>JAXIVJ010000066.1:7500-493014 GCA_036785665.1 Chirona hameri
TGGAGCCTATAAGGGGGCCCCTACGATTTTCTTCAAAATCGGCACAGACACTCTTCTCTACGAGGCAAGTAATCTGGCTGAAGAGACCATCATTTGCATTGAAGTCTAAGGGGTCAAAACCCTACTTTCTAAGGGGTGAAATCTACTTTCCCCATTTCCTCCCAAAGTTTACTTTCTAAACTGCTTGAAATGGATATCAATCGAAAGCACTGATCAGCCCAAAGAAAGCCATGCCGAAACAATTGACACTGTTCCCAATGGAAGAAAGTTATAGGCAAAACTATATTTTGGGCCTATGAGGGGGCTCCTACGCTTTTCTTCAAAATCGGCACAGACACTCTTCTCTACGAGGCAAGTAATCTGGCTGAAAAGACCATCATTTGCATTGAAGTCTAAGGGGTCAAAACTCTACTTTCTAAGGGGTAAAATATACATTCCCCATTTTCCCCCAAAGTTTATTTTCGAAACTGCTTGAAATGGGTATCAATCGAAAGCACTCATCAGCCCAAAGACAGCCGTGGCGAAAAAATGGACACTTTTCTTATAGGAAAAAAGTTATAGGCAAAACTATATTTTGGGCCTAAGAGGGGGCCCCTACGATTTTCTTCAAAATCAGCACAGAC
The DNA here is from genome assembly GCA_036785665.1 of Chirona hameri. Taxonomy (NCBI): domain Eukaryota; kingdom Metazoa; phylum Arthropoda; class Thecostraca; order Balanomorpha; family Balanidae; genus Chirona; species Chirona hameri. The sequence continues at coordinate 8,124 of JAXIVJ010000066.1, forward strand.
ACTCTTCTCTACGAGGCAAGTAATCTGGCAGAAGAGACCATCATTTGCATTGAAGTCTAAGGGGTCAAAACCCTACTTTCTAAGGGGAGAAATCTACTTTCCCCATTTTCCCCCAAAGTTTATGTTCTAAACTGCTTTAAATGGGTATCAATCAAAAGCACTCATCAGCCCAAAGAAAGCCGTGCCGAAACAATCGACACTTTCCCCATAGGAAGAAAGTTATAGGCAAAAATATATTTTGGGCCTTAGAGGGGGCCCCTACGATTTTCTTCAAAATCGGCACAGACACCCTTCTCTGCGAGGCAAGTAATCTGGCTGAAAAGACTTTCATTTGCATTGAAGTCTAAGGGGTCAAAACCCTACTTTCTAAGGGGTGAAATCTACTTTCCTTATTTTCCCCCAAAGTTTATTTTCGAAACTGCTTGAAATGGATATCAATCGCAAGCACTCATCAGCCCAAAGACAGCCGTGGCGAAAAAATTAACACTTTTCCTATAGGAAAAAAAGTTATAGGCAAAGCTATATTTTGGGAATATGAGGGGGCCCCTACGATTTTCTTCAAAATCGGCACAGACACTCTTCTCTACGAGGGAAGTAATCTGGCTGAAGAGACCATCATTTGCATTGAAGTCTAAGGGGTCAAAACCCTACTTTCTTAGGGGTGAAATCTACTTTCCCCATTTTCCCCCAAAGTTTATTTTCAAAACTGCTCGAAATGGGTATCAATCGAAAGCACTCATCAGCCCAAAGACAGCCGTGTCGAAAAAATTGACACTTTTCCGATAGGAAAAAGTTATAGGCAAACCTATATTTGGGGCCTATGAGGGGCCCCTACGATTTTCTTTGAAATCGGCACAGACACTCTTCTCGGCACGAGGCAAGTTATCTGGCTGAAGAGACCATCATTTGCATTGAAGTCTAAGGGGTCAAAACCCTACTTTCTAAGGGGGGAAATCTACTTTCCCCATTTTCCCCCAAAGTTTTTTTTCTAAACTGCAAATGGGGAAAGTAGATTTCCCCCTTAGAAAGTAGGGTTTTGACCCCTTAGACTTCAATGCAAATGATGGTCTCTTCAGCCAGATTACTTGCCTCGTAGAGAAGAGTGTCTGTGCCGATTTTGAAGAAAGTCGTAGGGGCCCCCTCATAGGCCCCAAATATAGGTTTGCCTATAACTTTTTCCTATCGGAAAAGTGTCGATTTTTTCGCCACGGCTTTCTTTGGGCTGATGAGTGCTTTGGGTTGATACCCGTTTCAAGCAGTTTAGACAATAAACTTTGGGGGGAAATGGGGAAAGTAGATTTCACCCCTTAGAAAGTAGGGGTTTGACCCCTTAGACTTCAATGCAAATGATGGTATCTTAAGCCAGATTACTTGCGTCGTAGAGAAGAGTGTCTGTGCTGATTTTGAACAAAATAGTAGGGGCCCCTCATAGGCCTAAAATATAGTTTTGCATATAACTGTTTTTCCTATAAGAAAAGTGTCCATTTTTTCGTCACGGCTGTCTTTGGGCTGATGAGTGCTTTCGGATGATACCCATTTCGAGCAGTTTCGAAAATACGCTTTGGGGGGAAAATGGGGAAAATAGATTTCACCCCTTAGAAAGTAGGGTTTTGACCCCTTAGACTTTAATGCAAATGATGGTCTCTTCAGCCAGATTACTTTCCTCGAAGAGAAGAGTGTCTGAGCCGATTTTGAAGAAAATCGTAGGGCCCCCTCTAAGGCCCAAAATATATTTTTGCCTATAACTTTTTTCCTATCGGAAAAGTGTCGATTGTTTCGGCACGCCCTTCTTTGGGCTGATGAGTGCTTTCGATTGATACCCATTTCAAGCAGTTTAGAAAATAAACTTTGGGGGAAAATGGGGAAAGTAGATTTCCCCCCTTAGAAAGTAGGGTTTTGACCCCTTAGACTTCAATGCAAATGATGGTCTCTTCAGCCAGATTACTTGCCTCGTAGAGAAGACTGTCTGTGCCGATTTTGAAGAAAATCGTAGGGGCCCCCTTTTAGGCCCAAAATATAGCTTTGCCTATAACTTTTTTCCTATAGGAAAACTGTCGATTGTTTCGCCACGGCTGTCTTTGGGCTGATGAGTGCTTTCGATTGATATCCATTTCAAGCAGTTTCGAAAATAAACTTTAGGGGAAAATAGGGAAAGTATATTTCACCCCTTAGAAAGTAGGGTTTTGACCCCTTAGAATTCAATGCAAATGATGGTCTCTTCAGCCAGATTACTTGCGTGGTAGAGAAGAGTGTCTGTGCTGATTTTGAAGAAAATCGTAGGGGCCCCCTCATACGTCCCAAATATAGGTTTGCCTATAACTTTTTTCCTATCAGAAAAGTGTCAATTTTTACGCGACGGCTGTCTTTGGGCTGATGAGTGCTTTCGATTGATACCCATTTCGAGCAGTTTTGAAAATAAACTTTGGGGGAAAATGGGGAAAGTAGATTTCACCCATTAGGAAGTAGGGTTTTGACCCCTTAGACTTCAATGCAAATGATGGTCTCTACAGCCAGATTACTTGCGTCGTAGAGAAGAGTGTCTGTGCCGATTTTGAAGAAAATCGTAGGGGCCCCCTCATAGGCCCCAAATATAGGTTTGCCTATAACTTTTTTCCTATCGGAAAAGTGTAATTTTTTTCGCCCCGGCTGTATTTGGGCTGATGAGTGCTTTCGATTGATACCCATTTCGAGCAGTTTTGAAAATAAACTTTGGGGGAAAGTGGGGAAAGTAGATTTCACCCCTTAGAAAGTAGGGTTTTGACCCCTTAGACTTCAATGCAAATGATGGTCTCTTGAGCCAAATTACTTGCCTCGTAGAGAAAAGTGTCTGTGCCGATTTAGAAGAAAATTGTAGGGGCCCCCTCATAGGCCCCAAATATAGGTTTGCCTATAACTGTTTTCCTATGGGAAAAGTGTCGATTGTTTTGGGACGGCTTTCTTTGGGCTGATGAGTGCTTTCGATTGATACCCATTTAAAGCAGTTTAGAAAATAAACTTTGGGGGAAAATGGGGAAAGTAGATTTCCCCCCTTAGAAAGTAGGGTTTTGACCCCTTAGACTTCAATGCAAATGATGGTCTCTTCAGCTAGATTACTTGCCTCGTAGAGAAGAGTGTCTGTGCCGGTTTTGAAGAAAATCGTAGGGGCCCCCTCATAGGCCCAAATATATTTTTGCCTATAACTTTCTTCCTATGGGAAAAGTGTCAATTGTTTCGGCACGGCTTTCTTTGGGCTGATGAGTGCTTTCCATTGATACCCATTTCAAGCAGTTTAGAAAATAAACTTTGGGGGAAATGGGGAAAGTAGATTTCACCCCTTAGAAAGTAGGGTTTTGACCCCTTAGACTTCAATGCAAATGATGGTCTCTTCTGCCAGATTACTTGGGTCGTAGAGAAGAGTGTCTGTGCCGATTTTGAAGAAAATCGTAGGGGCCCCCTCATAGGCCCCAAATATAGGTTTGCCTATTACTTTTTTCCTATCGGAAAAGTGTCGATTTTTTGGACACGGCTGTCTTAGGGCTGATGAGTGCTTTCGATTGATACCCATTTCGAGCAGTTTTGAAAATAAACTTTGGGGGAAAGTGGGGAAAGTAGATTTCACCCCTTAGAAAGTAGGGTTTTGACCCCTTAGACTTCAATGCAAATGATGGTCTCTTGAGCCAAATTACTTGCCTCGTAGAGAAGAGTGTCTGTGCCGATTTAGAAGAAAATCGTGGGGCCCCCTCATAGGTCCCAAATATAGGTTTGCCTATAACTCTCTTCCTATGGGAAAAGTGTCGATTGTTTTGGGACGGCTTTCTTTGGGCTGATGAGTGCTTTCGATTGATACCCATTTCAAGCAGTTTAGAAAATAATCTTTGGGGGAAAATGGGGAAAGTAGATTTCCCCCCCTTAGAAAGTAGGGTTTTGACCCCTTAGACTTCAATGCAAATGATGGTCTCTTCAGCCAGATTACTTGCCTCGTAGAGAAGAGTGTCTGTGCCGATTTTGAAGAAAATCGTAGGGCCCCCTCTAAGGCCCAAAATATATTTTTCCCTATAACTTTTTTCCTATCGGAAAAGTGTCGATTGTTTCGGCACGCCTTTCTTTGGGCTGATGAGTGCTTTCGATTGATACCCATTTCAAGCAGTTTAGAAAATAATCTTTGGGGGAAAATGGGGAAAGTAGATTTCCCCCCCTTAGAAAGTAGGGTTTTGACCCCTTAGACTTCAATGCAAATGATGGTCTCTTCAGCCAGATTACTTGCCTCGTAGAGAAGAGTGTCTGTGCCGATTTTGAAGAAAATCGTAGGGCCCCCTCTAAGGCCCAAAATATATTTTTCCCTATAACTTTTTTCCTATCGGAAAAGTGTCGATTGTTTCGGCACGCCTTTCTTTGGGCTGATGAGTGCTTTCGATTGATACCCATTTCAAGCAGTTTAGAAAATAAACTTTGGGGGGAAAATGGGGAAAGTAGATTTCCCCCCTTAGAAAGTAGGGTTTTGACCCCTTAGACTTCAATGCAAATGATGGTTTTTTCAGCCAGATTACTTGGGTCGTAGAGAAGAGTGTCTGTGCCGATTTTGAAGAAAATCGTAGGGGCCCCCTCATAGGCCCCAAATATAGCTTTGCCTATAACTGTTTTTCTATAGGAAAAGTGTCGATTTTTTCGCCACAGCTGTCTTTGGGCTGATGAGTGCTTTCGATTGATATCCATTTCAAGCAGTTTCGAAAATAAACTTTGGGGGAAAATAGGGAAAGTAGATTTCACCCCTTAGAAAGTAGGGTTTTGACCCCTTAGACTTCAATGCAAATGATGGTCTCTTCAGCCAGATTACTTGCCTCGTAGAGAAGAGTGTCTGTGCCGATTTTGAAGAAAATCGTAGGGGCCCCCTTATAGGCCCAAAATATAGTTTTGCCTATAACTGTTTTTCTTATAGGAAAAGTATCGATTGTTTCGGCACGCCTTTCTTTGGGCTGATGAGTGCTTTCGATTGATACCCATTTCAAGCAGTTTAGAAAATAAACTTTTTGGGGAAATAGGGAAAGTAGATTTCACCCCTTAGAAAGTAGGGTTTTGACCCCTTAGAATTCAATGCAAATGATGGTCTCTTCAGCCAGATTACTTGCGTCGTAGAGAAGAGTGTCTGTGCTGATTTTGAAGAAAATCGTAGGGGCCCCCTTATAGGCCCAAAATATAGTTTAGCCTATAACTGTTTTTCTTATAGGAAAAGTGTCAATTTTGATGCCACGGCTGTCTTTGGGCTGATGAGTGCTTTCGATTGATACCCATTTCGAGCAGTTTAGAAAATAAACTTTGGGGGAAAATGGGGAAAGTAGATTTCACCCCTTAGAAAGTAGGGTTTTGACCCCTTAGACTTCAATGTAAATGATGGTCTCTTCAGCCAGATTACTTTCCTCGTAGAGAAGAGTCTCTGTGCCGATTTTGAAGAAAATCGTAGGGCCCCCTCATAGGCCCCAAATATAGGTTTGCCTATAACTTTTTTCCTATCGGAAAAGTGTCGATTGTTTCGGCACGGCTTTCTTTGGGCTGATGAGTACTTTCGAATGATACCCATTTCAAGCAGTTTAGAAAATAACCTTTGGGGGAAAATGGGGAAAGTAGATTTCGCCCCTTAGAAAGTAGGGTTTTGACCCCTTAGACTTCAATGCAAATGATGGTCTCTTCAGCCAGATTACTTGCCTCGTAGAGAACAGTCTCTGTGCCGATTTTGAAGAAAATCGTAGGGGCCCCCTCATAGGCCCCAAATATAGGTTTGCCTATAACTTTTTCCTATCGGAAAAGTGTCGATTGTTTTGGCATGGCTTTCTTTGGGCTGATGAGTACTTTCGATTGATACCCATTTCAAGCAGTTTAGAGAATAACCTTTGGGGGGAAAATGGGGAAAGTAGATTTCGCCCCTTAGAAAGTAGGGTTTTGACCCCTTAGACTTCAATGCAAATGATGGTCTCTTCAGCCAGATTACTTGCCTCGTAGAGAAGAGTGTCTGTGCCGATTTTGAAGAAAATCGTAGGGGCCCCCTCATAGGCCCAAAATATAGCTTTGCCTATAACTTTTTTCCTATAGGAAAAGTGTCGATTTTTTCGCCACGGCTGTCTTTGGGCTGATGAGTGCTTTCGATTGATATCCATTTCAAGCAGTTTCGAAAATAAACTTTGGGGGAAAATAGGGAAAGTAGATTTCACCCCTTAGAAAGTAGGGTTTTGACCCCTTAGACTTCAATGCAAATGATGGTCTCTTCAGCCAGATTACTTGCCTCGTAGAGAAGAGTGTCTGTGCCGATTTTGAAGAAAATCGTAGGGGCCCCCTTATAGGCCCCAAATATAGGTTTGCCTATTACTTTTTTCCTATCGGAAAAGTGTCAATGTTTTCGCCACGGCTGTCTTTGGGCTGATGAGTGCTTTTGATTGATACCCATTTCGAGCAATTTTGAAAATAAACTTTGGGGGAAAATGGGGAAAGTAGATTTCACCCCTTAGAAAGTAGGGTTTTGACCCCTTAGAATTCAATGCAAATGATGGTCTCTTCAGCCAGATTACTTGCGTGGTAGAGAAGAGTGTCTGTGCTGATTTTGAAGAAAATCGTAGGGGCCCCCTTATAGGCCCAAAATATAGTTTTGCCTATAAATGTTTTTCTTATAGGAAAAGTTTCGATTTTTTCGTCACGGCTGTCTTTGGGCTGATGAGTGCTTTCGAATGATACCCATTTCGAGCAGTTTCGAAAATAAACTTTGGGGGAAAATGGGGAAAGTATATTTCACCCCTTAGAAAGTAGGGTTTTGACCCCTTAGACTTCAATGCAAATGATGGTCTTTTCAGCCAGATTACTTGCTTCGCAGAGAAGAGTGTCTGTGCCGATTTTGAAGAAAATCGTAGGGGCCCCCTCATACGTCCCAAATATAGGTTTGCCTATAACTTTTTTCCTATCAAAAAAGTGTCAATTTTTACGCGACGGCTGTCTTTGGGCTGATGAGTGCTTTCGATTGATACCCATTTCGAGCAGTTTTGAAAATAAACTTTGGGGGAAAATGGGGAAAGTAGATTTCACCCATTAGGAAGTAGGGTTTTGACCCCTTAGACTTCAATGCAAATGATGGTCTCTACAGCCAGATTACTTGCGTCGTAGAGAAGAGTGTCTGTGCCGATTTTGAAGAAAATCGTAGGGGCCCCCTCATAGGCCCCAAATATAGGTTTGCCTATAACTTTTTTCCTATCGGAAAAGTGTAATTTTTTTCGCCCCGGCTGTATTTGGGCTGATGAGTGCTTTCGATTGATACCCATTTCGAGCAGTTTTGAAAATAAACTTTGGGGGAAAGTGGGGAAAGTAGATTTCACCCCTTAGAAAGTAGGGTTTTGACCCCTTAGACTTCAATGCAAATGATGGTCTCTTGAGCCAAATTACTTGCCTCGTAGAGAAAAGTGTCTGTGCCGATTTAGAAGAAAATTGTAGGGGCCCCCTCATAGGCCCCAAATATAGGTTTGCCTATAACTGTTTTCCTATGGGAAAAGTGTCGATTGTTTTGGGACGGCTTTCTTTGGGCTGATGAGTGCTTTCGATTGATACCCATTTAAAGCAGTTTAGAAAATAAACTTTGGGGGAAAATGGGGAAAGTAGATTTCCCCCCTTAGAAAGTAGGGTTTTGACCCCTTAGACTTCAATGCAAATGATGGTCTCTTCAGCTAGATTACTTGCCTCGTAGAGAAGAGTGTCTGTGCCGGTTTTGAAGAAAATCGTAGGGGCCCCCTCATAGGCCCAAATATATTTTTGCCTATAACTTTCTTCCTATGGGAAAAGTGTCAATTGTTTCGGCACGGCTTTCTTTGGGCTGATGAGTGCTTTCCATTGATACCCATTTCAAGCAGTTTAGAAAATAAACTTTGGGGGAAATGGGGAAAGTAGATTTCACCCCTTAGAAAGTAGGGTTTTGACCCCTTAGACTTCAATGCAAATGATGGTCTCTTCTGCCAGATTACTTGGGTCGTAGAGAAGAGTGTCTGTGCCGATTTTGAAGAAAATCGTAGGGGCCCCCTCATAGGCCCCAAATATAGGTTTGCCTATTACTTTTTTCCTATCGGAAAAGTGTCGATTTTTTTGGACACGGCTGTCTTAGGGCTGATGAGTGCTTTCGATTGATACCCATTTCGAGCAGTTTTGAAAATAAACTTTGGGGGAAAGTGGGGAAAGTAGATTTCACCCCTTAGAAAGTAGGGTTTTGACCCCTTAGACTTCAATGCAAATGATGGTCTCTTGAGCCAAATTACTTGCCTCGTAGAGAAGAGTGTCTGTGCCGATTTAGAAGAAAATCGTGGGGCCCCCTCATAGGTCCCAAATATAGGTTTGCCTATAACTGTCTTCCTATGGGAAAAGTGTCGATTGTTTTGGGACGGCTTTCTTTGGGCTGATGAGTGCTTTTGATTGATACCCATTTCAAGCAGTTTAGAAAATAATCTTTGGGGGAAAATGGGGAAATTAGATTTCCCCCCCTTAGAAAGTAGGGTTTTGACCGCTTAGACTTCAATGCAAATGATGGTCTCTTCAGCCAGATTACTTGCCTCGTAGAGAAGAGTGTCTGTGCCGATTTTGAAGAAAATCGTAGGGCCCCCTCTAAGGCCCAAAATATATTTTTCCCTATAACTTTTTTCCTATCGGAAAAGTGTCGATTGTTTCGGCACGCCTTTCTTTGGGCTGATGAGTGCTTTCGATTGATACCCATTTCAAGCAGTTTAGAAAATAATCTTTGGGGAAAATGGGGAAAGTAGATTTCCCCCCCTTAGAAAGTAGGGTTTTGACCCCTTAGACTTCAATGCAAATGATGGTCTCTTCAGCCAGATTACTTGCCTCGTAGAGAAGAGTGTCTGTGCCGATTTTGAAGAAAATCGTAGGGCCCCCTCTAAGGCCCAAAATATATTTTTCCCTATAACTTTTTTCCTATCGGAAAAGTGTCGATTGTTTCGGCACGCCTTTCTTTGGGCTGATGAGTGCTTTCGATTGATACCCATTTCAAGCAGTTTAGAAAATAAACTTTGGGGAGAAAATGGGGGAAGTAGATTTCCCCCCTTAGAAAGTAGGGTTTTGACCCCTTAGACTTCAATGCAAATGATGGTTTTTTCAGCCAGATTACTTGGGTCGTAGAGAAGAGTGTCTGTGCCGATTTTGAAGAAAATCGTAGGGGCCCCCTCATAGGCCCCAAATATAGCTTTGCCTATAACTGTTTTTCTATAGGAAAAGTGTCGATTTTTTCGCCACAGCTGTCTTTGGGCTGATGAGTGCTTTCGATTGATATCCATTTCAAGCAGTTTCGAAAATAAACTTTGGGGGAAAATAGGGAAAGTAGATTTCACCCCTTAGAAAGTAGGGTTTTGACCCCTTAGACTTCAATGCAAATGATGGTCTCTTCAGCCAGATTACTTGCCTCGTAGAGAAGAGTGTCTGTGCCGATTTTGAAGAAAATCGTAGGGGCCCCCTTTTAGGCCCAAAATATAGTTTTGCCTATAACTGTTTTTCTTATAGGAAAAGTATCGATTGTTTCGGCACGCCTTTCTTTGGGCTGATGAGTGCTTTCGATTGATACCCATTTCAAGCAGTTTAGAAAATAAACTTTTTGGGGAAATAGGGAAAGTAGATTTCACCCCTTAGAAAGTAGGGTTTTGACCCCTTAGAATTCAATGCAAATGATGGTCTCTTCAGCCAGATTACTTGCGTCGTAGAGAAGAGTGTCTGTGCTGATTTTGAAGAAAATCGTAGGGGCCCCCTTATAGGCCCAAAATATAGTTTAGCCTATAACTGTTTTTCTTATAGGAAAAGTGTCAATTTTGATGCCACGGCTGTCTTTGGGCTGATGAGTGCTTTCGATTGATACCCATTTCGAGCAGTTTAGAAAATAAACTTTGGGGGAAAATGGGGAAAGTAGATTTCACCCCTTAGAAAGTAGGGTTTTGACCCCTTAGACTTCAATGTAAATGATGGTCTCTTCAGCCAGATTACTTTCCTCGTAGAGAAGAGTCTCTGTGCCGATTTTGAAGAAAATCGTAGGGGCCCCCTCATAGGCCCCAAATATAGGTTTGCCTATAACTTTTTTCCTATCGGAAAAGTGTCGATTGTTTCGGCACGGCTTTCTTTGGGCTGATGAGTACTTTCGAATGATACCCATTTCAAGCAGTTTAGAAAATAACCTTTGGGGGAAAATGGGGAAAGTAGATTTCGCCCCTTAGAAAGTAGGGTTTTGACCCCTTAGACTTCAATGCAAATGATGGTCTCTTCAGCCAGATTACTTGCCTCGTAGAGAAGAGTGTCTGTGCTGATTTTGAAGAAAATCGTAGGGGCCCCCTCATATGCCCCAAATATAGGTTTGCCTATAACTGTCTTCCTATGGGAAAAGTGTCGATTGTTTTGGGACGGCTTTCTTTGGGCTGATGAGTGCTTTCGATTGATACCCATTTTAAGCAGTTTAGAAAATAAACTTTGGGGGAAAATGGGGAAAGTAGATTTCCCCCCCCTTAGAAAGTAGGGTTTTGACCCCTTAGACTTCAATGCAAATGATGGTCTCTTCAGCCAGATTACTTGCCTCGTAGAGAAGAGTGTCTGTGCCGATTTTGAAGAAAATCGTAGGGACCCTCTAAGGCCCAAAATATATTTTTGCCTATAACTTTTTTCCTATCGGAAAAGTGTCGATTGTTTCGGCACGCCTTTCTTTGGGCTGATGAGTGCTTTCGATTGATACCCATTTCAAGCAGTTTAGAAAATAAACTTTGGGGGAAAATGGGGAAAGTAGATTTCCCCCCTTAGAAAGTAGGGTTTTGAACCCTTAGACTTCAATGCAAATGATGGTCTTTTCAGCCAGATTACTTGGGTCGTAGAGAAGAGTGTCTGTGCCGATTTTAAAGAAAATCGTAGGGCCCTTTCATAGGCCCCAAATATAGGTTTGCCTATTACTTTTTTCCTATCGGAAAAGTGTCAATGTTTTCGCCACGGCTGTCTTTGGGCTGATGAGTGCTTTCGATTGATACCCATTTCGAGCAATTTTGAAAGTAAACTTTGGGGGAAAATGGGGAAAGTAGATTTCACCCCTTAGAAAGTAGGGTTTTGACCCCTTAGACTTCAATGCAAATGATGGTCTCTTCAGCCATATTACTTTCCTCGTAGAGAAGAGTCTCTTTGCCGATTTTGAAGAAAATCGTAGGGGCCCCCTCATAGGCCCCAAATATAGGTTTGCCTATAACTTTTTCCTATCGGAAAAGTGTCGATTGTTTTGGCACGGCTTTCTTTGGGCTGATGAGTACTTTCGATTGATACCCATTTCAAGCAGTTTAGAAAATAACCTTTGGGGGGAAAATGGGGAAAGTAGATTTCGCCCCTTAGAAAGTAGGGTTTTGACCCCTTAGACTTCAATGCAAATGATGGTCTCTTCAGCCAGATTACTTGCCTCGTAGAGAAGAGTGTCTGTGCCGATTTTGAAGAAAATCGTAGGGGCCCCCTCATAGGCCCAAAATATAGCTTTGCCTATAACTTTTTTCCTATAGGAAAAGTGTCCATTTTTTCGCCACGGCTGTCTTTGGGCTGATGAGTGCTTTCGATTGATATCCATTTCAAGCAGTTTCGAAAATAAACTTTGGGGGAAAATAGGGAAAGTAGATTTCACCCCTTAGAAAGTAGGGTTTTGACCCCTTAGACTTCAATGCAAATGATGGTCTCTTCAGCCAGATTACTTGCCTCGTAGAGAAGAGTGTCTGTGCCGATTTTGAAGAAAATCGTAGGGGCCCCCTTATAGGCCCCAAATATAGGTTTGCCTATTACTTTTTTCCTATCGGAAAAGTGTCAATGTTTTCGCCACGGCTGTCTTTGGGCTGATGAGTGCTTTTGATTGATACCCATTTCGAGCAATTTTGAAAATAAACTTTGGGGGAAAATGGGGAAAGTAGATTTCACCCCTTAGAAAGTAGGGTTTTGACCCCTTAGAATTCAATGCAAATGATGGTCTCTTCAGCCAGATTACTTGCGTCGTAGAGAAGAGTGTCTGTGCTGATTTAGAAGAAAATCGTAGGGGCCCCCTTATAGGCCCAAAATATAGTTTAGCCTATAACTGTTTTTCTTATAGGAAAAGTTTCGATTTTTTTCGTCACGGCTGTCTTTGGGCTGATGAGTGCTTTCGAATGATACCCATTTCGAGCAGTTTCGAAAATAAACTTTGGGGGAAAATGGGGAAAGTATATTTCACCCCTTAGAAAGTAGGGTTTTGACCCCTTAGACTTCAATGCAAATGATGGTCTTTTCAGCCAGATTACTTGCTTCGCAGAGAAGAGTGTCTGTGCCGATTTTGAAGAAAATCGTAGGGGCCCCCTCATAGGTCCCAAATATAGGTTTGCCTATAACTTTTTTCCTATCAGAAAAGTGTCAATTTTGATGCCACGGCTGTCTTTGGGCTGATGAGTGCTTTCGATTGATACCCATTTCGAGCAGTTTAGAAAATAAACTTTGGGGGAAAATGGGGAAAGTAGATTTCACCCCTTAGAAAGTAGGGTTTTGACCCCTTAGACTTCAATGTAAATGATGGTCTCTTCAGCCAGATTACTTTCCTCGTAGAGAAGAGTGTCTGTGCCGATTTTGAAGAAAATCGTAGGGGCCCCCTCATAGGCCCAAAATATAGCTTTGCCTATAACTTTTATTCCTATAGGAAAAGTGTCGATTTTTTAACCACGGCTGTCTTTGGGCTGATGAGTGCTTTCGATTGATACCCATTTCGAGCAGTTTTGAAAATAAACTTTGGGGGAAAGTGGGGAAAGTAGATTTCACCCCTTAGAAAGTAGGGTTTTGACCCCTTAGACTTCAATGCAAATGATGGTCTCTTGAGCCAAATTACTTGCCTCGTAGAGAAGAGTGTCTGTGCCGATTTAGAAGAAAATCGTGGGGGCCCCCTCATAGGCCCCAAATATAGGTTTGCCTATAACTGTCTTCCTATGGGAAAAGTGTCGATTGTTTTGGGACGGCTTTCTTTGGGCTGATGAGTGCTTTCGATTGATACCCATTTTAAGCAGTTTAGAAAATAAACTTTGGGGGAAAATGGGGAAAGTAGATTTCCCCCCCTTAGAAAGTAGGGTTTTGACCCCTTAGACTTCAATGCAAATGATGGTCTCTTCAGCCAGATTACTTGCCTCGTAGAGAAGAGTGTCTGTGCCGATTTTGAAGAAAATCGTAGGGACCCTCTAAGGCCCAAAATATATTTTTGCCTATAACTTTTTTCCTATCGGAAAAGTGTCGATTGTTTCGGCACGCCTTTCTTTGGGCTGATGAGTGCTTTCGATCGATACCCATTTCAAGCAGTTTAGAAAATAAACTTTGGGGGAAAATGGGGAAAGTAGATTTCCCCCCTTAGAAAGTAGGGTTTTGACCCCTTAGACTTCAATGCAAATGATGGTCTTTTCAGCCAGATTACTTGGGTCGTAGAGAAGAGTGTCTGTGCCGATTTTAAAGAAAATCGTAGGGGCCCTTTCATAGGCCCCAAATATAGGTTTGCCTATTACTTTTTTCCTATCGGAAAAGTGTCAATGTTTTCGCCACGGCTGTCTTTGGGCTGATGAGTGCTTTCGATTGATACCCATTTCGAGCAATTTTGAAAGTAAACTTTGGGGGAAAATGGGGAAAGTAGATTTCACCCCTTAGAAAGTAGGGTTTTGACCCCTTAGACTTCAATGCAAATGATGGTCTCTTCAGCCATATTACTTTCCTCGTAGAGAAGAGTCTCTTTGCCGATTTTGAAGAAAATCGTAGGGGCTCCCTCATAGGCCCCAAATATAGGTTTGCCTATAACTTTTTCCTATCGGAAAAGTGTCGATTGTTTTGGCACGGCTTTCTTTGGGCTGATGAGTACTTTCGATTGATACCCATTTCAAGCAGTTTAGAAAATAACCTTTGGGGGGAAAATGGGGAAAGTAGATTTCGCCCCTTAGAAAGTAGGGTTTTGACCCCTTAGACTTCAATGCAAATGATGGTCTCTTCAGCCAGATTACTTGCCTCGTAGAGAAGAGTGTCTGTGCCGATTTTGAAGAAAATCGTAGGGGCCCCCTCATAGGCCCAAAATATAGCTTTGCCTATAACTTTTTTCCTATAGGAAAAGTGTCCATTTTTTCGCCACGGCTGTCTTTGGGCTGATGAGTGCTTTCGATTGATATCCATTTCAAGCAGTTTCGAAAATAAACTTTGGGGGAAAATAGTGAAAGTAGATTTCACCCCTTAGAAAGTAGGGTTTTGACCCCTTAGACTTCAATGCAAATGATGGTCTCTTCAGCCAGATTACTTGCCTCGTAGAGAAGAGTGTCTGTGCCGATTTTGAAGAAAATCGTAGGGGCCCCCTTATAGGCCCCAAATATAGGTTTGCCTATTACTTTTTTCCTATCGGAAAAGTGTCAATGTTTTCGCCACGGCTGTCTTTGGGCTGATGAGTGCTTTTGATTGATACCCATTTCGAGCAATTTTGAAAATAAACTTTGGGGGAAAATGGGGAAAGTAGATTTCACCCCTTAGAAAGTAGGGTTTTGACCCCTTAGAATTCAATGCAAATGATGGTCTCTTCAGCCAGATTACTTGCGTCGTAGAGAAGAGTGTCTGTGCTGATTTAGAAGAAAATCGTAGGGGCCCCCTTATAGGCCCAAAATATAGTTTAGCCTATAACTGTTTTTCTTATAGGAAAAGATTCGATTTTTTTCGTCACGGCTGTCTTTGGGCTGATGAGTGCTTTCGAATGATACCCATTTCGAGCAGTTTCGAAAATAAACTTTGGGGGAAAATGGGGAAAGTATATTTCACCCCTTAGAAAGTAGGGTTTTGACCCCTTAGACTTCAATGCAAATGATGGTCTTTTCAGCCAGATTACTTGCTTCGCAGAGAAGAGTGTCTGTGCCGATTTTGAAGAAAATCGTAGGGGCCCCCTCATAGGTCCCAAATATAGGTTTGCCTATAACTTTTTTCCTATCAGAAAAGTGTCAATTTTGATGCCACGGCTGTCTTTGGGCTGATGAGTGCTTTCGATTGATACCCATTTCGAGCAGTTTAGAAAATAAACTTTGGGGGAAAATGGGGAAAGTAGATTTCACCCCTTAGAAAGTAGGGTTTTGACCCCTTAGACTTCAATGCAAATGATGGTCTCTTGAGCCAAATTACTTGCCTCGTAGAGAAGAGTGTCTGTGCCGATTTAGAAGAAAATCGTGGGGGCCCCCTCATAGGCCCCAAATATAGGTTTGCCTATAACTGTCTTCCTATGGGAAAAGTGTCGATTGTTTTGGGACGGCTTTCTTTGGGCTGATGAGTGCTTTCGATTGATACCCATTTTAAGCAGTTTAGAAAATAAACTTTGGGGGAAAATGGGGAAAGTAGATTTCCCCCCCTTAGAAAGTAGGGTTTTGACCCCTTAGACTTCAATGCAAATGATGGTCTCTTCAGCCAGATTACTTGCCTCGTAGAGAAGAGTGTCTGTGCCGATTTTGAAGAAAATCGTAGGGACCCTCTAAGGCCCAAAATATATTTTTGCCTATAACTTTTTTCCTATCGGAAAAGTGTCGATTGTTTCGGCACGCCTTTCTTTGGGCTGATGAGTGCTTTCGATTGATACCCATTTCAAGCAGTTTAGAAAATAAACTTTGGGGGAAAATGGGGAAAGTAGATTTCCCCCCTTAGAAAGTAGGGTTTTGACCCCTTAGACTTCAATGCAAATGATGGTCTTTTCAGCCAGATTACTTGGGTCGTAGAGAAGAGTGTCTGTGCCGATTTTAAAGAAAATCGTAGGGGCCCCTTCATAGGCCCCAAATATAGGTTTGCCTATTACTTTTTTCCTATCGGAAAAGTGTCAATTTTTTCGCCACGGCTGTCTTTGGGCTGATGAGTGCTTTCGATTGATACCCATTTCGAGCAATTTTGAAAGTAAACTTTGGGGGAAAATGGGGAAAGTAGATTTCACCCCTTAGAAAGTAGGGTTTTGACCCCTTAGACTTCAATGCAAATGATGGTCTCTTCAGCCATATTACTTTCCTCGTAGAGAAGAGTCTCTGTGCCGATTTTGAAGAAAATCGTAGGGGCCCCCTCATAGGCCCCAAATATAGGTTTGCCTATAACTTTTTCCTATCGGAAAAGTGTCGATTGTTTTGGCACGGCTTTCTTTGGGCTGATGAGTACTTTCGATTGATACCCATTTCAAGCAGTTTAGAAAATAACCTTGGGGGGAAAATGGGGAAAGTAGATTTCGCCCCTTAGAAAGTAGGGTTTTGACCCCTTAGACTTCAATGCAAATGATGGTCTCTTCAGCCAGATTACTTGCCTCGTAGAGAAGAGTGTCTGTGCCGATTTTGAAGAAAATCGTAGGGCCCCCTCATAGGCCCAAAATATAGCTTTGCCTATAACTTTTTTCCTATAGGAAAAGTGTCCATTTTTTCGCCACGGCTGTCTTTGGGCTGATGAGTGCTTTCGATTGATATCCATTTCAAGCAGTTTCGAAAATAAACTTTGGGGGAAAATAGGGAAAGTAGATTTCACCCCTTAGAAAGTAGGGTTTTGACCCCTTAGACTTCAATGCAAATGATGGTCTCTTCAGCCAGATTACTTGCCTCGTAGAGAAGAGTGTCTGTGCCGATTTTGAAGAAAATCGTAGGGGCCCCCTTATAGGCCCCAAATATAGGTTTGCCTATTACTTTTTTCCTATCGGAAAAGTGTCAATGTTTTCGCCACGGCTGTCTTTGGGCTGATGAGTGCTTTTGATTGATACCCATTTCGAGCAATTTTGAAAATAAACTTTGGGGGAAAATGGGGAAAGTAGATTTCACCCCTTAGAAAGTAGGGTTTTGACCCCTTAGACTGCAATGCAAATGATGGTCTCTTGAGCCAAATTACTTGCCTCGTAGAGAAGAGTGTCTGTGCCGATTTAGAAGAAAATCGTGGGGGCCCCCTCATAGGCCCCAAATATAGGTTTGCCTATAACTGTCTTCCTATGGGAAAATTGTCGATTGTTTTGGGACCGCTTTCTTTGGGCTGATGAGTGCTTTCGATTGATACCCATTTTAAGCAGTTTAGAAAATAAACTTTGGGGGAAAATGGGGAAAGTAGATTTCCCCCCCTTAGAAAGTAGGGTTTTGACCCCTTAGACTTCAATGCAAATGATGGTCTCTACAGCCAGATTACTTGCGTCGTAGAGAACAGTCTCTGTGCCGATTTTGAAGAAAATCGTAGGGGCCCCCTCATAGGCCCCAAATATAGGTTTGCCTATAACTTTTTCCTATCGGAAAAGTGTCGATTGTTTTGGCATGGCTTTCTTTGGGCTGATGAGTACTTTCGATTGATACCCATTTCAAGCAGTTTAGAGAATAACCTTTGGGGGGAAAATGGGGAAAGTAGATTTCGCCCCTTAGAAAGTAGGGTTTTGACCCCTTAGACTTCAATGCAAATGATGGTCTCTTCAGCCAGATTACTTGCCTCGTAGAGAAGAGTGTCTGTGCCGATTTTGAAGAAAATCGTAGGGGCCCCCTCATAGGCCCAAAATATAGCTTTGCCTATAACTTTTTTCCTATAGGAAAAGTGTCGATTTTTTCGCCACGGCTGTCTTTGGGCTGATGAGTGCTTTCGATTGATATCCATTTCAAGCAGTTTCGAAAATAAACTTTGGGGGAAAATAGGGAAAGTAGATTTCACCCCTTAGAAAGTAGGGTTTTGACCCCTTAGACTTCAATGCAAATGATGGTCTCTTCAGCCAGATTACTTGCCTCGTAGAGAAGAGTGTCTGTACCGATTTTGAAGAAAATCGTAGGGGCCCCCTTATAGGCCCAAAATATAGTTTTGCCTATAACTGTTTTTCTTATAGGAAAAGTGTCGATTGTTTCGGCACGCCTTTCTTTGGGCTGATGAGTGCTTTCGATTGTTACCCATTTCAAGCAGTTTAGAAAATAAACTTTGGGGGAAAATGGGGAAAGTAGATTTCCCCCCTTAGAAAGTAGGGTTTTGACCCCTTAGACTTCAATGCAAATGATGGTCTTTTCAGTCAGATTACTTGGGTCGTAGAGAAGAGTGTCTGTGCCGATTTTAAAGAAAATCGTAGGGGCCCCCTCATAGGCCCCAAATATAGGTTTGCCTATTACTTTTTTCCTATCGGAAAAGTGTCAATTTTTTCGCCACGGCTGTCTTTGGGCTGATGAGTGCTTTCTATTGATACCCATTTCGAGCAATTTTGAAAGTAAACTTTGGGGGAAAATGGGGAAAGTAGATTTCACCCCTTAGAAAGTAGGGTTTTGACCCCTTAGACTTCAATGCAAATGATGGTCTCTTCAGCCATATTACTTGCGTCGTAGAGAAGAGTGTCTGTGCTGATTTTGAAGAAAATCGTAGGGGCCCCCTTGTAGGCCCAAAATATAGTTTTGCCTATAACTGTTTTTCTTATAGGAAAAGTTTCGTTTTTTTCGTCCCGGATGTCTTTGGGCTGATAAGTGCTTTCGAATGATACCCATTTCGAGCAGTTTCGAAAATAAACTTTGGGGGAAAATGGGGAAAGTATATTTCACCCCTTAGAAAGTAGGGTTTTGACCCCTTAGACTTCAATGCAAATGATGGTCTTTTCAGCCAGATTACTTGCTTCGCAGAGAAGAGTGTCTGTGCCGATTTTGAAGAAAATCGTAGGGGCCCCCTCATAGGTCCCAAATATAGGTTTGCCTATAACTTTTTTCCTATCAGAAAAGTGTCAATTTTTACGCCACGGCTGTCTTTGGGCTGATGAGTGCTTTCGATTGATACCCATTTCGAGCAGTTTTGAAAATAAACTTTGGGGGGAAATGGGGAAAGTAGATTTCACCCCTTAGAAAGTAGGGTTTTGACCCCTTAGACTTCAATGCAAATGATGGTCTCTACAGCCAGATTACTTGCGTCGTAGAGAACAGTCTCTGTGCCGATTTTGAAGAAAATCGTAGGGGCCCCCTCATAGGCCCCAAATATAGGTTTGCCTATAACTTTTTCCTATCGGAAAAGTGTCGATTGTTTTGGCATGGCTTTCTTTGGGCTGATGAGTACTTTCGATTGATACCCATTTCAAGCAGTTTAGAGAATAACCTTTGGGGGGAAAATGGGGAAAGTAGATTTCGCCCCTTAGAAAGTAGGGTTTTGACCCCTTAGACTTCAATGCAAATGATGGTCTCTTCAGCCAGATTACTTGCCTCGTAGAGAAGAGTGTCTGTGCCGATTTTGAAGAAAATCGTAGGGGCCCCCTCATAGGCCCAAAATATAGCTTTGCCTATAACTTTTTTCCTATAGGAAAAGTGTCGATTTTTTCGCCACGGCTGTCTTTGGGCTGATGAGTGCTTTCGATTGATATCCATTTCAAGCAGTTTCGAAAATAAACTTTGGGGGAAAATAGGGAAAGTAGATTTCACCCCTTAGAAAGTAGGGTTTTGACCCCTTAGACTTCAATGCAAATGATGGTCTCTTCAGCCAGATTACTTGCCTCGTAGAGAAGAGTGTCTGTGCCGATTTTGAAGAAAATCGTAGGGGCCCCCTTATAGGCCCAAAATATAGTTTTGCCTATAACTGTTTTTCTTATAGGAAAAGTGTCGATTGTTTCGGCACGCCTTTCTTTGGGCTGATGAGTGCTTTCGATTGATACCCATTTCAAGCAGTTTAGAAAATAAACTTTGGGGGAAAATGGGGAAAGTAGATTTCCCCCCTTAGAAAGTAGGGTTTTGACCCCTTAGACTTCAATGCAAATGATGGTCTTTTCAGCCAGATTACTTGGGTCGTAGAGAAGAGTGTCTGTGCCGATTTTGAAGAAAATCGTAGGGGCCCCCTCATAGGCCCCAAATATAGGTTTGCCTATTACTTTTTTCCTATCGTAAAAGTGTCAATTTTTTCGCCACGGCTGTCTTTGGGCTGATGAGCGCTTTCGATTGATACCCATTTCGAGCAATTTTGAAAATAAACTTTGGGGGAAAATGGGGAAAGTAGATTTCACCCCTTAGAAAATAGGGTTTTGACCCCTTAGACTTCAATGCAAATGATGGTCTCTTCAGCCAGATTACTTTCCACGTAGAGAAGAGTCTCTGTGCTGATTTTGAAGAAAATCGTAGGGGTCTCCTTATAGGCCCCAAATATAGGTTTGCCTATAACTTTTTTCCTATCGGAAAAGTGTCGATTGTTTCTGCACGGCTTTCTTTGGGCTGATGAGTGCTTTCGATTGATACCCATTTCGAGCAGTTTTGAAAATAAACTTTGGGGGAAAGTGGGGAAAGTAGATTTCACCCCTTAGAAAGTAGGGTTTTGACCCCTTAGACTTCAATGCAAATGATGGTCTCTTGAGCCAAATTACTTGCCTCGTAGAGAAGAGTGTCTGTGCCGATTTAGAAGAAAATCGTGGGGGGCCCCTCATAGGCCCCAAATATAGGTTTGCCTATAACTGTCTTCCTATGGGAAAAGTGTCGATTGTTTTGGGACGGCTTTCTTTGGGCTGATGAGTGCTTTCGATTGATACCCATTTTAAGCAGTTTAGAAAATAAACTTTGGGGGAAAATGGGGAAAGTAGATTTCCCCCCCTTAGAAAGTAGGGTTTTGACCCCTTAGACTTCAATGCAAATGATGGTCTCTTCAGCCAGATTACTTGCCTCGTAGAGAAGAGTGTCTGTGCCGATTTTGAAGAAAATCGTAGGGGCCCCCTTTTAGGCCCAAAATATAGTTTTGCCTATAACTGTTTTTCTTATAGGAAAAGTATCGATTGTTTCGGCACGCCTTTCTTTGGGCTGATGAGTGCTTTCGATTGATACCCATTTCAAGCAGTTTAGAAAATAAACTTTTTGGGGAAATAGGGAAAGTAGATTTCACCCCTTAGAAAGTAGGGTTTTGACCCCTTAGAATTCAATGCAAATGATGGTCTCTTCAGCCAGATTACTTGCGTCGTAGAGAAGAGTGTCTGTGCTGATTTTGAAGAAAATCGTAGGGGCCCCCTTATAGGCCCAAAATATAGTTTAGCCTATAACTGTTTTTCTTATAGGAAAAGTGTCAATTTTGATGCCACGGCTGTCTTTGGGCTGATGAGTGCTTTCGATTGATACCCATTTCGAGCAGTTTAGAAAATAAACTTTGGGGGAAAATGGGGAAAGTAGATTTCACCCCTTAGAAAGTAGGGTTTTGACCCCTTAGACTTCAATGTAAATGATGGTCTCTTCAGCCAGATTACTTTCCTCGTAGAGAAGAGTCTCTGTGCCGATTTTGAAGAAAATCGTAGGGGCCCCCTCATAGGCCCCAAATATAGGTTTGCCTATAACTTTTTTCCTATCGGAAAAGTGTCGATTGTTTCGGCACGGCTTTCTTTGGGCTGATGAGTACTTTCGAATGATACCCATTTCAAGCAGTTTAGAAAATAACCTTTGGGGGAAAATGGGGAAAGTAGATTTCGCCCCTTAGAAAGTAGGGTTTTGACCCCTTAGACTTCAATGCAAATGATGGTCTCTTCAGCCAGATTACTTGCCTCGTAGAGAAGAGTGTCTGTGCCGATTTTGAAGAAAATCGTAGGGGCCCCCTCATAGGCCCAAAATATAGCTTTGCCTATAACTTTTATTCCTATAGGAAAAGTGTCGATTTTTTCGCCACGGCTGTCTTTGGGCTGATGAGTGCTTTCGATTGATACCCATTTCGAGCAGTTTTGAAAATAAACTTTGGGGGAAAGTGGGGAAAGTAGATTTCACCCCTTAGAAAGTAGGGTTTTGACCCCTTAGACTTCAATGCAAATGATGGTCTCTTGAGCCAAATTACTTGCCTCGTAGAGAAGAGTGTCTGTGCCGATTTAGAAGAAAATCGTGGGGCCCCCTCATATGCCCCAAATATAGGTTTGCCTATAACTGTCTTCCTATGGGAAAAGTGTCGATTGTTTTGGGACGGCTTTCTTTGGGCTGATGAGTGCTTTCGATTGATACCCATTTTAAGCAGTTTAGAAAATAAACTTTGGGGGAAAATGGGGAAAGTAGATTTCCCCCCCCTTAGAAAGTAGGGTTTTGACCCCTTAGACTTCAATGCAAATGATGGTCTCTTCAGCCAGATTACTTGCCTCGTAGAGAAGAGTGTCTGTGCCGATTTTGAAGAAAATCGTAGGGACCCTCTAAGGCCCAAAATATATTTTTGCCTATAACTTTTTTCCTATCGGAAAAGTGTCGATTGTTTCGGCACGCCTTTCTTTGGGCTGATGAGTGCTTTCGATTGATACCCATTTCAAGCAGTTTAGAAAATAAACTTTGGGGGAAAATGGGGAAAGTAGATTTCCCCCCTTAGAAAGTAGGGTTTTGAACCCTTAGACTTCAATGCAAATGATGGTCTTTTCAGCCAGATTACTTGGGTCGTAGAGAAGAGTGTCTGTGCCGATTTTAAAGAAAATCGTAGGGCCCTTTCATAGGCCCCAAATATAGGTTTGCCTATTACTTTTTTCCTATCGGAAAAGTGTCAATGTTTTCGCCACGGCTGTCTTTGGGCTGATGAGTGCTTTCGATTGATACCCATTTCGAGCAATTTTGAAAGTAAACTTTGGGGGAAAATGGGGAAAGTAGATTTCACCCCTTAGAAAGTAGGGTTTTGACCCCTTAGACTTCAATGCAAATGATGGTCTCTTCAGCCATATTACTTTCCTCGTAGAGAAGAGTCTCTTTGCCGATTTTGAAGAAAATCGTAGGGGCCCCCTCATAGGCCCCAAATATAGGTTTGCCTATAACTTTTTCCTATCGGAAAAGTGTCGATTGTTTTGGCACGGCTTTCTTTGGGCTGATGAGTACTTTCGATTGATACCCATTTCAAGCAGTTTAGAAAATAACCTTTGGGGGGAAAATGGGGAAAGTAGATTTCGCCCCTTAGAAAGTAGGGTTTTGACCCCTTAGACTTCAATGCAAATGATGGTCTCTTCAGCCAGATTACTTGCCTCGTAGAGAAGAGTGTCTGTGCCGATTTTGAAGAAAATCGTAGGGGCCCCCTCATAGGCCCAAAATATAGCTTTGCCTATAACTTTTTTCCTATAGGAAAAGTGTCCATTTTTTCGCCACGGCTGTCTTTGGGCTGATGAGTGCTTTCGATTGATATCCATTTCAAGCAGTTTCGAAAATAAACTTTGGGGGAAAATAGGGAAAGTAGATTTCACCCCTTAGAAAGTAGGGTTTTGACCCCTTAGACTTCAATGCAAATGATGGTCTCTTCAGCCAGATTACTTGCCTCGTAGAGAAGAGTGTCTGTGCCGATTTTGAAGAAAATCGTAGGGGCCCCCTTATAGGCCCCAAATATAGGTTTGCCTATTACTTTTTTCCTATCGGAAAAGTGTCAATGTTTTCGCCACGGCTGTCTTTGGGCTGATGAGTGCTTTTGATTGATACCCATTTCGAGCAATTTTGAAAATAAACTTTGGGGGAAAATGGGGAAAGTAGATTTCACCCCTTAGAAAGTAGGGTTTTGACCCCTTAGAATTCAATGCAAATGATGGTCTCTTCAGCCAGATTACTTGCGTCGTAGAGAAGAGTGTCTGTGCTGATTTAGAAGAAAATCGTAGGGGCCCCCTTATAGGCCCAAAATATAGTTTAGCCTATAACTGTTTTTCTTATAGGAAAAGTTTCGATTTTTTTCGTCACGGCTGTCTTTGGGCTGATGAGTGCTTTCGAATGATACCCATTTCGAGCAGTTTCGAAAATAAACTTTGGGGGAAAATGGGGAAAGTATATTTCACCCCTTAGAAAGTAGGGTTTTGACCCCTTAGACTTCAATGCAAATGATGGTCTTTTCAGCCAGATTACTTGCTTCGCAGAGAAGAGTGTCTGTGCCGATTTTGAAGAAAATCGTAGGGGCCCCCTCATAGGTCCCAAATATAGGTTTGCCTATAACTTTTTTCCTATCAGAAAAGTGTCAATTTTGATGCCACGGCTGTCTTTGGGCTGATGAGTGCTTTCGATTGATACCCATTTCGAGCAGTTTAGAAAATAAACTTTGGGGGAAAATGGGGAAAGTAGATTTCACCCCTTAGAAAGTAGGGTTTTGACCCCTTAGACTTCAATGTAAATGATGGTCTCTTCAGCCAGATTACTTTCCTCGTAGAGAAGAGTCTCTGTGCCGATTTTGAAGAAAATCGTAGGGGCCCCCTCATAGGCCCCAAATATAGGTTTGCCTATAACTTTTTTCCTATCGGAAAAGTGTCGATTGTTTCGGCACGGCTTTCTTTGGGCTGATGAGTACTTTCGAATGATACCCATTTCAAGCAGTTTAGAAAATAACCTTTGGGGGAAAATGGGGAAAGTAGATTTCGCCCCTTAGAAAGTAGGGTTTTGACCCCTTAGACTTCAATGCAAATGATGGTCTCTTCAGCCAGATTACTTGCCTCGTAGAGAAGAGTGTCTGTGCCGATTTTGAAGAAAATCGTAGGGGCCCCCTCATAGGCCCAAAATATAGCTTTGCCTATAACTTTTATTCCTATAGGAAAAGTGTCGATTTTTTAACCACGGCTGTCTTTGGGCTGATGAGTGCTTTCGATTGATACCCATTTCGAGCAGTTTTGAAAATAAACTTTGGGGGAAAGTGGGGAAAGTAGATTTCACCCCTTAGAAACTAGGGTTTTGACCCCTTAGACTTCAATGCAAATGATGGTCTCTTGAGCCAAATTACTTGCCTCGTAGAGAAGAGTGTCTGTGCCGATTTAGAAGAAAATCGTGGGGGCCCCCTCATAGGCCCCAAATATAGGTTTGCCTATAACTGTCTTCCTATGGGAAAAGTGTCGATTGTTTTGGGACGGCTTTCTTTGGGCTGATGAGTGCTTTCGATTGATACCCATTTTAAGCAGTTTAGAAAATAAACTTTGGGGGAAAATGGGGAAAGTAGATTTCCCCCCCTTAGAAAGTAGGGTTTTGACCCCTTAGACTTCAATGCAAATGATGGTCTCTTCAGCCAGATTACTTGCCTCGTAGAGAAGAGTGTCTGTGCCGATTTTGAAGAAAATCGTAGGGACCCTCTAAGGCCCAAAATATATTTTTGCCTATAACTTTTTTCCTATCGGAAAAGTGTCGATTGTTTCGGCACGCCTTTCTTTGGGCTGATGAGTGCTTTCGATCGATACCCATTTCAAGCAGTTTAGAAAATAAACTTTGGGGGAAAATGGGGAAAGTAGATTTCCCCCCTTAGAAAGTAGGGTTTTGACCCCTTAGACTTCAATGCAAATGATGGTCTTTTCAGCCAGATTACTTGGGTCGTAGAGAAGAGTGTCTGTGCCGATTTTAAAGAAAATCGTAGGGGCCCTTTCATAGGCCCCAAATATAGGTTTGCCTATTACTTTTTTCCTATCGGAAAAGTGTCAATGTTTTCGCCACGGCTGTCTTTGGGCTGATGAGTGCTTTCGATTGATACCCATTTCGAGTAATTTTGAAAGTAAACTTTGGGGGAAAATGGGGAAAGTAGATTTCACCCCTTAGAAAGTAGGGTTTTGACCCCTTAGACTTCAATGCAAATGATGGTCTCTTCAGCCATATTACTTTCCTCGTAGAGAAGAGTCTCTTTGCCGATTTTGAAGAAAATCGTAGGGGCTCCCTCATAGGCCCCAAATATAGGTTTGCCTATAACTTTTTCCTATCGGAAAAGTGTCGATTGTTTTGGCACGGCTTTCTTTGGGCTGATGAGTACTTTCGATTGATACCCATTTCAAGCAGTTTAGAAAATAACCTTTGGGGGGAAAATGGGGAAAGTAGATTTCGCCCCTTAGAAAGTAGGGTTTTGACCCCTTAGACTTCAATGCAAATGATGGTCTCTTCAGCCAGATTACTTGCCTCGTAGAGAAGAGTGTCTGTGCCGATTTTGAAGAAAATCGTAGGGGCCCCCTCATAGGCCCAAAATATAGCTTTGCCTATAACTTTTTTCCTATAGGAAAAGTGTCCATTTTTTCGCCACGGCTGTCTTTGGGCTGATGAGTGCTTTCGATTGATATCCATTTCAAGCAGTTTCGAAAATAAACTTTGGGGGAAAATAGTGAAAGTAGATTTCACCCCTTAGAAAGTAGGGTTTTGACCCCTTAGACTTCAATGCAAATGATGGTCTCTTCAGCCAGATTACTTGCCTCGTAGAGAAGAGTGTCTGTGCCGATTTTGAAGAAAATCGTAGGGGCCCCCTTATAGGCCCCAAATATAGGTTTGCCTATTACTTTTTTCCTATCGGAAAAGTGTCAATGTTTTCGCCACGGCTGTCTTTGGGCTGATGAGTGCTTTTGATTGATACCCATTTCGAGCAATTTTGAAAATAAACTTTGGGGGAAAATGGGGAAAGTAGATTTCACCCCTTAGAAAGTAGGGTTTTGACCCCTTAGAATTCAATGCAAATGATGGTCTCTTCAGCCAGATTACTTGCGTCGTAGAGAAGAGTGTCTGTGCTGATTTAGAAGAAAATCGTAGGGGCCCCCTTATAGGCCCAAAATATAGTTTAGCCTATAACTGTTTTTCTTATAGGAAAAGATTCGATTTTTTTCGTCACGGCTGTCTTTGGGCTGATGAGTGCTTTCGAATGATACCCATTTCGAGCAGTTTCGAAAATAAACTTTGGGGGAAAATGGGGAAAGTATATTTCACCCCTTAGAAAGTAGGGTTTTGACCCCTTAGACTTCAATGCAAATGATGGTCTTTTCAGCCAGATTACTTGCTTCGCAGAGAAGAGTGTCTGTGCCGATTTTGAAGAAAATCGTAGGGGCCCCCTCATAGGTCCCAAATATAGGTTTGCCTATAACTTTTTTCCTATCAGAAAAGTGTCAATTTTGATGCCACGGCTGTCTTTGGGCTGATGAGTGCTTTCGATTGATACCCATTTCGAGCAGTTTAGAAAATAAACTTTGGGGGAAAATGGGGAAAGTAGATTTCACCCCTTAGAAAGTAGGGTTTTGACCCCTTAGACTTCAATGCAAATGATGGTCTCTTGAGCCAAATTACTTGCCTCGTAGAGAAGAGTGTCTGTGCCGATTTAGAAGAAAATCGTGGGGGCCCCCTCATAGGCCCCAAATATAGGTTTGCCTATAACTGTCTTCCTATGGGAAAAGTGTCGATTGTTTTGGGACGGCTTTCTTTGGGCTGATGAGTGCTTTCGATTGATACCCATTTTAAGCAGTTTAGAAAATAAACTTTGGGGGAAAATGGGGAAAGTAGATTTCCCCCCCTTAGAAAGTAGGGTTTTGACCCCTTAGACTTCAATGCAAATGATGGTCTCTTCAGCCAGATTACTTGCCTCGTAGAGAAGAGTGTCTGTGCCGATTTTGAAGAAAATCGTAGGGACCCTCTAAGGCCCAAAATATATTTTTGCCTATAACTTTTTTCCTATCGGAAAAGTGTCGATTGTTTCGGCACGCCTTTCTTTGGGCTGATGAGTGCTTTCGATTGATACCCATTTCAAGCAGTTTAGAAAATAAACTTTGGGGGAAAATGGGGAAAGTAGATTTCCCCCCTTAGAAAGTAGGGTTTTGACCCCTTAGACTTCAATGCAAATGATGGTCTTTTCAGCCAGATTACTTGGGTCGTAGAGAAGAGTGTCTGTGCCGATTTTAAAGAAAATCGTAGGGGCCCCTTCATAGGCCCCAAATATAGGTTTGCCTATTACTTTTTTCCTATCGGAAAAGTGTCAATTTTTTCGCCACGGCTGTCTTTGGGCTGATGAGTGCTTTCGATTGATACCCATTTCGAGCAATTTTGAAAGTAAACTTTGGGGGAAAATGGGGAAAGTAGATTTCACCCCTTAGAAAGTAGGGTTTTGACCCCTTAGACTTCAATGCAAATGATGGTCTCTTCAGCCATATTACTTTCCTCGTAGAGAAGAGTCTCTGTGCCGATTTTGAAGAAAATCGTAGGGGCCCCCTCATAGGCCCCAAATATAGGTTTGCCTATAACTTTTTCCTATCGGAAAAGTGTCGATTGTTTTGGCACGGCTTTCTTTGGGCTGATGAGTACTTTCGATTGATACCCATTTCAAGCAGTTTAGAAAATAACCTTGGGGGGAAAATGGGGAAAGTAGATTTCGCCCCTTAGAAAGTAGGGTTTTGACCCCTTAGACTTCAATGCAAATGATGGTCTCTTCAGCCAGATTACTTGCCTCGTAGAGAAGAGTGTCTGTGCCGATTTTGAAGAAAATCGTAGGGCCCCCTCATAGGCCCAAAATATAGCTTTGCCTATAACTTTTTTCCTATAGGAAAAGTGTCCATTTTTTCGCCACGGCTGTCTTTGGGCTGATGAGTGCTTTCGATTGATATCCATTTCAAGCAGTTTCGAAAATAAACTTTGGGGGAAAATAGGGAAAGTAGATTTCACCCCTTAGAAAGTAGGGTTTTGACCCCTTAGACTTCAATGCAAATGATGGTCTCTTCAGCCAGATTACTTGCCTCGTAGAGAAGAGTGTCTGTGCCGATTTTGAAGAAAATCGTAGGGGCCCCCTTATAGGCCCCAAATATAGGTTTGCCTATTACTTTTTTCCTATCGGAAAAGTGTCAATGTTTTCGCCACGGCTGTCTTTGGGCTGATGAGTGCTTTTGATTGATACCCATTTAGAGCAATTTTGAAAATAAACTTTGGGGGAAAATGGGGAAAGTAGATTTCACCCCTTAGAAAGTAGGGTTTTGACCCCTTAGACTGCAATGCAAATGATGGTCTCTTGAGCCAAATTACTTGCCTCGTAGAGAAGAGTGTCTGTGCCGATTTAGAAGAAAATCGTGGGGGCCCCCTCATAGGCCCCAAATATAGGTTTGCCTATAACTGTCTTCCTATGGGAAAATTGTCGATTGTTTTGGGACCGCTTTCTTTGGGCTGATGAGTGCTTTCGATTGATACCCATTTTAAGCAGTTTAGAAAATAAACTTTGGGGGAAAATGGGGAAAGTAGATTTCCCCCCCTTAGAAAGTAGGGTTTTGACCCCTTAGACTTCAATGCAAATGATGGTCTCTTCAGCCAGATTACTTGCCTCGTAGAGAAGAGTGTCTGTGCCGATTTTGAAGAAAATCGTAGGGCCCCCTCTAAGGCCCAAAATATATTTTTGCCTATAACTTTTTTCCTATCGGAAAAGTGTCGATTGTTTCGGCAAGCCTTTCTTTCGGCTGATCAGTGCTTTCGATTGATACCCATTTCAAGCAGTTTAGAAAATAAACTTTGGGGGAAAATGGGGAAAGTAGATTTCCCCCCTTAGAAAGTAGGGTTTTGACCCCTTAGACTTCAATGCAAATGATGGTCTTTTCAGCCAGCTTACTTGGGTCGTAGAGAAGAGTGTCTGTGCCGATATTAAAGAAAATCGTAGGGGCCCCCTCATAGGCCCCAAATATAGGATTGCCTATTACTTTTTTCCTATCGGAAAAGTGTCAAATTTTTTCGCCACGGCTGTCTTTGGGCTGATGAGTGCTTTCGATTGATACCCATTTCGAGCAATTTTGAAAATAAACTTTGGGGGAAAATGGGGAAAGTAGATTTCACCCCTTAGAAAGTAGGGTTTTGACCCCTTAGACTGCAATGCAAATGATGGTCTCTTCAGCCATATTACTTTCCTCGTAGAGAAGAGTCTCTGTGCCGATTTTGAAGAAAATCGTAGGGGCCCTCTCATAGGCCCCAAATATAGGTTTGCCTATAACTTTTTCCTATCGGAAAAGTGTCGATTGTTTTGGCATGGCTTTCTTTGGGCTGATGAGTGCTTTCGATTGATACCCATTTCGAGCAGTTTTGAAAATAAACTTTGGGGGAAAGTGGGGAAAGTAGATTTCACCCCTTAGAAAGTAGGGTTTTGACCCCTTAGACTTCAATGCAAATGATGGTCTCTTGAGCCAAATTACTTGCCTCGTAGAGAAGAGTGTCTGTGCCGATTTAGAAGAAAATCGTGGGGGGCCCCTCATAGGCCCCAAATATAGGTTTGCCTATAACTGTCTTCCTATGGGAAAAGTGTCGATTGTTTTGGGACGGCTTTCTTTGGGCTGATGAGTGCTTTCGATTGATACCCATTTTAAGCAGTTTAGAAAATAAACTTTGGGGGAAAATGGGGAAAGTAGATTTCCCCCCCTTAGAAAGTAGGGTTTTGACCCCTTAGACTTCAATGCAAATGATGGTCTCTTCAGCCAGATTACTTGCCTCGTAGAGAAGAGTGTCTGTGCCGATTTTGAAGAAAATCGTAGGGACCCTCTAAGGCCCAAAATATATTTTTGCCTATAACTTTTTTCCTATCGGAAAAGTCGATTGTTTCGGCACGCCTTTCTTTGGGCTGATGAGTGCTTTCGATTGATACCCATTTCAAGCAGTTTAGAAAATAAACTTTGGGGGAAAATGGGGAAAGTAGATTTCGCCCCTTAGAAAGTAGGGTTTTGACCCCTTAGACTTCAATGCAAATGATGGTCTTTTCAGTCAGATTACTTGGGTCGTAGAGAAGAGTGTCTGTGCCGATTTTAAAGAAAATCGTAGGGGCCCCCTCATAGGCCCCAAATATAGGTTTGCCTATTACTTTTTTCCTATCGGAAAAGTGTCAATTTTTTCGCCACGGCTGTCTTTGGGCTGATGAGTGCTTTCTATTGATACCCATTTCGAGCAATTTTGAAAGTAAACTTTGGGGGAAAATGGGGAAAGTAGATTTCACCCCTTAGAAAGTAGGGTTTTGACCCCTTAGACTTCAATGCAAATGATGGTCTCTTCAGCCATATTACTTGCGTCGTAGAGAAGAGTGTCTGTGCTGATTTTGAAGAAAATCGTAGGGGCCCCCTTGTAGGCCCAAAATATAGTTTTGCCTATAACTGTTTTTCTTATAGGAAAAGTTTCGTTTTTTTCGTCCCGGATGTCTTTGGGCTGATAAGTGCTTTCGAATGATACCCATTTCGAGCAGTTTCGAAAATAAACTTTGGGGGAAAATGGGGAAAGTATATTTCACCCCTTAGAAAGTAGGGTTTTGACCCCTTAGACTTCAATGCAAATGATGGTCTTTTCAGCCAGATTACTTGCTTCGCAGAGAAGAGTGTCTGTGCCGATTTTGAAGAAAATCGTAGGGGCCCCCTCATAGGTCCCAAATATAGGTTTGCCTATAACTTTTTTCCTATCAGAAAAGTGTCAATTTTTACGCCACGGCTGTCTTTGGGCTGATGAGTGCTTTCGATTGATACCCATTTCGAGCAGTTTTGAAAATAAACTTTGGGGGGAAATGGGGAAAGTAGATTTCACCCCTTAGAAAGTAGGGTTTTGACCCCTTAGACTTCAATGCAAATGATGGTCTCTACAGCCAGATTACTTGCGTCGTAGAGAACAGTCTCTGTGCCGATTTTGAAGAAAATCGTAGGGGCCCCCTCATAGGCCCCAAATATAGGTTTGCCTATAACTTTTTCCTATCGGAAAAGTGTCGATTGTTTTGGCATGGCTTTCTTTGGGCTGATGAGTACTTTCGATTGATACCCATTTCAAGCAGTTTAGAGAATAACCTTTGGGGGGAAAATGGGGAAAGTAGATTTCGCCCCTTAGAAAGTAGGGTTTTGACCCCTTAGACTTCAATGCAAATGATGGTCTCTTCAGCCAGATTACTTGCCTCGTAGAGAAGAGTGTCTGTGCCGATTTTGAAGAAAATCGTAGGGGCCCCCTCATAGGCCCAAAATATAGCTTTGCCTATAACTTTTTTCCTATAGGAAAAGTGTCGATTTTTTCGCCACGGCTGTCTTTGGGCTGATGAGTGCTTTCGATTGATATCCATTTCAAGCAGTTTCGAAAATAAACTTTGGGGGAAAATAGGGAAAGTAGATTTCACCCCTTAGAAAGTAGGGTTTTGACCCCTTAGACTTCAATGCAAATGATGGTCTCTTCAGCCAGATTACTTGCCTCGTAGAGAAGAGTGTCTGTGCCGATTTTGAAGAAAATCGTAGGGGCCCCCTTATAGGCCCAAAATATAGTTTTGCCTATAACTGTTTTTCTTATAGGAAAAGTGTCGATTGTTTCGGCACGCCTTTCTTTGGGCTGATGAGTGCTTTCGATTGATACCCATTTCAAGCAGTTTAGAAAATAAACTTTGGGGGAAAATGGGGAAAGTAGATTTCCCCCCTTAGAAAGTAGGGTTTTGACCCCTTAGACTTCAATGCAAATGATGGTCTTTTCAGTCAGATTACTTGGGTCGTAGAGAAGAGTGTCTGTGCCGATTTTAAAGAAAATCGTAGGGGCCCCCTCATAGGCCCCAAATATAGGTTTGCCTATTACTTTTTTCCTATCGGAAAAGTGTCAATTTTTTCGCCACGGCTGTCTTTGGGCTGATGAGTGCTTTCTATTGATACCCATTTCGAGCAATTTTGAAAGTAAACTTTGGGGGAAAATGGGGAAAGTAGATTTCACCCCTTAGAAAGTAGGGTTTTGACCCCTTAGACTTCAATGCAAATGATGGTCTCTTCAGCCATATTACTTGCGTCGTAGAGAAGAGTGTCTGTGCTGATTTTGAAGAAAATCGTAGGGGCCCCCTTGTAGGCCCAAAATATAGTTTTGCCTATAACTGTTTTTCTTATAGGAAAAGTTTCGTTTTTTTCGTCCCGGATGTCTTTGGGCTGATAAGTGCTTTCGAATGATACCCATTTCGAGCAGTTTCGAAAATAAACTTTGGGGGAAAATGGGGAAAGTATATTTCACCCCTTAGAAAGTAGGGTTTTGACCCCTTAGACTTCAATGCAAATGATGGTCTTTTCAGCCAGATTACTTGCTTCGCAGAGAAGAGTGTCTGTGCCGATTTTGAAGAAAATCGTAGGGGCCCCCTCATAGGTCCCAAATATAGGTTTGCCTATAACTTTTTTCCTATCAGAAAAGTGTCAATTTTTACGCCACGGCTGTCTTTGGGCTGATGAGTGCTTTCGATTGATACCCATTTCGAGCAGTTTTGAAAATAAACTTTGGGGGGAAATGGGGAAAGTAGATTTCACCCCTTAGAAAGTAGGGTTTTGACCCCTTAGACTTCAATGCAAATGATGGTCTCTACAGCCAGATTACTTGCGTCGTAGAGAACAGTCTCTGTGCCGATTTTGAAGAAAATCGTAGGGGCCCCCTCATAGGCCCCAAATATAGGTTTGCCTATAACTTTTTCCTATCGGAAAAGTGTCGATTGTTTTGGCATGGCTTTCTTTGGGCTGATGAGTACTTTCGATTGATACCCATTTCAAGCAGTTTAGAGAATAACCTTTGGGGGGAAAATGGGGAAAGTAGATTTCGCCCCTTAGAAAGTAGGGTTTTGACCCCTTAGACTTCAATGCAAATGATGGTCTCTTCAGCCAGATTACTTGCCTCGTAGAGAAGAGTGTCTGTGCCGATTTTGAAGAAAATCGTAGGGGCCCCCTCATAGGCCCAAAATATAGCTTTGCCTATAACTTTTTTCCTATAGGAAAAGTGTCCATTTTTTCGCCACGGCTATCTTTGGGCTGATGAGTGCTTTCGATTGATATCCATTTCAAGCAGTTTCGAAAATAAACTTTGGGGGAAAATAGGGAAAGTAGATTTCACCCCTTAGAAAGTAGGGTTTTGACCCCTTAGACTTCAATGCAAATGATGGTCTCTTCAGCCAGATTACTTGCCTCGTAGAGAAGAGTGTCTGTGCCGATTTTGAAGAAAATCGTAGGGGCCCCCTTATAGGCCCAAAATATAGTTTTGCCTATAACTGTTTTTCTTATAGGAAAAGTGTCGATTGTTTCGGCACGCCTTTCTTTGGGCTGATGAGTGCTTTCGATTGATACCCATTTCAAGCAGTTTAGAAAATAAACTTTGGGGGAAAATGGGGAAAGTAGATTTCCCCCCTTAGAAAGTAGGGTTTTGACCCCTTAGACTTCAATGCAAATGATGGTCTTTTCAGCCAGATTACTTGGGTCGTAGAGAAGAGTGTCTGTGCCGATTTTGAAGAAAATCGTAGGGGCCCCCTCATAGGCCCCAAATATAGGTTTGCCTATTACTTTTTTCCTATCGTAAAAGTGTCAATTTTTTCGCCACGGCTGTCTTTGGGCTGATGAGCGCTTTCGATTGATACCCATTTCGAGCAATTTTGAAAATAAACTTTGGGGGAAAATGGGGAAAGTAGATTTCACCCCTTAGAAAATAGGGTTTTGACCCCTTAGACTTCAATGCAAATGATGGTCTCTTCAGCCAGATTACTTTCCTCGTAGAGAAGAGTCTCTGTGCTGATTTTGAAGAAAATCGTAGGGGTCTCCTTATAGGCCCCAAATATAGGTTTGCCTATAACTTTTTTCCTATCGGAAAAGTGTCGATTGTTTCTGCACGGCTTTCTTTGGGCTGATGAGTGCTTTCGATTGATACCCATTTCGAGCAGTTTTGAAAATAAACTTTGGGGGAAAGTGGGGAAAGTAGATTTCACCCCTTAGAAAGTAGGGTTTTGACCCCTTAGACTTCAATGCAAATGATGGTCTCTTGAGCCAAATTACTTGCCTCGTAGAGAAGAGTGTCTGTGCCGATTTAGAAGAAAATCGTGGGGGGCCCCTCATAGGCCCCAAATATAGGTTTGCCTATAACTGTCTTCCTATGGGAAAAGTGTCGATTGTTTTGGGACGGCTTTCTTTGGGCTGATGAGTGCTTTCGATTGATACCCATTTTAAGCAGTTTAGAAAATAAACTTTGGGGGAAAATGGGGAAAGTAGATTTCCCCCCCTTAGAAAGTAGGGTTTTGACCCCTTAGACTTCAATGCAAATGATGGTCTCTTCAGCCAGATTACTTGCCTCGTAGAGAAGAGTGTCTGTGCCGATTTTGAAGAAAATCGTAGGGACCCTCTAAGGCCCAAAATATATTTTTGCCTATAAATTTTCCTATCGGAAAAGTGTCGATTGTTTCGGCACGCCTTTCTTTGGGCTGATGAGTGCTTTCGATTGATACCCATTTCAAGCAGTTTAGAAAATAAACTTTGGGGGAAAATGGGGAAAGTAGATTTCCCCCCTTAGAAAGTAGGGTTTTGACCCCTTAGACTTCAATACAAATGATGGTCTTTTCAGTCAGATTACTTGGGTCGTAGAGAAGAGTGTCTGTGCCGATTTTAAAGAAAATCGTAGGGGCCCCCTCATAGGCCCCAAATATAGGTTTGCCTATTACTTTTTTCCTATCGGAAAAGTGTCAATTTTTTCGCCACGGCTGTCTTTGGGCTGATGAGTGCTTTCTATTGATACCCATTTCGAGCAATTTTGAAAGTAAACTTGGGGGGAAAATGGGGAAAGTAGATTTCACCCCTTAGAAAGTAGGGTTTTGACCCCTTAGACTTATATGCAAATGATGGTCTCTTCAGCCATATTACTTGCGTCGTAGAGAAGAGTGTCTGTGCTGATTTTGAAGAAAATCGTAGGGGCCCCCTTGTAGGCCCAAAATATAGTTTTGCCTATAACTGTTTTTCTTATAGGAAAAGTTTCGATTTTTTCGTCACGGCTGTCTTTGGGCTGATGAGTGCTTTTGATTGATACCCATTTCGAGCAATTTTGAAAATAAATTTTGGGGGAAAATGGGGAAAGTATATTTCACCCCTTAGAAAGTAGGGTTTTGACCCCTTAGACTTCAATGCAAATGATGGTCTTTGCAGCCAGATTACTTGCTTCGCAGAGAAGAGTGTCTGTGCCGATTTTGAAGAAAATCGTAGGGGCCCCCTCATAGGTCCCAAATATAGGTTTGCCTATAACTTTTTTCCTATCAGAAAAGTGTCAATTTTTACGCCACGGCTGTCTTTGGGCTGATGAGTGCTTTCGACTGATACCCATTTCGAGCAGTTTTGAAAATAAACTTTGGGGGAAAGTGGGGAAAGTAGATTTCACCCCTTAGTAAGTAGGGTTTTGACCCTTTAGACTTCAATGCAAATGATGGTCTCTTGAGCCAAATTACTTGCCTCGTAGAGAAAAGTGTCTGTGCCGATTTAGAAGAAATCGTAGGGGCCCCCTCATAGGCCCCAAATATAGGTTTGCGTATAACTGTTTTCCTATGGGAAAAGTGTCGATTGTTTTGGGACGGCTTTCTTTGGGCTGATGAGTGCTTTCGATTGATACCCATTTCAAGCAGTTTAGAAAATAAACTTTGGGGGAAAATGGGGAAAGTAGATTTCACCCCTTAGAAAGTAGGGTTTTGACCCCTTAGACTTCAATGCAAATGATGGTCTCTTCAGCCATATTACTTGGGTCGTAGAGAAGAGTGTCTGTGCCGATTTTGAAGAAAATCGTAGGGGCCCCCTCATAGGTCCCAAATATAGGTTTGCCTATAACTTTTTTCCTATCAGAAAAGTGTCAATTTTTACGCCACGGCTGTCTTTGGGCTGATGAGTGCTTTCGATTGATACCCATTTCGAGCAGTTTTGAAAATAAACTTTGGGGGGAAATGGGGAAAGTAGATTTCACCCCTTAGAAAGTAGGGTTTTGACCCCTTAGACTTCAATGCAAATGATGGTCTCTACAGCCAGATTACTTGCGTCGTAGAGAACAGTCTCTGTGCCGATTTTGAAGAAAATCGTAGGGGCCCCCTCATAGGCCCCAAATATAGGTTTGCCTATAACTTTTTCCTATCGGAAAAGTGTCGATTGTTTTGGCATGGCTTTCTTTGGGCTGATGAGTACTTTCGATTGATACCCATTTCAAGCAGTTTAGAGAATAACCTTTGGGGGAAAATGGGGAAAGTAGATTTCGCCCCTTAGAAAGTAGGGTTTTGACCCCTTAGACTTCAATGCAAATGATGGTCTCTTCAGCCAGATTACTTGCCTCGTAGAGAAGAGTGTCTGTGCCGATTTTGAAGAAAATCGTAGGGGCCCCCTCATAGGCCCAAAATATAGCTTTGCCTATAACTTTTTTCCTATAGGAAAAGTGTCCATTTTTTCGCCACGGCTGTCTTTGGGCTGATGAGTGCTTTCGATTGATATCCATTTCAAGCAGTTTCGAAAATAAACTTTGGGGGAAAATAGGGAAAGTAGATTTCACCCCTTAGAAAGTAGGGTTTTGACCCCTTAGACTTCAATGCAAATGATGGTCTCTTCAGCCAGATTACTTGCCTCGTAGAGAAGAGTGTCTGTGCCGATTTTGAAGAAAATCGTAGGGGCCCCCTTATAGGCCCCAAATATAGGTTTGCCTATTACTTTTTTCCTATCGGAAAAGTGTCAATGTTTTCGCCACGGCTGTCTTTGGGCTGATGAGTGCTTTTGATTGATACCCATTTCGAGCAATTTTGAAAATAAACTTTGGGGGAAAATGGGGAAAGTAGATTTCACCCCTTAGAAAGTAGGGTTTTGACCCCTTAGAATTCAATGCAAATGATGGTCTCTTCAGCCAGATTACTTGCGTCGTAGAGAAGAGTGTCTGTGCTGATTTAGAAGAAAATCGTAGGGGCCCCCTTATAGGCCCAAAATATAGTTTAGCCTATAACTGTTTTTCTTATAGGAAAAGATTCGATTTTTTTCGTCACGGCTGTCTTTGGGCTGATGAGTGCTTTCGAATGATACCCATTTCTAGCAGTTTCGAAAATAAACTTTGGGGGAAAATGGGGAAAGTATATTTCACCCCTTAGAAAGTAGGGTTTTGACCCCTTAGACTTCAATGCAAATGATGGTCTTTTCAGCCAGATTACTTGCTTCGCAGAGAAGAGTGTCTGTGCCGATTTTGAAGAAAATCGTAGGGGCCCCCTCATAGGTCCCAAATATAGGTTTGCCTATAACTTTTTTCCTATCAGAAAAGTGTCAATTTTGATGCCACGGCTGTCTTTGGGCTGATGAGTGCTTTCGATTGATACCCATTTCGAGCAGTTTAGAAAAAAAACTTTGGGGGAAAATGGGGAAAGTAGATTTCACCCCTTAGAAAGTAGGGTTTTGACCCCTTAGACTTCAATGCAAATGATGGTCTCTTGAGCCAAATTACTTGCCTCGTAGAGAAGAGTGTCTGTGCCGATTTAGAAGAAAATCGTGGGGGCCCCCTCATAGGCCCCAAATATAGGTTTGCCTATAACTGTCTTCCTATGGGAAAAGTGTCGATTGTTTTGGGACGGCTTTCTTTGGGCTGATGAGTGCTTTCGATTGATACCCATTTTAAGCAGTTTAGAAAATAAACTTTGGGGGAAAATGGGGAAAGTAGATTTCCCCCCCTTAGAAAGTAGGATTTTGACCCCTTAGACTTCAATGCAAATGATGGTCTCTTCAGCCAGATTACTTGCCTCGTAGAGAAGAGTGTCTGTGCCGATTTTGAAGAAAATCGTAGGGACCCTCTAAGGCCCAAAATATATTTTTGCCTATAACTTTTTTCCTATCGGAAAAGTGTCGATTGTTTCGGCACGCCTTTCTTTGGGCTGATGAGTGCTTTCGATTGATACCCATTTCAAGCAGTTTAGAAAATAAACTTTGGGGGAAAATGGGGAAAGTAGATTTCCCCCCTTAGAAAGTAGGGTTTTGACCCCTTAGACTTCAATGCAAATGATGGTCTTTTCAGCCAGATTACTTGGGTCGTAGAGAAGAGTGTCTGTGCCGATTTTAAAGAAAATCGTAGGGGCCCCTTCATAGGCCCCAAATATAGGTTTGCCTATTACTTTTTTCCTATCGGAAAAGTGTCAATTTTTTCGCCACGGCTGTCTTTGGGCTGATGAGTGCTTTCGATTGATACCCATTTCGAGCAATTTTGAAAGTAAACTTTGGGGGAAAATGGGGAAAGTAGATTTCACCCCTTAGAAAGTAGGGTTTTGACCCCTTAGACTTCAATGCAAATGATGGTCTCTTCAGCCATATTACTTTCCTCGTAGAGAAGAGTCTCTGTGCCGATTTTGAAGAAAATCGTAGGGGCCCCCTCATAGGCCCCAAATATAGGTTTGCCTATAACTTTTTCCTATCGGAAAAGTGTCGATTGTTTTGGCACGGCTTTCTTTGGGCTGATGAGTACTTTCGATTGATACCCATTTCAAGCAGTTTAGAAAATAACCTTGGGGGGAAAATGGGGAAAGTAGATTTCGCCCCTTAGAAAGTAGGGTTTTGACCCCTTAGACTTCAATGCAAATGATGGTCTCTTCAGCCAGATTACTTGCCTCGTAGAGAAGAGTGTCTGTGCCGATTTTGAAGAAAATCGTAGGGGCCCCCTCATAGGCCCAAAATATAGCTTTGCCTATAACTTTTTTCCTATAGGAAAAGTGTCCATTTTTTCGCCACGGCTGTCTTTGGGCTGATGAGTGCTTTCGATTGATATCCATTTCAAGCAGTTTCGAAAATAAACTTTGGGGGAAAATAGGGAAAGTAGATTTCACCCCTTAGAAAGTAGGGTTTTGACCCCTTAGACTTCAATGCAAATGATGGTCTCTTCAGCCAGATTACTTGCCTCGTAGAGAAGAGTGTCTGTGCCGATTTTGAAGAAAATCGTAGGGGCCCCCTTATAGGCCCCAAATATAGGTTTGCCTATTACTTTTTTCCTATCGGAAAAGTGTCAATGTTTTCGCCACGGCTGTCTTTGGGCTGATGAGTGCTTTTGATTTATACCCATTTCGAGCAATTTTGAAAATAAACTTTGGGGGAAAATGGGGAAAGTAGATTTCACCCCTTAGAAAGTAGGGTTTTGACCCCTTAGACTGCAATGCAAATGATGGTCTCTTGAGCCAAATTACTTGCCTCGTAGAGAAGAGTGTCTGTGCCGATTTAGAAGAAAATCGTGGGGGCCCCCTCATAGGCCCCAAATATAGGTTTGCCTATAACTGTCTTCCTATGGGAAAATTGTCGATTGTTTTGGGACCGCTTTCTTTGGGCTGATGAGTGCTTTCGATTGATACCCATTTTAAGCAGTTTAGAAAATAAACTTTGGGGGAAAATGGGGAAAGTAGATTTCCCCCCCTTAGAAAGTAGGGTTTTGACCCCTTAGACTTCAATGCAAATGATGGTCTCTTCAGCCAGATTACTTGCCTCGTAGAGAAGAGTGTCTGTGCCGATTTTGAAGAAAATCGTAGGGCCCCCTCTAAGGCCCAAAATATATTTTTGCCTATAACTTTTTTCCTATCGGAAAAGTGTCGATTGTTTCGGCAAGCCTTTCTTTGGGCTGATCAGTGCTTTCGATTGATACCCATTTCAAGCAGTTTAGAAAATAAACTTTGGGGGAAAATGGGGAAAGTAGATTTCCCCCCTTAGAAAGTAGGGTTTTGACCCCTTAGACTTCAATGCAAATGATGGTCTTTTCAGCCAGCTTACTTGGGTCGTAGAGAAGAGTGTCTGTGCCGATTTTAAAGAAAATCGTAGGGGCCCCCTCATAGGCCCCAAATATAGGATTGCCTATTACTTTTTTCCTATCGGAAAAGTGTCAAATTTTTTCGCCACGGCTGTCTTTGGGCTGATGAGTGCTTTCGATTGATACCCATTTTAAGCAGTTTAGAAAATAAACTTTGGGGGAAAATGGGGAAAGTAGATTTCGCCCCTTAGAAAGTAGGGTTTTGACCCCTTAGACTTCAATGCAAATGATGGTCTTTTCAGTCAGATTACTTGGGTCGTAGAGAAGAGTGTCTGTGCCGATTTTAAAGAAAATCGTAGGGGCCCCCTCATAGGCCCCAAATATAGGTTTGCCTATTACTTTTTTCCTATCGGAAAAGTGTCAATTTTTTCGCCACGGCTGTCTTTGGGCTGATGAGTGCTTTCTATTGATACCCATTTCGAGCAATTTTGAAAGTAAACTTTGGGGGAAAATGGGGAAAGTAGATTTCACCCCTTAGAAAGTAGGGTTTTGACCCCTTAGACTTCAATGCAAATGATGGTCTCTTCAGCCATATTACTTGCGTCGTAGAGAAGAGTGTCTGTGCTGATTTTGAAGAAAATCGTAGGGGCCCCCTTGTAGGCCCAAAATATAGTTTTGCCTATAACTGTTTTTCTTATAGGAAAAGTTTCGATTTTTTCGTCACGGATGTCTTTGGGCTGATAAGTGCTTTCGAATGATACCCATTTCGAGCAGTTTCGAAAATAAACTTTGGGGGAAAATGGGGAAAGTATATTTCACCCCTTAGAAAGTAGGGTTTTGACCCCTTAGACTTCAATGCAAATGATGGTCTTTTCAGCCAGATTACTTGCTTCGCAGAGAAGAGTGTCTGTGCCGATTTTGAAGAAAATCGTAGGGGCCCCCTCTTAGGTCCCAAATATAGGTTTGCCTATAACTTTTTTCCTATCAGAAAAGTGTCAATTTTTACGCCACGGCTGTCTTTGGGCTGATGAGTGCTTTCGATTGATACCCATTTCGAGCAGTTTTGAAAATAAACTTTGGGGGGAAATGGGGAAAGTAGATTTCACCCCTTAGAAAGTAGGGTTTTGACCCCTTAGACTTCAATGCAAATGATGGTCTCTACAGCCAGATTACTTGCGTCGTAGAGAACAGTCTCTGTGCCGATTTTGAAGAAAATCGTAGGGGCCCCCTCATAGGCCCCAAATATAGGTTTGCCTATAACTTTTTCCTATCGGAAAAGTGTCGATTGTTTTGGCATGGCTTTCTTTGGGCTGATGAGTACTTTCGATTGATACCCATTTCAAGCAGTTTAGAGAATAACCTTTGGGGGGAAAATGGGGAAAGTAGATTTCGCCCCTTAGAAAGTAGGGTTTTGACCCCTTAGACTTCAATGCAAATGATGGTCTCTTCAGCCAGATTACTTGCCTCGTAGAGAAGAGTGTCTGTGCCGATTTTGAAGAAAATCGTAGGGGCCCCCTCATAGGCCCAAAATATAGCTTTGCCTATAACTTTTTTCCTATAGGAAAAGTGTCGATTTTTTCGCCACGGCTGTCTTTGGGCTGATGAGTGCTTTCGATTGATATCCATTTCAAGCAGTTTCGAAAATAAACTTTGGGGGGAAAATAGGGAAAGTAGATTTCACCCCTTAGAAAGTAGGGTTTTGACCCCTTAGACTTCAATGCAAATGATGGTCTCTTCAGCCAGATTACTTGCCTCGTAGAGAAGAGTGTCTGTGCCGATTTTGAAGAAAATCGTAGGGGCCCCCTTATAGGCCCAAAATATAGTTTTGCCTATAACTGTTTTTCTTATAGGAAAAGTGTCGATTGTTTCGGCACGCCTTTCTTTGGGCTGATGAGTGCTTTCGATTGATACCCATTTCAAGCAGTTTAGAAAATAATCTTTGGGGGAAAATGGGGAAAGTAGATTTCCCCCCTTAGAAAGTAGGGTTTTGACCCCTTAGACTTCAATGCAAATGATGGTCTTTTCAGCCAGATTACTTGGGTCGTAGAGAAGAGTGTCTGTGCCGATTTTGAAGAAAATCGTAGGGGCCCCCTCATAGGCCCCAAATATAGGTTTGCCTATTACTTTTTTCCTATCGTAAAAGTGTCAATTTTTTCGCCAAGGCTGTCTTTGGGCTGATGAGCGCTTTCGATTGATACCCATTTCGAGCAATTTTGAAAATAAACTTTGGGGGAAAATGGGGAAAGTAGATTTCACCCCTTAGAAAATAGGGTTTTGACCCCTTAGACTTCAATGCAAATGATGGTCTCTTCAGCCAGATTACTTTCCTCGTAGAGAAGAGTCTCTGTGCCGATTTTGAAGAAAATCGTAGGGGTCTCCTTCTAGGCCCCAAATATAGGTTTGCCTATAACTTTTTTCCTATCGGAAAAGTGTCGATTGTTTCTGCACGGCTTTCTTTGGGCTGATGAGTGCTTTCGATTGATACCCATTTCGAGCAGTTTTGAAAATAAACTTTGGGGGAAAGTGGGGAAAGTAGATTTCACCCCTTAGAAAGTAGGGTTTTGACCCCTTAGACTTCAATGCAAATGATGGTCTCTTGAGCCAAATTACTTGCCTCGTAGAGAAGAGTGTCTGTGCCGATTTAGAAGAAAATCGTGGGGGGCCCCTCATAGGCCCCAAATATAGGTTTGCCTATAACTGTCTTCCTATGGGAAAAGTGTCGATTGTTTTGGGACGGCTTTCTTTGGGCTGATGAGTGCTTTCGATTGATACCCATTTTAAGCAGTTTAGAAAATAAACTTTGGGGGAAAATGGGGAAAGTAGATTTCCCCCCCTTAGAAAGTAGGGTTTTGACCCCTTAGACTTCAATACAAATGATGGTCTCTTCAGCCAGATTACTTGCCTCGTAGAGAAGAGTGTCTGTGCCGATTTTGAAGAAAATCGTAGGGACCCTCTAAGGCCCAAAATATATTTTTGCCTATAACTTTTTTCCTATCGGAAAAGTGTCGATTGTTTCGGCACGCCTTTCTTTGGGCTGATGAGTGCTTTCGATTGATACCCATTTCAAGCAGTTTAGAAAATAAACTTTGGGGGAAAATGGGGAAAGTAGATTTCCCCCCTTAGAAAGTAGGGTTTTGACCCCTTAGACTTCAATGCAAATGATGGTCTTTTCAGTCAGATTACTTGGGTCGTAGAGAAGAGTGTCTGTGCCGATTTTAAAGAAAATCGTAGGGGCCCCCTCATAGGCCCCAAATATAGGTTTGCCTATTACTTTTTTCCTATCGGAAAAGTGTCAATTTTTTCGCCACGGCTGTCTTTGGGCTGATGAGTGCTTTCTATTGATACCCATTTCGAGCAATTTTGAAAGTAAACTTGGGGGGAAAATGGGGAAAGTAGATTTCACCCCTTAGAAAGTAGGGTTTTGACCCCTTAGACTTCAATGCAAATGATGGTCTCTTCAGCAATATTACTTGCGTCGTAGAGAAGAGTGTCTGTGCTGATTTTGAAGAAAATCGTAGGGGCCCCCTTGTAGGCCCAAAATATAGTTTTGCCTATAACTGTTTTTCTTATAGGAAAAGTTTCGATTTTTTCGTCACGGCTGTCTTTGGGCTGATGAGTGCTTTTGATTGATACCCATTTCGAGCAATTTTGAAAATAAATTTTGGGGGAAAATGGGGAAAGTATATTTCACCCCTTAGAAAGTAGGGTTTTGACCCCTTAGACTTCAATGCAAATGATGGTCTTTTCAGCCAGATTACTTGCTTCGCAGAGAAGAGTGTCTGTGCCGATTTTGAAGAAAATCGTAGGGGCCCCCTCATAGGTCCCAAATATAGGTTTGCCTATAACTTTTTCCTATCAGAAAAGTGTCAATTTTTACGCCACGGCTGTCTTTGGGCTGATGAGTGCTTTCGACTGATACCCATTTCGAGCAGTTTTGAAAATAAACTTTGGGGGAAAGTGGGGAAAGTAGATTTCACCCCTTAGAAAGTAGGGTTTTGACCCTTAAGACTTCAATGCAAATGATGGTCTCTTGAGCCAAATTACTTGCCTCGTAGAGAAAAGTGTCTGTGCCGATTTAGAAGAAATCGTAGGGGCCCCCTCATAGGCCCCAAATATAGGTTTGCGTATAACTGTTTTCCTATGGGAAAAGTGTCGATTGTTTTGGGACGGCTTTCTTTGGGCTGATGAGTGCTTTCGATTGATACCCATTTCAAGCAGTTTAGAAAATAAACTTTGGGGGAAAATGGGGAAAGTAGATTTCACCCCTTAGAAAGTAGGG
Organism: Chirona hameri; assembly: GCA_036785665.1. Classification (NCBI taxonomy): domain Eukaryota; kingdom Metazoa; phylum Arthropoda; class Thecostraca; order Balanomorpha; family Balanidae; genus Chirona; species Chirona hameri. The sequence continues at coordinate 52,500 of JAXIVJ010000066.1, forward strand.
TTTTGACCCCTTAGACTTCAATGCAAATGATGGTCTCTTCAGCCATATTACTTGGGTCGTAGAGAAGAGTGTCTGTGCCGATTTTGAAGAAGATCGTAGGGGCCCCCTCATAGGCCCTAAATATAGGTTTGCCTATTACTTTTTTTCCTATCGGAAAAGTGTCAATTTTTTCGCCACGGCTGTCTTTGGGCTGATGAGTGCTTTTGATTGATACCCATTTCGAGCAATTTTGAAAATAAACTTTGGGGGAAAATGGGGAAAGTAGATTTCACCCCTTAGAAAGTAGGGTTTTGACCCCTTAGACTTCAATGCAAATGATGGTCTCTTCAGCCAGATTACTCTACTCGTAGAGAAGAGTCTCTGTGACGATTTTGAAGAAAATCGTAGGGGCCCCCTCATAGGCCCCAAATATAGGTTTGCCTATAACTTTTTTCCTATCGGAAAAGTGTCGATTGTTTCGGCGTGGCTTTCTTTGGGCTGATAAGTGCTTTCGATTGATATCCATTTCAAGCAGTTTAGAAAATAACCTTTGGGGGGGGAAAATGGGGAAAGTAGATTTCGCCCCTTAGAAAGTAGGGTTTTGACCCCTTAGACTGCAATGCAAATGATGGTCTCTTCAGCCAGATTACTTGCCTCGTAGAGAAGAGTGTCTGTGCCGATTTTGAAGAAAATCGTAGGGGCCCCCTCATAGGCCCAAATATAGTTTTGCCTATAACTTTCTTCCTATGGGAAAAGTGTCAATTGTTTCGGCACGGCTTTCTTTGGGCTGATGAGTGCTTTCCATTGATACCCATTTCAAGCAGTTTAGAAAATAAACTTTGGGGGAAAATGGGGAAAATATATTTCACCCCTTAGAAAGTAGGGTTTTGACCCCTTAGACTTCAATGCAAATGATGGTCTCTTCAGCCAGATTACTTGCCTCGTAGAGAAGAGTGTCTGTGCCGATTTAGAAGAAAATCGTGAGGGCCCCCTCATAGGTCCCAAATATAGGTTTGCCTATAACTGTCTTCCTATGGGAAAAGTGTCGATTGTTTTGGGACGGCTTTCTTTGGGCTGATGAGTGCTTTCGATTGATACCCATTTCAAGCAGTTTAGAAAATAAACTTTAGGGGAAAATGGGGAAAGTAGATTTCCCCCCCTTAGAAAGTAGGGTTTTGACCCCTTAGACTTCAATGCAAATGATGGTCTCTTCAGCCAGATTACTTGCCTCGTAGAGAAGAGTGTCTGTGACGATTTTGAAGAAAATCGTAGGGCCCCCTCTAAGGCCCAAAATATATTTTTGCCTATAACTTTTTTCCTAACGGAAAAGTGTCGATTGTTTCGGCACGCCTTTCTTTGGGCTGATGAGTGCTTTCGATTGATACCCATTTCAAGCAGTTTAGAAAATAAACTTTGGGGGAAAATGGGGAAAGTAGATTTCCCCCCCTTAGAAAGTAGGGTTTTGACCCCTTAGACTTCAATGCAAATGATGGTCTCTTCAGCCAGATTACTTGCCTCGTAGAGAAGAGTGTCTGTGCCGATTTTGAAGAAAATCGTAGGGGCCCCCTTATAGGCCCCAAATATAGGTTTGCCTATTACTTTTTTCCTATCGGAAAAGTGTCAATGTTTTCGCCACGGCTGTCTTTGGGCTGATGAGTGCTTTTGATTTATACCCATTTCGAGCAATTTTGAAAATAAACTTTGGGGGAAAATGGGGAAAGTAGATTTCACCCCTTAGAAAGTAGGGTTTTGACCCCTTAGACTGCAATGCAAATGATGGTCTCTTGAGCCAAATTACTTGCCTCGTAGAGAAGAGTGTCTGTGCCGATTTAGAAGAAAATCGTGGGGGCCCCCTCATAGGCCCCAAATATAGGTTTGCCTATAACTGTCTTCCTATGGGAAAATTGTCGATTGTTTTGGGACCGCTTTCTTTGGGCTGATGAGTGCTTTCGATTGATACCCATTTTAAGCAGTTTAGAAAATAAACTTTGGGGGAAAATGGGGAAAGTAGATTTCCCCCCCTTAGAAAGTAGGGTTTTGACCCCTTAGACTTCAATGCAAATGATGGTCTCTTCAGCCAGATTACTTGCCTCGTAGAGAAGAGTGTCTGTGCCGATTTTGAAGAAAATCGTAGGGCCCCCTCTAAGGCCCAAAATATATTTTTGCCTATAACTTTTTTCCTATCGGAAAAGTGTCGATTGTTTCGGCAAGCCTTTCTTTGGGCTGATCAGTGCTTTCGATTGATACCCATTTCAAGCAGTTTAGAAAATAAACTTTGGGGGAAAATGGGGAAAGTAGATTTCCCCCCTTAGAAAGTAGGGTTTTGACCCCTTAGACTTCAATGCAAATGATGGTCTTTTCAGCCAGCTTACTTGGGTCGTAGAGAAGAGTGTCTGTGCCGATTTTAAAGAAAATCGTAGGGGCCCCCTCATAGGCCCCAAATATAGGATTGCCTATTACTTTTTTCCTATCGGAAAAGTGTCAAATTTTTTCGCCACGGCTGTCTTTGGGCTGATGAGTGCTTTCGATTGATACCCATTTTAAGCAGTTTAGAAAATAAACTTTGGGGGAAAATGGGGAAAGTAGATTTCGCCCCTTAGAAAGTAGGGTTTTGACCCCTTAGACTTCAATGCAAATGATGGTCTTTTCAGTCAGATTACTTGGGTCGTAGAGAAGAGTGTCTGTGCCGATTTTAAAGAAAATCGTAGGGGCCCCCTCATAGGCCCCAAATATAGGTTTGCCTATTACTTTTTTCCTATCGGAAAAGTGTCAATTTTTTCGCCACGGCTGTCTTTGGGCTGATGAGTGCTTTCTATTGATACCCATTTCGAGCAATTTTGAAAGTAAACTTTGGGGGAAAATGGGGAAAGTAGATTTCACCCCTTAGAAAGTAGGGTTTTGACCCCTTAGACTTCAATGCAAATGATGGTCTCTTCAGCCATATTACTTGCGTCGTAGAGAAGAGTGTCTGTGCTGATTTTGAAGAAAATCGTAGGGGCCCCCTTGTAGGCCCAAAATATAGTTTTGCCTATAACTGTTTTTCTTATAGGAAAAGTTTCGATTTTTTCGTCACGGATGTCTTTGGGCTGATAAGTGCTTTCGAATGATACCCATTTCGAGCAGTTTCGAAAATAAACTTTGGGGGAAAATGGGGAAAGTATATTTCACCCCTTAGAAAGTAGGGTTTTGACCCCTTAGACTTCAATGCAAATGATGGTCTTTTCAGCCAGATTACTTGCTTCGCAGAGAAGAGTGTCTGTGCCGATTTTGAAGAAAATCGTAGGGGCCCCCTCATAGGTCCCAAATATAGGTTTGCCTATAACTTTTTTCCTATCAGAAAAGTGTCAATTTTTACGCCACGGCTGTCTTTGGGCTGATGAGTGCTTTCGATTGATACCCATTTCGAGCAGTTTTGAAAATAAACTTTGGGGGGAAATGGGGAAAGTAGATTTCACCCCTTAGAAAGTAGGGTTTTGACCCCTTAGACTTCAATGCAAATGATGGTCTCTACAGCCAGATTACTTGCGTCGTAGAGAACAGTCTCTGTGCCGATTTTGAAGAAAATCGTAGGGGCCCCCTCATAGGCCCCAAATATAGGTTTGCCTATAACTTTTTCCTATCGGAAAAGTGTCGATTGTTTTGGCATGGCTTTCTTTGGGCTGATGAGTACTTTCGATTGATACCCATTTCAAGCAGTTTAGAGAATAACCTTTGGGGGGAAAATGGGGAAAGTAGATTTCGCCCCTTAGAAAGTAGGGTTTTGACCCCTTAGACTTCAATGCAAATGATGGTCTCTTCAGCCAGATTACTTGCCTCGTAGAGAAGAGTGTCTGTGCCGATTTTGAAGAAAATCGTAGGGGCCCCCTCATAGGCCCAAAATATAGCTTTGCCTATAACTTTTTTCCTATAGGAAAAGTGTCGATTTTTTTCGCCACGGCTGTCTTTGGGCTGATGAGTGCTTTCGATTGATATCCATTTCAAGCAGTTTCGAAAATAAACTTTGGGGGGAAAATAGGGAAAGTAGATTTCACCCCTTAGAAAGTAGGGTTTTGACCCCTTAGACTTCAATGCAAATGATGGTCTCTTCAGCCAGATTACTTGCCTCGTAGAGAAGAGTGTCTGTGCCGATTTTGAAGAAAATCGTAGGGGCCCCCTTATAGGCCCAAAATATAGTTTTGCCTATAACTGTTTTTCTTATAGGAAAAGTGTCGATTGTTTCGGCACGCCTTTCTTTGGGCTGATGAGTGCTTTCGATTGATACCCATTTCAAGCAGTTTAGAAAATAATCTTTGGGGGAAAATGGGGAAAGTAGATTTCCCCCCTTAGAAAGTAGGGTTTTGACCCCTTAGACTTCAATGCAAATGATGGTCTTTTCAGCCAGATTACTTGGGTCGTAGAGAAGAGTGTCTGTGCCGATTTTGAAGAAAATCGTAGGGGCCCCCTCATAGGCCCCAAATATAGGTTTGCCTATTACTTTTTTCCTATCGTAAAAGTGTCAATTTTTTCGCCACGGCTGTCTTTGGGCTGATGAGCGCTTTCGATTGATACCCATTTCGAGCAATTTTGAAAATAAACTTTGGGGGAAAATGGGGAAAGTAGATTTCACCCCTTAGAAAATAGGGTTTTGACCCCTTAGACTTCAATGCAAATGATGGTCTCTTCAGCCAGATTACTTTCCTCGTAGAGAAGAGTCTCTGTGCCGATTTTGAAGAAAATCGTAGGGGTCTCCTTCTAGGCCCCAAATATAGGTTTGCCTATAACTTTTTTCCTATCGGAAAAGTGTCGATTGTTTCTGCACGGCTTTCTTTGGGCTGATGAGTGCTTTCGATTGATACCCATTTCGAGCAGTTTTGAAAATAAACTTTGGGGGAAAGTGGGGAAAGTAGATTTCACCCCTTAGAAAGTAGGGTTTTGACCCCTTAGACTTCAATGCAAATGATGGTCTCTTGAGCCAAATTACTTGCCTCGTAGAGAAGAGTGTCTGTGCCGATTTAGAAGAAAATCGTGGGGGGCCCCTCATAGGCCCCAAATATAGGTTTGCCTATAACTGTCTTCCTATGGGAAAAGTGTCGATTGTTTTGGGACGGCTTTCTTTGGGCTGATGAGTGCTTTCGATTGATACCCATTTTAAGCAGTTTAGAAAATAAACTTTGGGGGAAAATGGGGAAAGTAGATTTCCCCCCCTTAGAAAGTAGGGTTTTGACCCCTTAGACTTCAATACAAATGATGGTCTCTTCAGCCAGATTACTTGCCTCGTAGAGAAGAGTGTCTGTGCCGATTTTGAAGAAAATCGTAGGGACCCTCTAAGGCCCAAAATATATTTTTGCCTATAACTTTTTTCCTATCGGAAAAGTGTCGATTGTTTCGGCACGCCTTTCTTTGGGCTGATGAGTGCTTTCGATTGATACCCATTTCAAGCAGTTTAGAAAATAAACTTTGGGGGAAAATGGGGAAAGTAGATTTCCCCCCTTAGAAAGTAGGGTTTTGACCCCTTAGACTTCAATGCAAATGATGGTCTTTTCAGTCAGATTACTTGGGTCGTAGAGAAGAGTGTCTGTGCCGATTTTAAAGAAAATCGTAGGGGCCCCCTCATAGGCCCCAAATATAGGTTTGCCTATTACTTTTTTCCTATCGGAAAAGTGTCAATTTTTTCGCCACGGCTGTCTTTGGGCTGATGAGTGCTTTCTATTGATACCCATTTCGAGCAATTTTGAAAGTAAACTTGGGGGGAAAATGGGGAAAGTAGATTTCACCCCTTAGAAAGTAGGGTTTTGACCCCTTAGACTTCAATGCAAATGATGGTCTCTTCAGCAATATTACTTGCGTCGTAGAGAAGAGTGTCTGTGCTGATTTTGAAGAAAATCGTAGGGGCCCCCTTGTAGGCCCAAAATATAGTTTTGCCTATAACTGTTTTTCTTATAGGAAAAGTTTCGATTTTTTCGTCACGGCTGTCTTTGGGCTGATGAGTGCTTTTGATTGATACCCATTTCGAGCAATTTTGAAAATAAATTTTGGGGGAAAATGGGGAAAGTATATTTCACCCCTTAGAAAGTAGGGTTTTGACCCCTTAGACTTCAATGCAAATGATGGTCTTTTCAGCCAGATTACTTGCTTCGCAGAGAAGAGTGTCTGTGCCGATTTTGAAGAAAATCGTAGGGGCCCCCTCATAGGTCCCAAATATAGGTTTGCCTATAACTTTTTTCCTATCAGAAAAGTGTCAATTTTTACGCCACGGCTGTCTTTGGGCTGATGAGTGCTTTCGACTGATACCCATTTCGAGCAGTTTTGAAAATAAACTTTGGGGGAAAGTGGGGAAAGTAGATTTCACCCCTTAGAAAGTAGGGTTTTGACCCTTAAGACTTCAATGCAAATGATGGTCTCTTGAGCCAAATTACTTGCCTCGTAGAGAAAAGTGTCTGTGCCGATTTAGAAGAAATCGTAGGGGCCCCCTCATAGGCCCCAAATATAGGTTTGCGTATAACTGTTTTCCTATGGGAAAAGTGTCGATTGTTTTGGGACGGCTTTCTTTGGGCTGATGAGTGCTTTCGATTGATACCCATTTCAAGCAGTTTAGAAAATAAACTTTGGGGGAAAATGGGGAAAGTAGATTTCACCCCTTAGAAAGTAGGGTTTTGACCCCTTAGACTTCAATGCAAATGATGGTCTCTTCAGCCATATTACTTGGGTCGTAGAGAAGAGTGTCTGTGCCGATTTTGAAGAAAATCGTAGGGGCCCCCTCATAGGTCCCAAATATAGGTTTGCCTATAACTTTTTTCCTATCAGAAAAGTGTCAATTTTTACGCCACGGCTGTCTTTGGGCTGATGAGTGCTTTCGATTGATACCCATTTCGAGCAGTTTTGAAAATAAACTTTGGGGGGAAATGGGGAAAGTAGATTTCACCCCTTAGAAAGTAGGGTTTTGACCCCTTAGACTTCAATGCAAATGATGGTCTCTACAGCCAGATTACTTGCGTCGTAGAGAACAGTCTCTGTGCCGATTTTGAAGAAAATCGTAGGGGCCCCCTCATAGGCCCCAAATATAGGTTTGCCTATAACTTTTTCCTATCGGAAAAGTGTCGATTGTTTTGGCATGGCTTTCTTTGGGCTGATGAGTACTTTCGATTGATACCCATTTCAAGCAGTTTAGAGAATAACCTTTGGGGGGAAAATGGGGAAAGTAGATTTCGCCCCTTAGAAAGTAGGGTTTTGACCCCTTAGACTTCAATGCAAATGATGGTCTCTTCAGCCAGATTACTTGCCTCGTAGAGAAGAGTGTCTGTGCCGATTTTGAAGAAAATCGTAGGGGCCCCCTCATAGGCCCAAAATATAGCTTTGCCTATAACTTTTTTCCTATAGGAAAAGTGTCCATTTTTTCGCCACGGCTGTCTTTGGGCTGATGAGTGCTTTCGATTGATATCCATTTCAAGCAGTTTCGAAAATAAACTTTGGGGGAAAATAGGGAAAGTAGATTTCACCCCTTAGAAAGTAGGGTTTTGACCCCTTAGACTTCAATGCAAATGATGGTCTCTTCAGCCAGATTACTTGCCTCGTAGAGAAGAGTGTCTGTGCCGATTTTGAAGAAAATCGTAGGGGCCCCCTTATAGGCCCCAAATATAGGTTTGCCTATTACTTTTTTCCTATCGGAAAAGTGTCAATGTTTTCGCCACGGCTGTCTTTGGGCTGATGAGTGCTTTTGATTGATACCCATTTCGAGCAATTTTGAAAATAAACTTTGGGGGAAAATGGGGAAAGTAGATTTCACCCCTTAGAAAGTAGGGTTTTGACCCCTTAGAATTCAATGCAAATGATGGTCTCTTCAGCCAGATTACTTGCGTCGTAGAGAAGAGTGTCTGTGCTGATTTAGAAGAAAATCGTAGGGGCCCCCTTATAGGCCCAAAATATAGTTTAGCCTATAACTGTTTTTCTTATAGGAAAAGATTCGATTTTTTTCGTCACGGCTGTCTTTGGGCTGATGAGTGCTTTCGAATGATACCCATTTCTAGCAGTTTCGAAAATAAACTTTGGGGGAAAATGGGGAAAGTATATTTCACCCCTTAGAAAGTAGGGTTTTGACCCCTTAGACTTCAATGCAAATGATGGTCTTTTCAGCCAGATTACTTGCTTCGCAGAGAAGAGTGTCTGTGCCGATTTTGAAGAAAATCGTAGGGGCCCCCTCATAGGTCCCAAATATAGGTTTGCCTATAACTTTTTTCCTATCAGAAAAGTGTCAATTTTGATGCCACGGCTGTCTTTGGGCTGATGAGTGCTTTCGATTGATACCCATTTCGAGCAGTTTAGAAAAAAAACTTTGGGGGAAAATGGGGAAAGTAGATTTCACCCCTTAGAAAGTAGGGTTTTGACCCCTTAGACTTCAATGCAAATGATGGTCTCTTGAGCCAAATTACTTGCCTCGTAGAGAAGAGTGTCTGTGCCGATTTAGAAGAAAATCGTGGGGGCCCCCTCATAGGCCCCAAATATAGGTTTGCCTATAACTGTCTTCCTATGGGAAAAGTGTCGATTGTTTTGGGACGGCTTTCTTTGGGCTGATGAGTGCTTTCGATTGATACCCATTTTAAGCAGTTTAGAAAATAAACTTTGGGGGAAAATGGGGAAAGTAGATTTCCCCCCCTTAGAAAGTAGGATTTTGACCCCTTAGACTTCAATGCAAATGATGGTCTCTTCAGCCAGATTACTTGCCTCGTAGAGAAGAGTGTCTGTGCCGATTTTGAAGAAAATCGTAGGGACCCTCTAAGGCCCAAAATATATTTTTGCCTATAACTTTTTTCCTATCGGAAAAGTGTCGATTGTTTCGGCACGCCTTTCTTTGGGCTGATGAGTGCTTTCGATTGATACCCATTTCAAGCAGTTTAGAAAATAAACTTTGGGGGAAAATGGGGAAAGTAGATTTCCCCCCTTAGAAAGTAGGGTTTTGACCCCTTAGACTTCAATGCAAATGATGGTCTTTTCAGCCAGATTACTTGGGTCGTAGAGAAGAGTGTCTGTGCCGATTTTAAAGAAAATCGTAGGGGCCCCTTCATAGGCCCCAAATATAGGTTTGCCTATTACTTTTTTCCTATCGGAAAAGTGTCAATTTTTTCGCCACGGCTGTCTTTGGGCTGATGAGTGCTTTCGATTGATACCCATTTCGAGCAATTTTGAAAGTAAACTTTGGGGGAAAATGGGGAAAGTAGATTTCACCCCTTAGAAAGTAGGGTTTTGACCCCTTAGACTTCAATGCAAATGATGGTCTCTTCAGCCATATTACTTTCCTCGTAGAGAAGAGTCTCTGTGCCGATTTTGAAGAAAATCGTAGGGGCCCCCTCATAGGCCCCAAATATAGGTTTGCCTATAACTTTTTCCTATCGGAAAAGTGTCGATTGTTTTGGCACGGCTTTCTTTGGGCTGATGAGTACTTTCGATTGATACCCATTTCAAGCAGTTTAGAAAATAACCTTGGGGGGAAAATGGGGAAAGTAGATTTCGCCCCTTAGAAAGTAGGGTTTTGACCCCTTAGACTTCAATGCAAATGATGGTCTCTTCAGCCAGATTACTTGCCTCGTAGAGAAGAGTGTCTGTGCCGATTTTGAAGAAAATCGTAGGGGCCCCCTCATAGGCCCAAAATATAGCTTTGCCTATAACTTTTTTCCTATAGGAAAAGTGTCCATTTTTTCGCCACGGCTGTCTTTGGGCTGATGAGTGCTTTCGATTGATATCCATTTCAAGCAGTTTCGAAAATAAACTTTGGGGGAAAATAGGGAAAGTAGATTTCACCCCTTAGAAAGTAGGGTTTTGACCCCTTAGACTTCAATGCAAATGATGGTCTCTTCAGCCAGATTACTTGCCTCGTAGAGAAAAGTGTCTGTGCCGATTTTGAAGAAAATCGTAGGGGCCCCCTTATAGGCCCCAAATATAGGTTTGCCTATTACTTTTTTCCTATCGGAAAAGTGTCAATGTTTTCGCCACGGCTGTCTTTGGGCTGATGAGTGCTTTTGATTTATACCCATTTCGAGCAATTTTGAAAATAAACTTTGGGGGAAAATGGGGAAAGTAGATTTCACCCCTTAGAAAGTAGGGTTTTGACCCCTTAGACTGCAATGCAAATGATGGTCTCTTGAGCCAAATTACTTGCCTCGTAGAGAAGAGTGTCTGTGCCGATTTAGAAGAAAATCGTGGGGGCCCCCTCATAGGCCCCAAATATAGGTTTGCCTATAACTGTCTTCCTATGGGAAAATTGTCGATTGTTTTGGGACCGCTTTCTTTGGGCTGATGAGTGCTTTCGATTGATACCCATTTTAAGCAGTTTAGAAAATAAACTTTGGGGGAAAATGGGGAAAGTAGATTTCCCCCCCTTAGAAAGTAGGGTTTTGACCCCTTAGACTTCAATGCAAATGATGGTCTCTTCAGCCAGATTACTTGCCTCGTAGAGAAGAGTGTCTGTGCCGATTTTGAAGAAAATCGTAGGGCCCCCTCTAAGGCCCAAAATATATTTTTGCCTATAACTTTTTTCCTATCGGAAAAGTGTCGATTGTTTCGGCAAGCCTTTCTTTGGGCTGATCAGTGCTTTCGATTGATACCCATTTCAAGCAGTTTAGAAAATAAACTTTGGGGGAAAATGGGGAAAGTAGATTTCCCCCCTTAGAAAGTAGGGTTTTGACCCCTTAGACTTCAATGCAAATGATGGTCTTTTCAGCCAGCTTACTTGGGTCGTAGAGAAGAGTGTCTGTGCCGATTTTAAAGAAAATCGTAGGGGCCCCCTCATAGGCCCCAAATATAGGATTGCCTATTACTTTTTTCCTATCGGAAAAGTGTCAAATTTTTTCGCCACGGCTGTCTTTGGGCTGATGAGTGCTTTCGATTGATACCCATTTTAAGCAGTTTAGAAAATAAACTTTGGGGGAAAATGGGGAAAGTAGATTTCGCCCCTTAGAAAGTAGGGTTTTGACCCCTTAGACTTCAATGCAAATGATGGTCTTTTCAGTCAGATTACTTGGGTCGTAGAGAAGAGTGTCTGTGCCGATTTTAAAGAAAATCGTAGGGGCCCCCTCATAGGCCCCAAATATAGGTTTGCCTATTACTTTTTTCCTATCGGAAAAGTGTCAATTTTTTCGCCACGGCTGTCTTTGGGCTGATGAGTGCTTTCTATTGATACCCATTTCGAGCAATTTTGAAAGTAAACTTTGGGGGAAAATGGGGAAAGTAGATTTCACCCCTTAGAAAGTAGGGTTTTGACCCCTTAGACTTCAATGCAAATGATGGTCTCTTCAGCCATATTACTTGCGTCGTAGAGAAGAGTGTCTGTGCTGATTTTGAAGAAAATCGTAGGGGCCCCCTTGTAGGCCCAAAATATAGTTTTGCCTATAACTGTTTTTCTTATAGGAAAAGTTTCGATTTTTTCGTCACGGATGTCTTTGGGCTGATAAGTGCTTTCGAATGATACCCATTTCGAGCAGTTTCGAAAATAAACTTTGGGGGAAAATGGGGAAAGTATATTTCACCCCTTAGAAAGTAGGGTTTTGACCCCTTAGACTTCAATGCAAATGATGGTCTTTTCAGCCAGATTACTTGCTTCGCAGAGAAGAGTGTCTGTGCCGATTTTGAAGAAAATCGTAGGGGCCCCCTCATAGGTCCCAAATATAGGTTTGCCTATAACTTTTTTCCTATCAGAAAAGTGTCAATTTTTACGCCACGGCTGTCTTTGGGCTGATGAGTGCTTTCGATTGATACCCATTTCGAGCAGTTTTGAAAATAAACTTTGGGGGGAAATGGGGAAAGTAGATTTCACCCCTTAGAAAGTAGGGTTTTGACCCCTTAGACTTCAATGCAAATGATGGTCTCTACAGCCAGATTACTTGCGTCGTAGAGAACAGTCTCTGTGCCGATTTTGAAGAAAATCGTAGGGGCCCCCTCATAGGCCCCAAATATAGGTTTGCCTATAACTTTTTCCTATCGGAAAAGTGTCGATTGTTTTGGCATGGCTTTCTTTGGGCTGATGAGTACTTTCGATTGATACCCATTTCAAGCAGTTTAGAGAATAACCTTTGGGGGGAAAATGGGGAAAGTAGATTTCGCCCCTTAGAAAGTAGGGTTTTGACCCCTTAGACTTCAATGCAAATGATGGTCTCTTCAGCCAGATTACTTGCCTCGTAGAGAAGAGTGTCTGTGCCGATTTTGAAGAAAATCGTAGGGGCCCCCTCATAGGCCCAAAATATAGCTTTGCCTATAACTTTTTTCCTATAGGAAAAGTGTCGATTTTTTCGCCACGGCTGTCTTTGGGCTGATGAGTGCTTTCGATTGATATCCATTTCAAGCAGTTTCGAAAATAAACTTTGGGGGGAAAATAGGGAAAGTAGATTTCACCCCTTAGAAAGTAGGGTTTTGACCCCTTAGACTTCAATGCAAATGATGGTCTCTTCAGCCAGATTACTTGCCTCGTAGAGAAGAGTGTCTGTGCCGATTTTGAAGAAAATCGTAGGGGCCCCCTTATAGGCCCAAAATATAGTTTTGCCTATAACTGTTTTTCTTATAGGAAAAGTGTCGATTGTTTCGGCACGCCTTTCTTTGGGCTGATGAGTGCTTTCGATTGATACCCATTTCAAGCAGTTTAGAAAATAATCTTTGGGGGAAAATGGGGAAAGTAGATTTCCCCCCTTAGAAAGTAGGGTTTTGACCCCTTAGACTTCAATGCAAATGATGGTCTTTTCAGCCAGATTACTTGGGTCGTAGAGAAGAGTGTCTGTGCCGATTTTGAAGAAAATCGTAGGGGCCCCCTCATAGGCCCCAAATATAGGTTTGCCTATTACTTTTTTCCTATCGTAAAAGTGTCAATTTTTTCGCCACGGCTGTCTTTGGGCTGATGAGTGCTTTCGATTGATACCCATTTCGAGCAATTTTGAAAATAAACTTTGGGGGAAAATGGGGAAAGTAGATTTCACCCCTTAGAAAATAGGGTTTTGACCCCTTAGACTTCAATGCAAATGATGGTCTCTTCAGCCAGATTACTTTCCTCGTAGAGAAGAGTCTCTGTGCCGATTTTGAAGAAAATCGTAGGGGTCTCCTTCTAGGCCCCAAATATAGGTTTGCCTATAACTTTTTTCCTATCGGAAAAGTGTCGATTGTTTCTGCACGGCTTTCTTTGGGCTGATGAGTGCTTTCGATTGATACCCATTTCGAGCAGTTTTGAAAATAAACTTTGGGGGAAAGTGGGGAAAGTAGATTTCACCCCTTAGAAAGTAGGGTTTTGACCCCTTAGACTTCAATGCAAATGATGGTCTCTTGAGCCAAATTACTTGCCTCGTAGAGAAGAGTGTCTGTGCCGATTTAGAAGAAAATCGTGGGGGGCCCCTCATAGGCCCCAAATATAGGTTTGCCTATAACTGTCTTCCTATGGGAAAAGTGTCGATTGTTTTGGGACGGCTTTCTTTGGGCTGATGAGTGCTTTCGATTGATACCCATTTTAAGCAGTTTAGAAAATAAACTTTGGGGGAAAATGGGGAAAGTAGATTTCCCCCCCTTAGAAAGTAGGGTTTTGACCCCTTAGACTTCAATACAAATGATGGTCTCTTCAGCCAGATTACTTGCCTCGTAGAGAAGAGTGTCTGTGCCGATTTTGAAGAAAATCGTAGGGACCCTCTAAGGCCCAAAATATATTTTTGCCTATAACTTTTTTCCTATCGGAAAAGTGTCGATTGTTTCGGCACGCCTTTCTTTGGGCTGATGAGTGCTTTCGATTGATACCCATTTCAAGCAGTTTAGAAAATAAACTTTGGGGGAAAATGGGGAAAGTAGATTTCCCCCCTTAGAAAGTAGGGTTTTGACCCCTTAGACTTCAATGCAAATGATGGTCTTTTCAGTCAGATTACTTGGGTCGTAGAGAAGAGTGTCTGTGCCGATTTTAAAGAAAATCGTAGGGGCCCCCTCATAGGCCCCAAATATAGGTTTGCCTATTACTTTTTTCCTATCGGAAAAGTGTCAATTTTTTCGCCACGGCTGTCTTTGGGCTGATGAGTGCTTTCTATTGATACCCATTTCGAGCAATTTTGAAAGTAAACTTGGGGGGAAAATGGGGAAAGTAGATTTCACCCCTTAGAAAGTAGGGTTTTGACCCCTTAGACTTCAATGCAAATGATGGTCTCTTCAGCAATATTACTTGCGTCGTAGAGAAGAGTGTCTGTGCTGATTTTGAAGAAAATCGTAGGGGCCCCCTTGTAGGCCCAAAATATAGTTTTGCCTATAACTGTTTTTCTTATAGGAAAAGTTTCGATTTTTTCGTCACGGCTGTCTTTGGGCTGATGAGTGCTTTTGATTGATACCCATTTCGAGCAATTTTGAAAATAAATTTTGGGGGAAAATGGGGAAAGTATATTTCACCCCTTAGAAAGTAGGGTTTTGACCCCTTAGACTTCAATGCAAATGATGGTCTTTTCAGCCAGATTACTTGCTTCGCAGAGAAGAGTGTCTGTGCCGATTTTGAAGAAAATCGTAGGGGCCCCCTCATAGGTCCCAAATATAGGTTTGCCTATAACTTTTTTCCTATCAGAAAAGTGTCAATTTTTACGCCACGGCTGTCTTTGGGCTGATGAGTGCTTTCGACTGATACCCATTTCGAGCAGTTTTGAAAATAAACTTTGGGGGAAAGTGGGGAAAGTAGATTTCACCCCTTAGAAAGTAGGGTTTTGACCCTTAAGACTTCAATGCAAATGATGGTCTCTTGAGCCAAATTACTTGCCTCGTAGAGAAAAGTGTCTGTGCCGATTTAGAAGAAATCGTAGGGGCCCCCTCATAGGCCCCAAATATAGGTTTGCGTATAACTGTTTTCCTATGGGAAAAGTGTCGATTGTTTTGGGACGGCTTTCTTTGGGCTGATGAGTGCTTTCGATTGATACCCATTTCAAGCAGTTTAGAAAATAAACTTTGGGGGAAAATGGGGAAAGTAGATTTCACCCCTTAGAAAGTAGGGTTTTGACCCCTTAGACTTCAATGCAAATGATGGTCTCTTCAGCCATATTACTTGGGTCGTAGAGAAGAGTGTCTGTGCCGATTTTGAAGAAGATCGTAGGGGCCCCCTCATAGGCCCTAAATATAGGTTTGCCTATTACTTTTTTTCCTATCGGAAAAGTGTCAATTTTTTCGCCACGGCTGTCTTTGGGCTGATGAGTGCTTTTGATTGATACCCATTTCGAGCAATTTTGAAAATAAACTTTGGGGGAAAATGGGGAAAGTAGATTTCACCCCTTAGAAAGTAGGGTTTTGACCCCTTAGACTTCAATGCAAATGATGGTCTCTTCAGCCAGATTACTCTACTCGTAGAGAAGAGTCTCTGTGACGATTTTGAAGAAAATCGTAGGGGCCCCCTCATAGGCCCCAAATATAGGTTTGCCTATAACTTTTTTCCTATCGGAAAAGTGTCGATTGTTTCGGCGTGGCTTTCTTTGGGCTGATAAGTGCTTTCGATTGATATCCATTTCAAGCAGTTTAGAAAATAACCTTTGGGGGGGGAAAATGGGGAAAGTAGATTTCGCCCCTTAGAAAGTAGGGTTTTGACCCCTTAGACTGCAATGCAAATGATGGTCTCTTCAGCCAGATTACTTGCCTCGTAGAGAAGAGTGTCTGTGCCGATTTTGAAGAAAATCGTAGGGGCCCCCTCATAGGCCCAAATATAGTTTTGCCTATAACTTTCTTCCTATGGGAAAAGTGTCAATTGTTTCGGCACGGCTTTCTTTGGGCTGATGAGTGCTTTCCATTGATACCCATTTCAAGCAGTTTAGAAAATAAACTTTGGGGGAAAATGGGGAAAATATATTTCACCCCTTAGAAAGTAGGGTTTTGACCCCTTAGACTTCAATGCAAATGATGGTCTCTTCAGCCAGATTACTTGCCTCGTAGAGAAGAGTGTCTGTGCCGATTTAGAAGAAAATCGTGAGGGCCCCCTCATAGGTCCCAAATATAGGTTTGCCTATAACTGTCTTCCTATGGGAAAAGTGTCGATTGTTTTGGGACGGCTTTCTTTGGGCTGATGAGTGCTTTCGATTGATACCCATTTCAAGCAGTTTAGAAAATAAACTTTGGGGGAAAATGGGGAAAGTAGATTTCCCCCCCTTAGAAAGTAGGGTTTTGACCCCTTAGACTTCAATGCAAATGATGGTCTCTTCAGCCAGATTACTTGCCTCGTAGAGAAGAGTGTCTGTGACGATTTTGAAGAAAATCGTAGGGCCCCCTCTAAGGCCCAAAATATATTTTTGCCTATAACTTTTTTCCTAACGGAAAAGTGTCGATTGTTTCGGCACGCCTTTCTTTGGGCTGATGAGTGCTTTCGATTGATACCCATTTCAAGCAGTTTAGAAAATAAACTTTGGGGGAAAATGGGGAAAGTAGATTTCCCCCCCTTAGAAAGTAGGGTTTTGACCCCTTAGACTTCAATGCAAATGATGGTCTCTTCAGCCAGATTACTTGCCTCGTAGAGAAGAGTGTCTGTGCCGATTTTGAAGAAAATCGTAGGGGCCCCCTTATAGGCCCCAAATATAGGTTTGCCTATTACTTTTTTCCTATCGGAAAAGTGTCAATGTTTTCGCCACGGCTGTCTTTGGGCTGATGAGTGCTTTTGATTTATACCCATTTCGAGCAATTTTGAAAATAAACTTTGGGGGAAAATGGGGAAAGTAGATTTCACCCCTTAGAAAGTAGGGTTTTGACCCCTTAGACTGCAATGCAAATGATGGTCTCTTGAGCCAAATTACTTGCCTCGTAGAGAAGAGTGTCTGTGCCGATTTAGAAGAAAATCGTGGGGGCCCCCTCATAGGCCCCAAATATAGGTTTGCCTATAACTGTCTTCCTATGGGAAAATTGTCGATTGTTTTGGGACCGCTTTCTTTGGGCTGATGAGTGCTTTCGATTGATACCCATTTTAAGCAGTTTAGAAAATAAACTTTGGGGGAAAATGGGGAAAGTAGATTTCCCCCCCTTAGAAAGTAGGGTTTTGACCCCTTAGACTTCAATGCAAATGATGGTCTCTTCAGCCAGATTACTTGCCTCGTAGAGAAGAGTGTCTGTGCCGATTTTGAAGAAAATCGTAGGGCCCCCTCTAAGGCCCAAAATATATTTTTGCCTATAACTTTTTTCCTATCGGAAAAGTGTCGATTGTTTCGGCAAGCCTTTCTTTGGGCTGATCAGTGCTTTCGATTGATACCCATTTCAAGCAGTTTAGAAAATAAACTTTGGGGGAAAATGGGGAAAGTAGATTTCCCCCCTTAGAAAGTAGGGTTTTGACCCCTTAGACTTCAATGCAAATGATGGTCTTTTCAGCCAGCTTACTTGGGTCGTAGAGAAGAGTGTCTGTGCCGATTTTAAAGAAAATCGTAGGGGCCCCCTCATAGGCCCCAAATATAGGATTGCCTATTACTTTTTTCCTATCGGAAAAGTGTCAAATTTTTTCGCCACGGCTGTCTTTGGGCTGATGAGTGCTTTCGATTGATACCCATTTTAAGCAGTTTAGAAAATAAACTTTGGGGGAAAATGGGGAAAGTAGATTTCGCCCCTTAGAAAGTAGGGTTTTGACCCCTTAGACTTCAATGCAAATGATGGTCTTTTCAGTCAGATTACTTGGGTCGTAGAGAAGAGTGTCTGTGCCGATTTTAAAGAAAATCGTAGGGGCCCCCTCATAGGCCCCAAATATAGGTTTGCCTATTACTTTTTTCCTATCGGAAAAGTGTCAATTTTTTCGCCACGGCTGTCTTTGGGCTGATGAGTGCTTTCTATTGATACCCATTTCGAGCAATTTTGAAAGTAAACTTTGGGGGAAAATGGGGAAAGTAGATTTCACCCCTTAGAAAGTAGGGTTTTGACCCCTTAGACTTCAATGCAAATGATGGTCTCTTCAGCCATATTACTTGCGTCGTAGAGAAGAGTGTCTGTGCTGATTTTGAAGAAAATCGTAGGGGCCCCCTTGTAGGCCCAAAATATAGTTTTGCCTATAACTGTTTTTCTTATAGGAAAAGTTTCGATTTTTTCGTCACGGATGTCTTTGGGCTGATAAGTGCTTTCGAATGATACCCATTTCGAGCAGTTTCGAAAATAAACTTTGGGGGAAAATGGGGAAAGTATATTTCACCCCTTAGAAAGTAGGGTTTTGACCCCTTAGACTTCAATGCAAATGATGGTCTTTTCAGCCAGATTACTTGCTTCGCAGAGAAGAGTGTCTGTGCCGATTTTGAAGAAAATCGTAGGGGCCCCCTCATAGGTCCCAAATATAGGTTTGCCTATAACTTTTTTCCTATCAGAAAAGTGTCAATTTTTACGCCACGGCTGTCTTTGGGCTGATGAGTGCTTTCGATTGATACCCATTTCGAGCAGTTTTGAAAATAAACTTTGGGGGGAAATGGGGAAAGTAGATTTCACCCCTTAGAAAGTAGGGTTTTGACCCCTTAGACTTCAATGCAAATGATGGTCTCTACAGCCAGATTACTTGCGTCGTAGAGAACAGTCTCTGTGCCGATTTTGAAGAAAATCGTAGGGGCCCCCTCATAGGCCCCAAATATAGGTTTGCCTATAACTTTTTCCTATCGGAAAAGTGTCGATTGTTTTGGCATGGCTTTCTTTGGGCTGATGAGTACTTTCGATTGATACCCATTTCAAGCAGTTTAGAGAATAACCTTTGGGGGGAAAATGGGGAAAGTAGATTTCGCCCCTTAGAAAGTAGGGTTTTGACCCCTTAGACTTCAATGCAAATGATGGTCTCTTCAGCCAGATTACTTGCCTCGTAGAGAAGAGTGTCTGTGCCGATTTTGAAGAAAATCGTAGGGGCCCCCTCATAGGCCCAAAATATAGCTTTGCCTATAACTTTTTTCCTATAGGAAAAGTGTCGATTTTTTCGCCACGGCTGTCTTTGGGCTGATGAGTGCTTTCGATTGATATCCATTTCAAGCAGTTTCGAAAATAAACTTTGGGGGGAAAATAGGGAAAGTAGATTTCACCCCTTAGAAAGTAGGGTTTTGACCCCTTAGACTTCAATGCAAATGATGGTCTCTTCAGCCAGATTACTTGCCTCGTAGAGAAGAGTGTCTGTGCCGATTTTGAAGAAAATCGTAGGGGCCCCCTTATAGGCCCAAAATATAGTTTTGCCTATAACTGTTTTTCTTATAGGAAAAGTGTCGATTGTTTCGGCACGCCTTTCTTTGGGCTGATGAGTGCTTTCGATTGATACCCATTTCAAGCAGTTTAGAAAATAATCTTTGGGGGAAAATGGGGAAAGTAGATTTCCCCCCTTAGAAAGTAGGGTTTTGACCCCTTAGACTTCAATGCAAATGATGGTCTTTTCAGCCAGATTACTTGGGTCGTAGAGAAGAGTGTCTGTGCCGATTTTGAAGAAAATCGTAGGGGCCCCCTCATAGGCCCCAAATATAGGTTTGCCTATTACTTTTTTCCTATCGTAAAAGTGTCAATTTTTTCGCCACGGCTGTCTTTGGGCTGATGAGCGCTTTCGATTGATACCCATTTCGAGCAATTTTGAAAATAAACTTTGGGGGAAAATGGGGAAAGTAGATTTCACCCCTTAGAAAATAGGGTTTTGACCCCTTAGACTTCAATGCAAATGATGGTCTCTTCAGCCAGATTACTTTCCTCGTAGAGAAGAGTCTCTGTGCCGATTTTGAAGAAAATCGTAGGGGTCTCCTTCTAGGCCCCAAATATAGGTTTGCCTATAACTTTTTTCCTATCGGAAAAGTGTCGATTGTTTCTGCACGGCTTTCTTTGGGCTGATGAGTGCTTTCGATTGATACCCATTTCGAGCAGTTTTGAAAATAAACTTTGGGGGAAAGTGGGGAAAGTAGATTTCACCCCTTAGAAAGTAGGGTTTTGACCCCTTAGACTTCAATGCAAATGATGGTCTCTTGAGCCAAATTACTTGCCTCGTAGAGAAGAGTGTCTGTGCCGATTTAGAAGAAAATCGTGGGGGGCCCCTCATAGGCCCCAAATATAGGTTTGCCTATAACTGTCTTCCTATGGGAAAAGTGTCGATTGTTTTGGGACGGCTTTCTTTGGGCTGATGAGTGCTTTCGATTGATACCCATTTTAAGCAGTTTAGAAAATAAACTTTGGGGGAAAATGGGGAAAGTAGATTTCCCCCCCTTAGAAAGTAGGGTTTTGACCCCTTAGACTTCAATACAAATGATGGTCTCTTCAGCCAGATTACTTGCCTCGTAGAGAAGAGTGTCTGTGCCGATTTTGAAGAAAATCGTAGGGACCCTCTAAGGCCCAAAATATATTTTTGCCTATAACTTTTTTCCTATCGGAAAAGTGTCGATTGTTTCGGCACGCCTTTCTTTGGGCTGATGAGTGCTTTCGATTGATACCCATTTCAAGCAGTTTAGAAAATAAACTTTGGGGGAAAATGGGGAAAGTAGATTTCCCCCCTTAGAAAGTAGGGTTTTGACCCCTTAGACTTCAATGCAAATGATGGTCTTTTCAGTCAGATTACTTGGGTCGTAGAGAAGAGTGTCTGTGCCGATTTTAAAGAAAATCGTAGGGGCCCCCTCATAGGCCCCAAATATAGGTTTGCCTATTACTTTTTTCCTATCGGAAAAGTGTCAATTTTTTCGCCACGGCTGTCTTTGGGCTGATGAGTGCTTTCTATTGATACCCATTTCGAGCAATTTTGAAAGTAAACTTGGGGGGAAAATGGGGAAAGTAGATTTCACCCCTTAGAAAGTAGGGTTTTGACCCCTTAGACTTCAATGCAAATGATGGTCTCTTCAGCAATATTACTTGCGTCGTAGAGAAGAGTGTCTGTGCTGATTTTGAAGAAAATCGTAGGGGCCCCCTTGTAGGCCCAAAATATAGTTTTGCCTATAACTGTTTTTCTTATAGGAAAAGTTTCGATTTTTTCGTCACGGCTGTCTTTGGGCTGATGAGTGCTTTTGATTGATACCCATTTCGAGCAATTTTGAAAATAAATTTTGGGGGAAAATGGGGAAAGTATATTTCACCCCTTAGAAAGTAGGGTTTTGACCCCTTAGACTTCAATGCAAATGATGGTCTTTTCAGCCAGATTACTTGCTTCGCAGAGAAGAGTGTCTGTGCCGATTTTGAAGAAAATCGTAGGGGCCCCCTCATAGGTCCCAAATATAGGTTTGCCTATAACTTTTTTCCTATCAGAAAAGTGTCAATTTTTACGCCACGGCTGTCTTTGGGCTGATGAGTGCTTTCGACTGATACCCATTTCGAGCAGTTTTGAAAATAAACTTTGGGGGAAAGTGGGGAAAGTAGATTTCACCCCTTAGAAAGTAGGGTTTTGACCCTTAAGACTTCAATGCAAATGATGGTCTCTTGAGCCAAATTACTTGCCTCGTAGAGAAAAGTGTCTGTGCCGATTTAGAAGAAATCGTAGGGGCCCCCTCATAGGCCCCAAATATAGGTTTGCGTATAACTGTTTTCCTATGGGAAAAGTGTCGATTGTTTTGGGACGGCTTTCTTTGGGCTGATGAGTGCTTTCGATTGATACCCATTTCAAGCAGTTTAGAAAATAAACTTTGGGGGAAAATGGGGAAAGTAGATTTCACCCCTTAGAAAGTAGGGTTTTGACCCCTTAGACTTCAATGCAAATGATGGTCTCTTCAGCCATATTACTTGGGTCGTAGAGAAGAGTGTCTGTGCCGATTTTGAAGAAGATCGTAGGGGCCCCCTCATAGGCCCTAAATATAGGTTTGCCTATTACTTTTTTTCCTATCGGAAAAGTGTCAATTTTTTCGCCACGGCTGTCTTTGGGCTGATGAGTGCTTTTGATTGATACCCATTTCGAGCAATTTTGAAAATAAACTTTGGGGGAAAATGGGGAAAGTAGATTTCACCCCTTAGAAAGTAGGGTTTTGACCCCTTAGACTTCAATGCAAATGATGGTCTCTTCAGCCAGATTACTCTACTCGTAGAGAAGAGTCTCTGTGACGATTTTGAAGAAAATCGTAGGGGCCCCCTCATAGGCCCCAAATATAGGTTTGCCTATAACTTTTTTCCTATCGGAAAAGTGTCGATTGTTTCGGCGTGGCTTTCTTTGGGCTGATAAGTGCTTTCGATTGATATCCATTTCAAGCAGTTTAGAAAATAACCTTTGGGGGGGGAAAATGGGGAAAGTAGATTTCGCCCCTTAGAAAGTAGGGTTTTGACCCCTTAGACTGCAATGCAAATGATGGTCTCTTCAGCCAGATTACTTGCCTCGTAGAGAAGAGTGTCTGTGCCGATTTTGAAGAAAATCGTAGGGGCCCCCTCATAGGCCCAAATATAGTTTTGCCTATAACTTTCTTCCTATGGGAAAAGTGTCAATTGTTTCGGCACGGCTTTCTTTGGGCTGATGAGTGCTTTCCATTGATACCCATTTCAAGCAGTTTAGAAAATAAACTTTGGGGGAAAATGGGGAAAATATATTTCACCCCTTAGAAAGTAGGGTTTTGACCCCTTAGACTTCAATGCAAATGATGGTCTCTTCAGCCAGATTACTTGCCTCGTAGAGAAGAGTGTCTGTGCCGATTTAGAAGAAAATCGTGAGGGCCCCCTCATAGGTCCCAAATATAGGTTTGCCTATAACTGTCTTCCTATGGGAAAAGTGTCGATTGTTTTGGGACGGCTTTCTTTGGGCTGATGAGTGCTTTCGATTGATACCCATTTCAAGCAGTTTAGAAAATAAACTTTGGGGGAAAATGGGGAAAGTAGATTTCCCCCCCTTAGAAAGTAGGGTTTTGACCCCTTAGACTTCAATGCAAATGATGGTCTCTTCAGCCAGATTACTTGCCTCGTAGAGAAGAGTGTCTGTGACGATTTTGAAGAAAATCGTAGGGCCCCCTCTAAGGCCCAAAATATATTTTTGCCTATAACTTTTTTCCTAACGGAAAAGTGTCGATTGTTTCGGCACGCCTTTCTTTGGGCTGATGAGTGCTTTCGATTGATACCCATTTCAAGCAGTTTAGAAAATAAACTTTGGGGGAAAATGGGGAAAGTAGATTTCCCCCCTTAGAAAGTAGGGTTTTGACCCCTTAGACTTCAATGCAAATGATGGTCTTTTCAAACAGATTACTTGGGTCGTAGAGAAGAGTGTCTGTGCCGATTTTGAAGAAAATCGTAGGGGCCCCTCATAGGCCCCAAATATAGCTTTGCCTATAACTGTTTTCCTGTAGGAAAAGTGTCGATTTTTTCGCCACGGCTGTCTTTGGGCTGATGAGTGCTTTTGATTGATGCCCATTTCGAGCAATTTTGAAAATAAACTTTGGGGGAAAATGGGGAAAATATATTTCACCCCTTAGAAAGTAGGGTTTTGACCCCTTAGACTTCAATGCAAATGATGGTCTCTTCAGCCAGATTACTTGCCTCGTAGAGAAAAGTGTCTGTGCCGATTTAGAAGAAAATCGTGGGGGCCCCCTCATAGGCCCCAAATATAGGTTTGCCTATAACTGTCTTCCTATGGGAAAAGTGTCGATTGTTTTGGGACGGCTTTCTTTGGGCTGATGAGTGCTTTCGATTGATACCCATTTCAAGCAGTTTAGAAAATAAACTTTGGGGGAAAATGGGGAAAGTAGATTTCCCCCCTTAGAAAGTAGGGTTTTGACCCCTTAGACTTCAATGCAAATGATGGTCTTTTCAAACAGATTACTTGGGTCGTAGAGAAGAGTGTCTGTGCCGATTTTGAAGAAAATCGTAGGGGCCCCTCATAGGCCCCAAATATAGCTTTGCCTATAACTGTTTTCCTGTAGGAAAAGTGTCGATTTTTTCGCCACGGCTGTCTTTGGGCTGATGAGTGCTTTCGATTGATACCCATTTCGAGCAGTTTTGAAAATAAACTTTGGGGGGAAATGGGGAAAGTAGATTTCACCCCTTAGAAAGTAGGGTTTTGACCCCTTAGACTTCAATGCAAATGATGGTCTCTACAGCCAGATTACTTGCGTCGTAGAGAACAGTCTCTGTGCCGATTTTGAAGAAAATCGTAGGGGCCCCCTCATAGGCCCCAAATATAGGTTTGCCTATAACTTTTTCCTATCGGAAAAGTGTCGATTGTTTTGGCATGGCTTTCTTTGGGCTGATGAGTACTTTCGATTGATACCCATTTCAAGCAGTTTAGAGAATAACCTTTGGGGGGAAAATGGGGAAAGTAGATTTCGCCCCTTAGAAAGTAGGGTTTTGACCCCTTAGACTTCAATGCAAATGATGGTCTCTTCAGCCAGATTACTTGCCTCGTAGAGAAGAGTGTCTGTGCCGATTTTGAAGAAAATCGTAGGGGCCCCCTCATAGGCCCAAAATATAGCTTTGCCTATAACTTTTTTCCTATAGGAAAAGTGTCGATTTTTTCGCCACGGCTGTCTTTGGGCTGATGAGTGCTTTCGATTGATATCCATTTCAAGCAGTTTCGAAAATAAACTTTGGGGGAAAATAGGGAAAGTAGATTTCACCCCTTAGAAAGTAGGGTTTTGACCCCTTAGACTTCAATGCAAATGATGGTCTCTTCAGCCAGATTACTTGCCTCGTAGAGAAGAGTGTCTGTGCCGATTTTGAAGAAAATCGTAGGGGCCCCCTTATAGGCCCAAAATATAGTTTTGCCTATAACTGTTTTTCTTATAGGAAAAGTGTCGATTGTTTCGGCACGCCTTTCTTTGGGCTGATGAGTGCTTTCGATTGATACCCATTTCAAGCAGTTTAGAAAATAAACTTTGGGGGAAAATGGGGAAAGTAGATTTCCCCCCTTAGAAAGTAGGGTTTTGACCCCTTAGACTTCAATGCAAATGATGGTCTTTTCAGCCAGATTACTTGGGTCGTAGAGAAGAGTGTCTGTGCCGATTTTGAAGAAAATCGTAGGGGCCCCCTCATAGGCCCCAAATATAGGTTTGCCTATTACTTTTTTCCTATCGTAAAAGTGTCAATTTTTTTGCCACGGCTGTCTTTGGGCTGATGAGCGCTTTCGATTGATACCCATTTCGAGCAATTTTGAAAATAAACTTTGGGGGAAAATGGGGAAAGTAGATTTCACCCCTTAGAAAGTAGGGTTTTGACCCCTTAGACTTCAATGCAAATGATGGTCTCTACAGCCAGATTACTTGCGTCGTAGAGAACAGTCTCTGTGCCGATTTTGAAGAAAATCGTAGGGGCCCCCTCATAGGCCCCAAATATAGGTTTGCCTATAACTTTTTCCTATCGGAAAAGTGTCGATTGTTTTGGCATGGCTTTCTTTGGGCTGATGAGTACTTTCGATTGATACCCATTTCAAGCAGTTTAGAGAATAACCTTTGGGGGGAAAATGGGGAAAGTAGATTTCGCCCCTTAGAAAGTAGGGTTTTGACCCCTTAGACTTCAATGCAAATGATGGTCTCTTCAGCCAGATTACTTGCCTCGTAGAGAAGAGTGTCTGTGCCGATTTTGAAGAAAATCGTAGGGGCCCCCTCATAGGCCCAAAATATAGCTTTGCCTATAACTTTTTTCCTATAGGAAAAGTGTCGATTTTTTCGCCACGGCTGTCTTTGGGCTGATGAGTGCTTTCGATTGATATCCATTTCAAGCAGTTTCGAAAATAAACTTTGGGGGAAAATAGGGAAAGTAGATTTCACCCCTTAGAAAGTAGGGTTTTGACCCCTTAGACTTCAATGCAAATGATGGTCTCTTCAGCCAGATTACTTGCCTCGTAGAGAAGAGTGTCTGTGCCGATTTTGAAGAAAATCGTAGGGGCCCCCTTATAGGCCCAAAATATAGTTTTGCCTATAACTGTTTTTCTTATAGGAAAAGTGTCGATTGTTTCGGCACGCCTTTCTTTGGGCTGATGAGTGCTTTCGATTGATACCCATTTCAAGCAGTTTAGAAAATAAACTTTGGGGGAAAATGGGGAAAGTAGATTTCCCCCCTTAGAAAGTAGGGTTTTGACCCCTTAGACTTCAATGCAAATGATGGTCTTTTCAGCCAGATTACTTGGGTCGTAGAGAAGAGTGTCTGTGCCGATTTTGAAGAAAATCGTAGGGGCCCCCTCATAGGCCCCAAATATAGGTTTGCCTATTACTTTTTTCCTATCGTAAAAGTGTCAATTTTTTCGCCACGGCTGTCTTTGGGCTGATGAGCGCTTTCGATTGATACCCATTTCGAGCAATTTTGAAAATAAACTTTGGGGGAAAATGGGGAAAGTAGATTTCACCCCTTAGAAAATAGGGTTTTGACCCCTTAGACTTCAATGCAAATGATGGTCTCTTCAGCCAGATTACTTTCCTCGTAGAGAAGAGTCTCTGTGCTGATTTTGAAGAAAATCGTAGGGGTCTCCTTATAGGCCCCAAATATAGGTTTGCCTATAACTTTTTTCCTATCGGAAAAGTGTCGATTGTTTCTGCACGGCTTTCTTTGGGCTGATGAGTGCTTTCGATTGATACCCATTTCGAGCAGTTTTGAAAATAAACTTTGGGGGAAAGTGGGGAAAGTAGATTTCACCCCTTAGAAAGTAGGGTTTTGACCCCTTAGACTTCAATGCAAATGATGGTCTCTTGAGCCAAATTACTTGCCTCGTAGAGAAGAGTGTCTGTGCCGATTTAGAAGAAAATCGTGGGGGGCCCCTCATAGGCCCCAAATATAGGTTTGCCTATAACTGTCTTCCTATGGGAAAAGTGTCGATTGTTTTGGGACGGCTTTCTTTGGGCTGATGAGTGCTTTCGATTGATACCCATTTTAAGCAGTTTAGAAAATAAACTTTGGGGGAAAATGGGGAAAGTAGATTTCCCCCCCTTAGAAAGTAGGGTTTTGACCCCTTAGACTTCAATGCAAATGATGGTCTCTTTAGCCAGATTACTTGCCTCGTAGAGAAGAGTGTCTGTGCCGATTTTGAAGAAAATCGTAGGGACCCTCTAAGGCCCAAAATATATTTTTGCCTATAAATTTTCCTATCGGAAAAGTGTCGATTGTTTCGGCACGCCTTTCTTTGGGCTGATGAGTGCTTTCGATTGATACCCATTTCAAGCAGTTTAGAAAATAAACTTTGGGGGAAAATGGGGAAAGTAGATTTCCCCCCTTAGAAAGTAGGGTTTTGACCCCTTAGACTTCAATACAAATGATGGTCTTTTCAGTCAGATTACTTGGGTCGTAGAGAAGAGTGTCTGTGCCGATTTTAAAGAAAATCGTAGGGGCCCCCTCATAGGCCCCAAATATAGGTTTGCCTATTACTTTTTTCCTATCGGAAAAGTGTCAATTTTTTCGCCACGGCTGTCTTTGGGCTGATGAGTGCTTTCTATTGATACCCATTTCGAGCAATTTTGAAAGTAAACTTGGGGGGAAAATGGGGAAAGTAGATTTCACCCCTTAGAAAGTAGGGTTTTGACCCCTTAGACTTATATGCAAATGATGGTCTCTTCAGCCATATTACTTGCGTCGTAGAGAAGAGTGTCTGTGCTGATTTTGAAGAAAATCGTAGGGGCCCCCTTGTAGGCCCAAAATATAGTTTTGCCTATAACTGTTTTTCTTATAGGAAAAGTTTCGATTTTTTCGTCACGGCTGTCTTTGGGCTGATGAGTGCTTTTGATTGATACCCATTTCGAGCAATTTTGAAAATAAATTTTGGGGGAAAATGGGGAAAGTATATTTCACCCCTTAGAAAGTAGGGTTTTGACCCCTTAGACTTCAATGCAAATGATGGTCTTTGCAGCCAGATTACTTGCTTCGCAGAGAAGAGTGTCTGTGCCGATTTTGAAGAAAATCGTAGGGGCCCCCTCATAGGTCCCAAATATAGGTTTGCCTATAACTTTTTTCCTATCAGAAAAGTGTCAATTTTTACGCCACGGCTGTCTTTGGGCTGATGAGTGCTTTCGACTGATACCCATTTCGAGCAGTTTTGAAAATAAACTTTGGGGGAAAGTGGGGAAAGTAGATTTCACCCCTTAGTAAGTAGGGTTTTGACCCTTTAGACTTCAATGCAAATGATGGTCTCTTGAGCCAAATTACTTGCCTCGTAGAGAAAAGTGTCTGTGCCGATTTAGAAGAAATCGTAGGGGCCCCCTCATAGGCCCCAAATATAGGTTTGCGTATAACTGTTTTCCTATGGGAAAAGTGTCGATTGTTTTGGGACGGCTTTCTTTGGGCTGATGAGTGCTTTCGATTGATACCCATTTCAAGCAGTTTAGAAAATAAACTTTGGGGGAAAATGGGGAAAGTAGATTTCACCCCTTAGAAAGTAGGGTTTTGACCCCTTAGACTTCAATGCAAATGATGGTCTCTTCAGCCATATTACTTGGGTCGTAGAGAAGAGTGTCTGTGCCGATTTTGAAGAAAATCGTAGGGGCCCCCTCATAGGTCCCAAATATAGGTTTGCCTATAACTTTTTTCCTATCAGAAAAGTGTCAATTTTTACGCCACGGCTGTCTTTGGGCTGATGAGTGCTTTCGATTGATACCCATTTCGAGCAGTTTTGAAAATAAACTTTGGGGGGAAATGGGGAAAGTAGATTTCACCCCTTAGAAAGTAGGGTTTTGACCCCTTAGACTTCAATGCAAATGATGGTCTCTACAGCCAGATTACTTGCGTCGTAGAGAACAGTCTCTGTGCCGATTTTGAAGAAAATCGTAGGGGCCCCCTCATAGGCCCCAAATATAGGTTTGCCTATAACTTTTTCCTATCGGAAAAGTGTCGATTGTTTTGGCATGGCTTTCTTTGGGCTGATGAGTACTTTCGATTGATACCCATTTCAAGCAGTTTAGAGAATAACCTTTGGGGGGAAAATGGGGAAAGTAGATTTCGCCCCTTAGAAAGTAGGGTTTTGACCCCTTAGACTTCAATGCAAATGATGGTCTCTTCAGCCAGATTACTTGCCTCGTAGAGAAGAGTGTCTGTGCCGATTTTGAAGAAAATCGTAGGGGCCCCCTCATAGGCCCAAAATATAGCTTTGCCTATAACTTTTTTCCTATAGGAAAAGTGTCCATTTTTTCGCCACGGCTGTCTTTGGGCTGATGAGTGCTTTCGATTGATATCCATTTCAAGCAGTTTCGAAAATAAACTTTGGGGGAAAATAGGGAAAGTAGATTTCACCCCTTAGAAAGTAGGGTTTTGACCCCTTAGACTTCAATGCAAATGATGGTCTCTTCAGCCAGATTACTTGCCTCGTAGAGAAGAGTGTCTGTGCCGATTTTGAAGAAAATCGTAGGGGCCCCCTTATAGGCCCCAAATATAGGTTTGCCTATTACTTTTTTCCTATCGGAAAAGTGTCAATGTTTTCGCCACGGCTGTCTTTGGGCTGATGAGTGCTTTTGATTGATACCCATTTCGAGCAATTTTGAAAATAAACTTTGGGGGAAAATGGGGAAAGTAGATTTCACCCCTTAGAAAGTAGGGTTTTGACCCCTTAGAATTCAATGCAAATGATGGTCTCTTCAGCCAGATTACTTGCGTCGTAGAGAAGAGTGTCTGTGCTGATTTAGAAGAAAATCGTAGGGGCCCCCTTATAGGCCCAAAATATAGTTTAGCCTATAACTGTTTTTCTTATAGGAAAAGATTCGATTTTTTTCGTCACGGCTGTCTTTGGGCTGATGAGTGCTTTCGAATGATACCCATTTCTAGCAGTTTCGAAAATAAACTTTGGGGGAAAATGGGGAAAGTATATTTCACCCCTTAGAAAGTAGGGTTTTGACCCCTTAGACTTCAATGCAAATGATGGTCTTTTCAGCCAGATTACTTGCTTCGCAGAGAAGAGTGTCTGTGCCGATTTTGAAGAAAATCGTAGGGGCCCCCTCATAGGTCCCAAATATAGGTTTGCCTATAACTTTTTTCCTATCAGAAAAGTGTCAATTTTGATGCCACGGCTGTCTTTGGGCTGATGAGTGCTTTCGATTGATACCCATTTTAAGCAGTTTAGAAAATAAACTTTGGGGGAAAATGGGGAAAGTAGATTTCGCCCCTTAGAAAGTAGGGTTTTGACCCCTTAGACTTCAATGCAAATGATGGTCTTTTCAGTCAGATTACTTGGGTCGTAGAGAAGAGTGTCTGTGCCGATTTTAAAGAAAATCGTAGGGGCCCCCTCATAGGCCCCAAATATAGGTTTGCCTATTACTTTTTTCCTATCGGAAAAGTGTCAATTTTTTCGCCACGGCTGTCTTTGGGCTGATGAGTGCTTTCTATTGATACCCATTTCGAGCAATTTTGAAAGTAAACTTTGGGGGAAAATGGGGAAAGTAGATTTCACCCCTTAGAAAGTAGGGTTTTGACCCCTTAGACTTCAATGCAAATGATGGTCTCTTCAGCCATATTACTTGCGTCGTAGAGAAGAGTGTCTGTGCTGATTTTGAAGAAAATCGTAGGGGCCCCCTTGTAGGCCCAAAATATAGTTTTGCCTATAACTGTTTTTCTTATAGGAAAAGTTTCGATTTTTTCGTCACGGATGTCTTTGGGCTGATAAGTGCTTTCGAATGATACCCATTTCGAGCAGTTTCGAAAATAAACTTTGGGGGAAAATGGGGAAAGTATATTTCACCCCTTAGAAAGTAGGGTTTTGACCCCTTAGACTTCAATGCAAATGATGGTCTTTTCAGCCAGATTACTTGCTTCGCAGAGAAGAGTGTCTGTGCCGATTTTGAAGAAAATCGTAGGGGCCCCCTCATAGGTCCCAAATATAGGTTTGCCTATAACTTTTTTCCTATCAGAAAAGTGTCAATTTTTACGCCACGGCTGTCTTTGGGCTGATGAGTGCTTTCGATTGATACCCATTTCGAGCAGTTTTGAAAATAAACTTTGGGGGGAAATGGGGAAAGTAGATTTCACCCCTTAGAAAGTAGGGTTTTGACCCCTTAGACTTCAATGCAAATGATGGTCTCTACAGCCAGATTACTTGCGTCGTAGAGAACAGTCTCTGTGCCGATTTTGAAGAAAATCGTAGGGGCCCCCTCATAGGCCCCAAATATAGGTTTGCCTATAACTTTTTCCTATCGGAAAAGTGTCGATTGTTTTGGCATGGCTTTCTTTGGGCTGATGAGTACTTTCGATTGATACCCATTTCAAGCAGTTTAGAGAATAACCTTTGGGGGGAAAATGGGGAAAGTAGATTTCGCCCCTTAGAAAGTAGGGTTTTGACCCCTTAGACTTCAATGCAAATGATGGTCTCTTCAGCAAGATTACTTGCCTCGTAGAGAAGAGTGTCTGTGCCGATTTTGAAGAAAATCGTAGGGGCCCCCTCATAGGCCCAAAATATAGCTTTGCCTATAACTTTTTTCCTATAGGAAAAGTGTCGATTTTTTCGCCACGGCTGTCTTTGGGCTGATGAGTGCTTTCGATTGATATCCATTTCAAGCAGTTTCGAAAATAAACTTTGGGGGGAAAATAGGGAAAGTAGATTTCACCCCTTAGAAAGTAGGGTTTTGACCCCTTAGACTTCAATGCAAATGATGGTCTCTTCAGCCAGATTACTTGCCTCGTAGAGAAGAGTGTCTGTGCCGATTTTGAAGAAAATCGTAGGGGCCCCCTTATAGGCCCAAAATATAGTTTTGCCTATAACTGTTTTTCTTATAGGAAAAGTGTCGATTGTTTCGGCACGCCTTTCTTTGGGCTGATGAGTGCTTTCGATTGATACCCATTTCAAGCAGTTTAGAAAATAATCTTTGGGGGAAAATGGGGAAAGTAGATTTCCCCCCTTAGAAAGTAGGGTTTTGACCCCTTAGACTTCAATGCAAATGATGGTCTTTTCAGCCAGATTACTTGGGTCGTAGAGAAGAGTGTCTGTGCCGATTTTGAAGAAAATCGTAGGGGCCCCCTCATAGGCCCCAAATATAGGTTTGCCTATTACTTTTTTCCTATCGTAAAAGTGTCAATTTTTTCGCCACGGCTGTCTTTGGGCTGATGAGCGCTTTCGATTGATACCCATTTCGAGCAATTTTGAAAATAAACTTTGGGGGAAAATGGGGAAAGTAGATTTCACCCCTTAGAAAATAGGGTTTTGACCCCTTAGACTTCAATGCAAATGATGGTCTCTTCAGCCAGATTACTTTCCTCGTAGAGAAGAGTCTCTGTGCCGATTTTGAAGAAAATCGTAGGGGTCTCCTTCTAGGCCCCAAATATAGGTTTGCCTATAACTTTTTTCCTATCGGAAAAGTGTCGATTGTTTCTGCACGGCTTTCTTTGGGCTGATGAGTGCTTTCGATTGATACCCATTTCGAGCAGTTTTGAAAATAAACTTTGGGGGAAAGTGGGGAAAGTAGATTTCACCCCTTAGAAAGTAGGGTTTTGACCCCTTAGACTTCAATGCAAATGATGGTCTCTTGAGCCAAATTACTTGCCTCGTAGAGAAGAGTGTCTGTGCCGATTTAGAAGAAAATCGTGGGGGGCCCCTCATAGGCCCCAAATATAGGTTTGCCTATAACTGTCTTCCTATGGGAAAAGTGTCGATTGTTTTGGGACGGCTTTCTTTGGGCTGATGAGTGCTTTCGATTGATACCCATTTTAAGCAGTTTAGAAAATAAACTTTGGGGGAAAATGGGGAAAGTAGATTTCCCCCCCTTAGAAAGTAGGGTTTTGACCCCTTAGACTTCAATACAAATGATGGTCTCTTCAGCCAGATTACTTGCCTCGTAGAGAAGAGTGTCTGTGCCGATTTTGAAGAAAATCGTAGGGACCCTCTAAGGCCCAAAATATATTTTTGCCTATAACTTTTTTCCTATCGGAAAAGTGTCGATTGTTTCGGCACGCCTTTCTTTGGGCTGATGAGTGCTTTCGATTGATACCCATTTCAAGCAGTTTAGAAAATAAACTTTGGGGGAAAATGGGGAAAGTAGATTTCCCCCCTTAGAAAGTAGGGTTTTGACCCCTTAGACTTCAATGCAAATGATGGTCTTTTCAGTCAGATTACTTGGGTCGTAGAGAAGAGTGTCTGTGCCGATTTTAAAGAAAATCGTAGGGGCCCCCTCATAGGCCCCAAATATAGGTTTGCCTATTACTTTTTTCCTATCGGAAAAGTGTCAATTTTTTCGCCACGGCTGTCTTTGGGCTGATGAGTGCTTTCTATTGATACCCATTTCGAGCAATTTTGAAAGTAAACTTGGGGGGAAAATGGGGAAAGTAGATTTCACCCCTTAGAAAGTAGGGTTTTGACCCCTTAGACTTCAATGCAAATGATGGTCTCTTCAGCAATATTACTTGCGTCGTAGAGAAGAGTGTCTGTGCTGATTTTGAAGAAAATCGTAGGGGCCCCCTTGTAGGCCCAAAATATAGTTTTGCCTATAACTGTTTTTCTTATAGGAAAAGTTTCGATTTTTTCGTCACGGCTGTCTTTGGGCTGATGAGTGCTTTTGATTGATACCCATTTCGAGCAATTTTGAAAATAAATTTTGGGGGAAAATGGGGAAAGTATATTTCACCCCTTAGAAAGTAGGGTTTTGACCCCTTAGACTTCAATGCAAATGATGGTCTTTTCAGCCAGATTACTTGCTTCGCAGAGAAGAGTGTCTGTGCCGATTTTGAAGAAAATCGTAGGGGCCCCCTCATAGGTCCCAAATATAGGTTTGCCTATAACTTTTTTCCTATCAGAAAAGTGTCAATTTTTACGCCACGGCTGTCTTTGGGCTGATGAGTGCTTTCGACTGATACCCATTTCGAGCAGTTTTGAAAATAAACTTTGGGGGAAAGTGGGGAAAGTAGATTTCACCCCTTAGAAAGTAGGGTTTTGACCCTTAAGACTTCAATGCAAATGATGGTCTCTTGAGCCAAATTACTTGCCTCGTAGAGAAAAGTGTCTGTGCCGATTTAGAAGAAATCGTAGGGGCCCCCTCATAGGCCCCAAATATAGGTTTGCGTATAACTGTTTTCCTATGGGAAAAGTGTCGATTGTTTTGGGACGGCTTTCTTTGGGCTGATGAGTGCTTTCGATTGATACCCATTTCAAGCAGTTTAGAAAATAAACTTTGGGGGAAAATGGGGAAAGTAGATTTCACCCCTTAGAAAGTAGGGTTTTGACCCCTTAGACTTCAATGCAAATGATGGTCTCTTCAGCCATATTACTTGGGTCGTAGAGAAGAGTGTCTGTGCCGATTTTGAAGAAGATCGTAGGGGCCCCCTCATAGGCCCTAAATATAGGTTTGCCTATTACTTTTTTTCCTATCGGAAAAGTGTCAATTTTTTCGCCACGGCTGTCTTTGGGCTGATGAGTGCTTTTGATTGATACCCATTTCGAGCAATTTTGAAAATAAACTTTGGGGGAAAATGGGGAAAGTAGATTTCACCCCTTAGAAAGTAGGGTTTTGACCCCTTAGACTTCAATGCAAATGATGGTCTCTTCAGCCAGATTACTCTACTCGTAGAGAAGAGTCTCTGTGACGATTTTGAAGAAAATCGTAGGGGCCCCCTCATAGGCCCCAAATATAGGTTTGCCTATAACTTTTTTCCTATCGGAAAAGTGTCGATTGTTTCGGCGTGGCTTTCTTTGGGCTGATAAGTGCTTTCGATTGATATCCATTTCAAGCAGTTTAGAAAATAACCTTTGGGGGGGGAAAATGGGGAAAGTAGATTTCGCCCCTTAGAAAGTAGGGTTTTGACCCCTTAGACTGCAATGCAAATGATGGTCTCTTCAGCCAGATTACTTGCCTCGTAGAGAAGAGTGTCTGTGCCGATTTTGAAGAAAATCGTAGGGGCCCCCTCATAGGCCCAAATATAGTTTTGCCTATAACTTTCTTCCTATGGGAAAAGTGTCAATTGTTTCGGCACGGCTTTCTTTGGGCTGATGAGTGCTTTCCATTGATACCCATTTCAAGCAGTTTAGAAAATAAACTTTGGGGGAAAATGGGGAAAATATATTTCACCCCTTAGAAAGTAGGGTTTTGACCCCTTAGACTTCAATGCAAATGATGGTCTCTTCAGCCAGATTACTTGCCTCGTAGAGAAGAGTGTCTGTGCCGATTTAGAAGAAAATCGTGAGGGCCCCCTCATAGGTCCCAAATATAGGTTTGCCTATAACTGTCTTCCTATGGGAAAAGTGTCGATTGTTTTGGGACGGCTTTCTTTGGGCTGATGAGTGCTTTCGATTGATACCCATTTCAAGCAGTTTAGAAAATAAACTTTGGGGGAAAATGGGGAAAGTAGATTTCCCCCCCTTAGAAAGTAGGGTTTTGACCCCTTAGACTTCAATGCAAATGATGGTCTCTTCAGCCAGATTACTTGCCTCGTAGAGAAGAGTGTCTGTGACGATTTTGAAGAAAATCGTAGGGCCCCCTCTAAGGCCCAAAATATATTTTTGCCTATAACTTTTTTCCTAACGGAAAAGTGTCGATTGTTTCGGCACGCCTTTCTTTGGGCTGATGAGTGCTTTCGATTGATACCCATTTCAAGCAGTTTAGAAAATAAACTTTGGGGGAAAATGGGGAAAGTAGATTTCCCCCCTTAGAAAGTAGGGTTTTGACCCCTTAGACTTCAATGCAAATGATGGTCTTTTCAAACAGATTACTTGGGTCGTAGAGAAGAGTGTCTGTGCCGATTTTGAAGAAAATCGTAGGGGCCCCTCATAGGCCCCAAATATAGCTTTGCCTATAACTGTTTTCCTGTAGGAAAAGTGTCGATTTTTTCGCCACGGCTGTCTTTGGGCTGATGAGTGCTTTTGATTGATGCCCATTTCGAGCAATTTTGAAAATAAACTTTGGGGGAAAATGGGGAAAATATATTTCACCCCTTAGAAAGTAGGGTTTTGACCCCTTAGACTTCAATGCAAATGATGGTCTCTTCAGCCAGATTACTTGCCTCGTAGAGAAAAGTGTCTGTGCCGATTTAGAAGAAAATCGTGGGGGCCCCCTCATAGGCCCCAAATATAG
This sequence comes from Chirona hameri, assembly GCA_036785665.1. NCBI lineage: Eukaryota > Metazoa > Arthropoda > Thecostraca > Balanomorpha > Balanidae > Chirona > Chirona hameri. The sequence goes on from JAXIVJ010000066.1 coordinate 88,238, forward strand.
GTTTGCCTATAACTGTCTTCCTATGGGAAAAGTGTCGATTGTTTTGGGACGGCTTTCTTTGGGCTGATGAGTGCTTTCGATTGATACCCATTTCAAGCAGTTTAGAAAATAAACTTTGGGGGAAAATGGGGAAAGTAGATTTCCCCCCTTAGAAAGTAGGGTTTTGACCCCTTAGACTTCAATGCAAATGATGGTCTTTTCAAACAGATTACTTGGGTCGTAGAGAAGAGTGTCTGTGCCGATTTTGAAGAAAATCGTAGGGGCCCCTCATAGGCCCCAAATATAGCTTTGCCTATAACTGTTTTCCTGTAGGAAAAGTGTCGATTTTTTCGCCACGGCTGTCTTTGGGCTGATGAGTGCTTTCGATTGATACCCATTTCGAGCAGTTTTGAAAATAAACTTTGGGGGGAAATGGGGAAAGTAGATTTCACCCCTTAGAAAGTAGGGTTTTGACCCCTTAGACTTCAATGCAAATGATGGTCTCTACAGCCAGATTACTTGCGTCGTAGAGAACAGTCTCTGTGCCGATTTTGAAGAAAATCGTAGGGGCCCCCTCATAGGCCCCAAATATAGGTTTGCCTATAACTTTTTCCTATCGGAAAAGTGTCGATTGTTTTGGCATGGCTTTCTTTGGGCTGATGAGTACTTTCGATTGATACCCATTTCAAGCAGTTTAGAGAATAACCTTTGGGGGGAAAATGGGGAAAGTAGATTTCGCCCCTTAGAAAGTAGGGTTTTGACCCCTTAGACTTCAATGCAAATGATGGTCTCTTCAGCCAGATTACTTGCCTCGTAGAGAAGAGTGTCTGTGCCGATTTTGAAGAAAATCGTAGGGGCCCCCTCATAGGCCCAAAATATAGCTTTGCCTATAACTTTTTTCCTATAGGAAAAGTGTCGATTTTTTCGCCACGGCTGTCTTTGGGCTGATGAGTGCTTTCGATTGATATCCATTTCAAGCAGTTTCGAAAATAAACTTTGGGGGAAAATAGGGAAAGTAGATTTCACCCCTTAGAAAGTAGGGTTTTGACCCCTTAGACTTCAATGCAAATGATGGTCTCTTCAGCCAGATTACTTGCCTCGTAGAGAAGAGTGTCTGTGCCGATTTTGAAGAAAATCGTAGGGGCCCCCTTATAGGCCCAAAATATAGTTTTGCCTATAACTGTTTTTCTTATAGGAAAAGTGTCGATTGTTTCGGCACGCCTTTCTTTGGGCTGATGAGTGCTTTCGATTGATACCCATTTCAAGCAGTTTAGAAAATAAACTTTGGGGGAAAATGGGGAAAGTAGATTTCCCCCCTTAGAAAGTAGGGTTTTGACCCCTTAGACTTCAATGCAAATGATGGTCTTTTCAGCCAGATTACTTGGGTCGTAGAGAAGAGTGTCTGTGCCGATTTTGAAGAAAATCGTAGGGGCCCCCTCTAAGGCCCCAAATATAGGTTTGCCTATTACTTTTTTCCTATCGTAAAAGTGTCAATTTTTTCGCCACGGCTGTCTTTGGGCTGATGAGCGCTTTCGATTGATACCCATTTCGAGCAATTTTGAAAATAAACTTTGGGGGAAAATGGGGAAAGTAGATTTCACCCCTTAGAAAATAGGGTTTTGACCCCTTAGACTTCAATGCAAATGATGGTCTCTTCAGCCAGATTACTTTCCTCGTAGAGAAGAGTCTCTGTGCTGATTTTGAAGAAAATCGTAGGGGTCTCCTTATAGGCCCCAAATATAGGTTTGCCTATAACTTTTTTCCTATCGGAAAAGTGTCGATTGTTTCTGCACGGCTTTCTTTGGGCTGATGAGTGCTTTCGATTGATACCCATTTCGAGCAGTTTTGAAAATAAACTTTGGGGGAAAGTGGGGAAAGTAGATTTCACCCCTTAGAAAGTAGGGTTTTGACCCCTTAGACTTCAATGCAAATGATGGTCTCTTGAGCCAAATTACTTGCCTCGTAGAGAAGAGTGTCTGTGCCGATTTAGAAGAAAATCGTGGGGGGCCCCTCATAGGCCCCAAATATAGGTTTGCCTATAACTGTCTTCCTATGGGAAAAGTGTCGATTGTTTTGGGACGGCTTTCTTTGGGCTGATGAGTGCTTTCGATTGATACCCATTTTAAGCAGTTTAGAAAATAAACTTTGGGGGAAAATGGGGAAAGTAGATTTCCCCCCCTTAGAAAGTAGGGTTTTGACCCCTTAGACTTCAATGCAAATGATGGTCTCTTTAGCCAGATTACTTGCCTCGTAGAGAAGAGTGTCTGTGCCGATTTTGAAGAAAATCGTAGGGACCCTCTAAGGCCCAAAATATATTTTTGCCTATAAATTTTCCTATCGGAAAAGTGTCGATTGTTTCGGCACGCCTTTCTTTGGGCTGATGAGTGCTTTCGAATGATACCCATTTCTAGCAGTTTCGAAAAAAAACTTTGGGGGAAAATGGGGAAAGTATATTTCACCCCTTAGAAAGTAGGGTTTTGACCCCTTAGACTTCAATGCAAATGATGGTCTTTTCAGCCAGATTACTTGCTTCGCAGAGAAGAGTGTCTGTGCCGATTTAGAAGAAAATCGTGGGGGCCCCCTCATAGGCCCCAAATATAGGTTTGCCTATAACTGTCTTCCTATGGGAAAAGTGTCGATTGTTTTGGGACGGCTTTCTTTGGGCTGATGAGTGCTTTCGATTGATACCCATTTTAAGCAGTTTAGAAAATAAACTTTGGGGGAAAATGGGGAAAGTAGATTTCCCCCCCTTAGAAAGTAGGATTTTGACCCCTTAGACTTCAATGCAAATGATGGTCTCTTCAGCCAGATTACTTGCCTCGTAGAGAAGAGTGTCTGTGCCGATTTTGAAGAAAATCGTAGGGACCCTCTAAGGCCCAAAATATATTTTTGCCTATAACTTTTTTCCTATCGGAAAAGTGTCGATTGTTTCGGCACGCCTTTCTTTGGGCTGATGAGTGCTTTCGATTGATACCCATTTCAAGCAGTTTAGAAAATAAACTTTGGGGGAAAATGGGGAAAGTAGATTTCCCCCCTTAGAAAGTAGGGTTTTGACCCCTTAGACTTCAATGCAAATGATGGTCTTTTCAGCCAGATTACTTGGGTCGTAGAGAAGAGTGTCTGTGCCGATTTTAAAGAAAATCGTAGGGGCCCCTTCATAGGCCCCAAATATAGGTTTGCCTATTACTTTTTTCCTATCGGAAAAGTGTCAATTTTTTCGCCACGGCTGTCTTTGGGCTGATGAGTGCTTTCGATTGATACCCATTTCGAGCAATTTTGAAAGTAAACTTTGGGGGAAAATGGGGAAAGTAGATTTCACCCCTTAGAAAGTAGGGTTTTGACCCCTTAGACTTCAATGCAAATGATGGTCTCTTCAGCCATATTACTTTCCTCGTAGAGAAGAGTCTCTGTGCCGATTTTGAAGAAAATCGTAGGGGCCCCCTCATAGGCCCCAAATATAGGTTTGCCTATAACTTTTTCCTATCGGAAAAGTGTCGATTGTTTTGGCACGGCTTTCTTTGGGCTGATGAGTACTTTCGATTGATACCCATTTCAAGCAGTTTAGAAAATAACCTTGGGGGGAAAATGGGGAAAGTAGATTTCGCCCCTTAGAAAGTAGGGTTTTGACCCCTTAGACTTCAATGCAAATGATGGTCTCTTCAGCCAGATTACTTGCCTCGTAGAGAAGAGTGTCTGTGCCGATTTTGAAGAAAATCGTAGGGGCCCCCTCATAGGCCCAAAATATAGCTTTGCCTATAACTTTTTTCCTATAGGAAAAGTGTCCATTTTTTCGCCACGGCTGTCTTTGGGCTGATGAGTGCTTTCGATTGATATCCATTTCAAGCAGTTTCGAAAATAAACTTTGGGGGAAAATAGGGAAAGTAGATTTCACCCCTTAGAAAGTAGGGTTTTGACCCCTTAGACTTCAATGCAAATGATGGTCTCTTCAGCCAGATTACTTGCCTCGTAGAGAAGAGTGTCTGTGCCGATTTTGAAGAAAATCGTAGGGGCCCCCTTATAGGCCCCAAATATAGGTTTGCCTATTACTTTTTTCCTATCGGAAAAGTGTCAATGTTTTCGCCACGGCTGTCTTTGGGCTGATGAGTGCTTTTGATTTATACCCATTTCGAGCAATTTTGAAAATAAACTTTGGGGGAAAATGGGGAAAGTAGATTTCACCCCTTAGAAAGTAGGGTTTTGACCCCTTAGACTGCAATGCAAATGATGGTCTCTTGAGCCAAATTACTTGCCTCGTAGAGAAGAGTGTCTGTGCCGATTTAGAAGAAAATCGTGGGGGCCCCCTCATAGGCCCCAAATATAGGTTTGCCTATAACTGTCTTCCTATGGGAAAATTGTCGATTGTTTTGGGACCGCTTTCTTTGGGCTGATGAGTGCTTTCGATTGATACCCATTTTAAGCAGTTTAGAAAATAAACTTTGGGGGAAAATGGGGAAAGTAGATTTCCCCCCCTTAGAAAGTAGGGTTTTGACCCCTTAGACTTCAATGCAAATGATGGTCTCTTCAGCCAGATTACTTGCCTCGTAGAGAAGAGTGTCTGTGCCGATTTTGAAGAAAATCGTAGGGCCCCCTCTAAGGCCCAAAATATATTTTTGCCTATAACTTTTTTCCTATCGGAAAAGTGTCGATTGTTTCGCCACGGCTGTCTTTGGGCTGATCAGTGCTTTCTATTGATACCCATTTCGAGCAATTTTGAAAGTAAACTTTGGGGGAAAATGGGGAAAGTAGATTTCACCCCTTAGAAAGTAGGGTTTTGACCCCTTAGACTTCAATGCAAATGATGGTCTCTTCAGCTATATTACTTGCGTCGTAGAGAAGAGTGTCTGTGCTGATTTTGAAGAAAATCGTAGGGGCCCCCTTGTAGGCCCAAAATATAGTTTTGCCTATAACTGTTTTTCTTATAGGAAAAGTTTCGATTTTTTCGTCACGGATGTCTTTGGGCTGATAAGTGCTTTCGAATGATACCCATTTCGAGCAGTTTCGAAAATAAACTTTGGGGGAAAATGGGGAAAGTATATTTCACCCCTTAGAAAGTAGGGTTTTGACCCCTTAGACTTCAATGCAAATGATGGTCTTTTCAGCCAGATTACTTGCTTCGCAGAGAAGAGTGTCTGTGCCGATTTTGAAGAAAATCGTAGGGGCCCCCTCATAGGTCCCAAATATAGGTTTGCCTATAACTTTTTTCCTATCAGAAAAGTGTCAATTTTTACGCCACGGCTGTCTTTGGGCTGATGAGTGCTTTCGATTGATACCCATTTCGAGCAGTTTTGAAAATAAACTTTGGGGGGAAATGGGGAAAGTAGATTTCACCCCTTAGAAAGTAGGGTTTTGACCCCTTAGACTTCAATGCAAATGATGGTCTCTACAGCCAGATTACTTGCGTCGTAGAGAACAGTCTCTGTGCCGATTTTGAAGAAAATCGTAGGGGCCCCCTCATAGGCCCCAAATATAGGTTTGCCTATAACTTTTTCCTATCGGAAAAGTGTCGATTGTTTTGGCATGGCTTTCTTTGGGCTGATGAGTACTTTCGATTGATACCCATTTCAAGCAGTTTAGAGAATAACCTTTGGGGGGAAAATGGGGAAAGTAGATTTCGCCCCTTAGAAAGTAGGGTTTTGACCCCTTAGACTTCAATGCAAATGATGGTCTCTTCAGCCAGATTACTTGCCTCGTAGAGAAGAGTGTCTGTGCCGATTTTGAAGAAAATCGTAGGGGCCCCCTCATAGGCCCAAAATATAGCTTTGCCTATAACTTTTTTCCTATAGGAAAAGTGTCGATTTTTTCGCCACGGCTGTCTTTGGGCTGATGAGTGCTTTCGATTGATATCCATTTCAAGCAGTTTCGAAAATAAACTTTGGGGGGAAAATAGGGAAAGTAGATTTCACCCCTTAGAAAGTAGGGTTTTGACCCCTTAGACTTCAATGCAAATGATGGTCTCTTCAGCCAGATTACTTGCCTCGTAGAGAAGAGTGTCTGTGCCGATTTTGAAGAAAATCGTAGGGGCCCCCTTATAGGCCCAAAATATAGTTTTGCCTATAACTGTTTTTCTTATAGGAAAAGTGTCGATTGTTTCGGCACGCCTTTCTTTGGGCTGATGAGTGCTTTTGATTGATACCCATTTCGAGCAATTTTGAAAATAAATTTTGGGGGAAAATGGGGAAAGTATATTTCACCCCTTAGAAAGTAGGGTTTTGACCCCTTAGACTTCAATGCAAATGATGGTCTTTTCAGCCAGATTACTTGCTTCGCAGAGAAGAGTGTCTGTGCCGATTTTGAAGAAAATCGTAGGGGCCCCCTCTTAGGTCCCAAATATAGGTTTGCCTATAACTTTTTTCCTATCAGAAAAGTGTCAATTTTTACGCCACGGCTGTCTTTGGGCTGATGAGTGCTTTCGACTGATACCCATTTCGAGCAGTTTTGAAAATAAACTTTGGGGGAAAGTGGGGAAAGTAGATTTCACCCCTTAGAAAGTAGGGTTTTGACCCTTAAGACTTCAATGCAAATGATGGTCTCTTGAGCCAAATTACTTGCCTCGTAGAGAAAAGTGTCTGTGCCGATTTAGAAGAAATCGTAGGGGCCCCCTCATAGGCCCCAAATATAGGTTTGCGTATAACTGTTTTCCTATGGGAAAAGTGTCGATTGTTTTGGGACGGCTTTCTTTGGGCTGATGAGTGCTTTCGATTGATACCCATTTCAAGCAGTTTAGAAAATAAACTTTGGGGGAAAATGGGGAAAGTAGATTTCACCCCTTAGAAAGTAGGGTTTTGACCCCTTAGACTTCAATGCAAATGATGGTCTCTTCAGCCATATTACTTGGGTCGTAGAGAAGAGTGTCTGTGCCGATTTTGAAGAAGATCGTAGGGGCCCCCTCATAGGCCCTAAATATAGGTTTGCCTATTACTTTTTTTCCTATCGGAAAAGTGTCAATTTTTTCGCCACGGCTGTCTTTGGGCTGATGAGTGCTTTTGATTGATACCCATTTCGAGCAATTTTGAAAATAAACTTTGGGGGAAAATGGGGAAAGTAGATTTCACCCCTTAGAAAGTAGGGTTTTGACCCCTTAGACTTCAATGCAAATGATGGTCTCTTCAGCCAGATTACTCTACTCGTAGAGAAGAGTCTCTGTGACGATTTTGAAGAAAATCGTAGGGGCCCCCTCATAGGCCCCAAATATAGGTTTGCCTATAACTTTTTTCCTATCGGAAAAGTGTCGATTGTTTCGGCGTGGCTTTCTTTGGGCTGATAAGTGCTTTCGATTGATATCCATTTCAAGCAGTTTAGAAAATAACCTTTGGGGGGGGAAAATGGGGAAAGTAGATTTCGCCCCTTAGAAAGTAGGGTTTTGACCCCTTAGACTGCAATGCAAATGATGGTCTCTTCAGCCAGATTACTTGCCTCGTAGAGAAGAGTGTCTGTGCCGATTTTGAAGAAAATCGTAGGGGCCCCCTCATAGGCCCAAATATAGTTTTGCCTATAACTTTCTTCCTATGGGAAAAGTGTCAATTGTTTCGGCACGGCTTTCTTTGGGCTGATGAGTGCTTTCCATTGATACCCATTTCAAGCAGTTTAGAAAATAAACTTTGGGGGAAAATGGGGAAAATATATTTCACCCCTTAGAAAGTAGGGTTTTGACCCCTTAGACTTCAATGCAAATGATGGTCTCTTCAGCCAGATTACTTGCCTCGTAGAGAAGAGTGTCTGTGCCGATTTAGAAGAAAATCGTGAGGGCCCCCTCATAGGTCCCAAATATAGGTTTGCCTATAACTGTCTTCCTATGGGAAAAGTGTCGATTGTTTTGGGACGGCTTTCTTTGGGCTGATGAGTGCTTTCGATTGATACCCATTTCAAGCAGTTTAGAAAATAAACTTTGGGGGAAAATGGGGAAAGTAGATTTCCCCCCCTTAGAAAGTAGGGTTTTGACCCCTTAGACTTCAATGCAAATGATGGTCTCTTCAGCCAGATTACTTGCCTCGTAGAGAAGAGTGTCTGTGACGATTTTGAAGAAAATCGTAGGGCCCCCTCTAAGGCCCAAAATATATTTTTGCCTATAACTTTTTTCCTAACGGAAAAGTGTCGATTGTTTCGGCACGCCTTTCTTTGGGCTGATGAGTGCTTTCGATTGATACCCATTTCAAGCAGTTTAGAAAATAAACTTTGGGGGAAAATGGGGAAAGTAGATTTCCCCCCTTAGAAAGTAGGGTTTTGACCCCTTAGACTTCAATGCAAATGATGGTCTTTTCAAACAGATTACTTGGGTCGTAGAGAAGAGTGTCTGTGCCGATTTTGAAGAAAATCGTAGGGGCCCCTCATAGGCCCCAAATATAGCTTTGCCTATAACTGTTTTCCTGTAGGAAAAGTGTCGATTTTTTCGCCACGGCTGTCTTTGGGCTGATGAGTGCTTTTGATTGATGCCCATTTCGAGCAATTTTGAAAATAAACTTTGGGGGAAAATGGGGAAAATATATTTCACCCCTTAGAAAGTAGGGTTTTGACCCCTTAGACTTCAATGCAAATGATGGTCTCTTCAGCCAGATTACTTGCCTCGTAGAGAAAAGTGTCTGTGCCGATTTAGAAGAAAATCGTGGGGCCCCCCTCATAGGCCCCAAATATAGGTTTGCCTATAACTGTCTTCCTATGGGAAAAGTGTCGATTGTTTTGGGACGGCTTTCTTTGGGCTGATGAGTGCTTTCGATTAATACCCATTTTAAGCAGTTTAGAAAATAAACTTTGGGGGAAAATGGGGAAAGTAGATTTCCCCCCCTTAGAAAGTAGGGTTTTGACCCCTTAGACTTCAATGCAAAGGATGGTCTCTTTAGCCAGATTACTTGCCTCGTAGAGAAGAGTGTCTGTGCTGATTTTCAAGAAAATCGTAGGGCCCCCTCTAAGGCCCAAAATATATTTTTGCCTATAACCTTTTTCCTATCGGAAAAGTGTCGATTGTTTCGGCACGCCTTTCTTTGGGCTGATGAGTGCTTTCGATTGATACCCATTTCAAGCAGTTTAGAAAATAAACTTTGGGGGAAAATGGGGAAAGTAGATTTCCCCCCTTAGAAAGTAGGGTTTTGACCCCTTAGACTTCAATGCAAATGATGGTCTTTTCAGCCAGATTACTTGGGTCGTAGAGATGAGTGTCTGTGCCGATTTTAAAGAAAATCGTAGTGGCCCCCTCTTAGGCCCCAAATATAGGTTTGCCTATTACTTTTTTCCTATCGGAAAAGTGTCAATTTTTTCGCCACGGCTGTCTTTGGGATGATGAGTGCTTTCGATTGATACCCATTTCGAGCAATTTTGAAAATAAACTTTGGGGGAAAATGGGGAAAGTAGATTTCACCCCTTAGAAAGTAGGGTTTTGACCCCTTAGACTTCAATGCAAATGATGGTCTCTTCAGCCATATTACTTTCCTCGTAGAGAAGAGTCTCTGTGCCGATTTTGAAGAAAATCGTAGGGGCCCCTCATAGGCCCCAAATATAGGTTTGCCTATAACTTTTTCCTATCGGAAAAGTGTAGATTGTTTTGGCACGGCTTTCTTTGGGCTGATGAGTACTTTCGATTGATACCCATTTCAAGCAGTTTAGAAAATAACCTTTGGGGGGAAAATGGGGAAAGTAGATTTCGCCCCTTAGAAAGTAGGGTTTTGACCCCTTAGACTTCAATGCAAATGATGGTCTCTTCAGCCAGATTACTTGCCTCGTAGAGAAGAGTGTCTGTGCCGATTTTGAAGAAAATCGTAGGGGCCCCCTCATAGGCCCAAAATATAGCTTTGCCTATAACTTTTTTCCTATAAGAAAAGTGTCGATTTTGTCGCCACGGCTGTCTTTGGGCTGATGAGTGCTTTCGATTGATATCCATTTCAAGCAGTTTCGAAAATAAACTTTGGGGGAAAATAGGGAAAGTAGATTTCACCCCTTAGAAAGTAGGGTTTTGACCCCTTAGACTTCAATGCAAATGATGGTCTCTTCAGCCAGATTACTTGCCTCGTAGAGAAGAGTGTCTGTGCCGATTTTGAAGAAAATCGTAGGGGCCCCCTTATAGGCCCAAAATATAGTTTTGCCTATAACTGTTTTTCTTATAGGAAAAGTGTCGATTGTTTCGGCACGCCTTTCTTTGGGCTGATGAGTGCTTTCGATTGATACCCATTTCAAGCAGTTTAGAAAATAAACTTTGGGGGAAAATGGGGAAAGTAGATTTCCCCCCTTAGAAAGTAGGGTTTTGACCCCTTAGACTTCAATGCAAATGATGGTCTTTTCAGCCAGATTACTTGGGTCGTAGAGAAGAGTGTCTGTGCCGATTTTGAAGAAAATCGTAGGGGCCTCCTCATAGGCCCCAAATATAGGTTTGCCTAGTACTTTTTTCCTATCGTAAAAGTGTCAATATTTTGGCCACGGCTGTCTTTGGGCTGATGAGCGCTTTCGATTGATACCCATTTCGAGCAATTTTGAAAATCAACTTGGGGGAAAATGGGGAAAGTAGATTTCACCCCTTAGAAAGTAGGGTTTTGACCCCTTAGACTTCAATGCAAATGATGGTCTCTTCAGCCAGATTACTTTCCCCGTAGAGAAGAGTCTCTGTGCCGATTTTGAAGAAAATCGTAGGGGTCTCCTCTTAGGCCCCAAATATAGGTTTGCCTATAACTTTTTTCCTATCGGAAAAGTGTCGATTGTTTTGGCACGGCTTTCTTTGGGCTGATGAGTACTTTCAATTGATACCCATTTCAAGCAGTTTAGAAAATAACCTTTGGGGGGAAAATGGGGAAAGTAGATTTCGCCCCTTAGAAAGTAGGGTTTTGACCCCTTAGACTTCAATGCAAATGATGGTCTCTTCAGCCAGATTACTTGCCTCGTAGAGAAGAGTGTCTGTGCCGATTTTGAAGAAAATCGTAGAGGCCCCCTCATAGGCCCAAAATATAGCTTTGCTTATAACTTTTTTTCCTATAGGAAAAGTGTCGATTTTTTCGCCACGGCTGTCTTTGGGCTGATGAGTGCTTTCGATTGATACCCATTTCGAGCAGTTTTGAAAATAAACTTTGGGGGAAAGTGGGGAAAGTAGATTTCACCCCTTAGAAAGTAGGGTTTTGACCCCTTAGACTTCAATGCAAATGATGGTCTCTTGAGCCAAATTACTTGCCTCGTAGAGAAGAGTGTCGGTGCCGATTTAGAAGAAAATCGTGAGGGCCCCCTCATAGGTCCCAAATATAGGTTTGCCTATAACTGTCTTCCTATGGGAAAAGTGTCGATTGTTTTGGGACGCCTTTCTTTGGGCTGATGAGTGCTTTCGATTGATACCCATTTCAAGCAGTTTAGAAAATAAACTTTGGGGGAAAATGGGGAAAGTAGATTTCCCCCCTTAGAAAGTAGGGTTTTGACCCCTTAGACTTCAATGCAAATGATGGTCTTTTCAGCCAGATTACTTGGGTCGTAGAGAAGAGTGTCTGTGCCGATTTTGAAGAAAATCGTAGGGGCCCCCTCATAGGCCCAAAATATAGCTTTGCCTATAACTTTTTTCCTATAGGAAAAGTGTCGATTTTTTCGCCACGGCTGTCTTTGGGCTGATGAGTGCTTTCGATTGATATCCATTTCAAGCAGTTTCGAAAATAAACTTTGGGGGAAAATAGGGAAAGTAGATTTCACCCCTTAGAAAGTAGGGTTTTGACCCCTTAGACTTCAATGCAAATGATGGTCTCTTCAGCCAGATTACTTGCCTCGTAGAGAAGAGTGTCTGTGCCGATTTTGAAGAAAATCGTAGGGGCCCCCTTATAGGCCCAAAATATAGTTTTGCCTATAACTGTTTTTCTTATAGGAAAAGTGTCGATTGTTTCGGCACGCCTTTCTTTGGGCTGATGAGTGCTTTCGATTGATACCCATTTCAAGCAGTTTAGAAAATAAACTTTGGGGGAAAATGGGGAAAGTAGATTTCCCCCCTTAGAAAGTAGGGTTTTGACCCCTTAGACTTCAATGCAAATGATGGTCTCTTCAGCCAGATTACTTGCCTCGTAGAGAAGAGTGTCTGTGCCGATTTTGAAGAAAATCGTAGGGGCCCCCTCATAGGCCCTAAATATAGGTTTGCCTATTACTTTTTTCCTATCGGAAAAGTGTCAATGTTTTCGCCACGGCTGTCTTTGGGCTGATGAGTGCTTTTGATTGATGCCCATTTCGAGCAATTTTGAAAATAAACTTTGGGGGAAAATGGGGAAAATATATTTCACCCCTTAGAAAATAGGGTTTTGACCCCTTAGACTTCAATGCAAATGATGGTCTCTTCAGCCAGATTACTTGCCTCGTAGAGAAAAGTGTCTGTGCCGATTTAGAAGAAAATCGTGGGGGCCCCCTCATAGGCCCCAAATATAGGTTTGCCTATAACTGTCTTCCTATGGGAAAAGTGTCGATTGTTTTGGGACGGCTTTCTTTGGGCTGATGAGTGCTTTCGATTAATATCCATTTTAAGCAGTTTAGAAAATAAACTTTGGGGGAAAATGGGGAAAGTAGATTTCCCCCTCTTAGAAAGTAGGGTTTTGACCCCTTAGACTTCAATGCAAAGGATGGTCTCTTTAGCCAGATTACTTGCCTCGTAGAGAAGAGTGTCTGTGCTGATTTTGAAGAAAATCGTAGGGCCCCCTCTAAGGCCCAAAATATATTTTTGCCTATAACCTTTTTCCTATCGGAAAAGTGTCGATTGTTTCGGCACGCCTTTCTTTGGGCTGATGAGTGCTTTCGATTGATACCCATTTCAAGCAGTTTAGAAAATAAACTTTGGGGGAAAATGGGGAAAGTAGATTTCCCCCCTTAGAAAGTAGGGTTTTGACCCCTTAGACTTCAATGCAAATGATGGTCTTTTCAGCCAGATTACTTGGGTCGTAGAGAAGAGTGTCTGTGCCGATTTTAAAGAAAATCGTAGTGGCCCCCTCTTAGGCCCCAAATATAGGTTTGCCTATTACTTTTTTCCTATCGGAAAAGTGTCAATTTTTTCGCCACGGCTGTCTTTGGGCTGATGAGTGCTTTCGATTGATACCCATTTCGAGCAATTTTGAAAATTATCTTTGGGGGAAAATGGGGAAAGTAGATTTCACCCCTTAGAAAGTAGGGTTTTGACCCCTTAGACTTCAATGCAAATGATGGTCTCTTCAGCCATATTACTTTCCTCGTAGAGAAGAGTCTCTGTGCCGATTTTGAAGAAAATCGTAGGGGCCCCTCATAGGCCCCAAATATAGGTTTGCCTATAACTTTTTCCTATCGGAAAAGTGTAGATTGTTTTGGCACGGCTTTCTTTGGGCTGATGAGTACTTTCGATTGATACCCATTTCAAGCAGTTTAGAAAATAACCTTTGGGGGGAAAATGGGGAAAGTAGATTTCGCCCCTTAGAAAGTAGGGTTTTGACCCCTTAGACTTCAATGCAAATGATGGTCTCTTCAGCCAGATTACTTGCCTCGTAGAGAAGAGTGTCTGTGCCGATTTTGAAGAAAATCGTAGGGGCCCCCTCATAGGCCCAAAATATAGCTTTGCCTATAACTTTTTTCCTATAGGAAAAGTGTCGATTTTGTCGCCACGGCTGTCTTTGGGCTGATGAGTGCTTTCGATTGATATCTATTTCAAGCAGTTTCGAAAATAAACTTTGGGGGAAAATAGGGAAAGTAGATTTCACCCCTTAGAAAGTAGGGTTTTGACCCCTTAGACTTCAATGCAAATGATAGTCTCTTCAGCCAGATTACTTGCCTCGTAGAGAAGAGTGTCTGTGCCGATTTTGAAGAAAATCGTAGGGGCCCCCTTATAGGCCCAAAATATAGTTTTGCCTATAACTGTTTTTCTTATAGGAAAAGTGTCGATTGTTTCGCCACGGCTGTCTTTGGGCTTTCGATTGATATCCATTTCAAGCAGTTTCGAAAATAAACTTTGGGGGAAAATAGGGAAAGTAGATTTCACCCCTTAGAAAGTAGGGTTTTGACCCCTTAGACTTCAATGCAAATGATGGTCTCTTCAGCCAGATTACTTGCCTCGTAGAGAAGAGTGTCTGTGCCGATTTTGAAGAAAATCGTAGGGGCCCCCTTATAGGCCCAAAATATAGTTTTGCCTATAACTGTTTTTCTTATAGGAAAAGTGTCGATTGTTTCGGCACGCCTTTCTTTGGGCTGATGAGTGCTTTCGATTGATACCCATTTCAAGCAGTTTAGAAAATAAACTTTGGGGGGAAATAGGGAAAGTAGATTTCACCCCTTAGAAAGTAGGGTTTTGACCCCTTAGAATTCAATGCAAATGATGGTCTCTTCAGCCAGATTACTTGCGTCGTAGAGAAGAGTGTCTGTGCTGATTTTGAAGAAAATCGTAGGGGCCCCCTTATAGGCCCAAAATATAGTTTAGCCTATAACTGTTTTTCCTATAGGAAAAGTTTCGATTTTTTTCGTCACGGCTGTCTTTGGGCTGATGAGTGCTTTCGAATGATACCGATTTCGAGCAGTTTCGAAAATAAACTTTGGGGGAAAATGGGGAAAGTATATTTCACCCCTTAGAAAGTAGGGTTTTGACCCCTTACACTTCAATGCAAATGATGGTCTTTTAAGCCAGATTACTTGCTTCGCAGAGAAGAGTGTCTGTGCCGATTTTGAAGAAAATCGTAGGGGCCCCCTCATAGGTCCCAAATATAGGTTTGCCTATAACTTTTTCCTATCAGAAAAGTGTCAATTTTTACGCCACGGCTGTCTTTGGGCTGATGAGTGCTTTCGATTGATACCCGTTTCGAGCAGTTTAGAAAATAAACTTTGGGGGAAAATGGGGAAAATAGATTTCACCCCTTAGAAAGTAGGGTTTTGACCCCTTAGACTTCAATGCAAATGATGGTCTCTTCAGCCAGATTACTTTCCTCGTAGAGAAGAGTGTCTGTGCCGATTTTGAAGAAAATCGTAGGGCCCCCTCTAAGGCCCAAAATATATTTTTGCCTATAACTTTTTTCCTATCGGAAAAGTGTCGATTGTTTCGGCACGCCTTTCTTTGGGCTGATGAGTGCTTTCGATTGATACCCATTTCAAGCAGTTTAGAAAATAAACTTGGGGGGAAATAGGGAAAGTAGATTTCACCCCTTAGAAAGTAGGGTTTTGACCCCTTAGACTTCAATGCAAATGATGGTCTCTTCAGCCAGATTACTTGCCTCGTAGAAAAGAGTGTCTGTGCCGATTTTGAAGAAAATCGTAGGGGCCCCCTCATAGGCCCTAAATATAGGTTTGCCTATTACTTTTTTCCTATCGGAAAAGTGTCAATGTTTTCGCCACGGCTGTCTTTGGGCTGATGAGTGCTTTTGATTGATGCCCATTTCGAGCAATTTTGAAAATAAACTTTGGGGGAAAATGGGGAAAATATATTTCACCCCTTAGAAAGTAGGGTTTTGACCCCTTAGACTTCAATGCAAATGATGGTCTCTTCAGCCAGATTACTTGCCTCGTAGAGAAAAGTGTCTGTGCCGATTTAGAAGAAAATCGTGGGGTCCCCCTCGTAGGCCCCAAATATAGGTTTGCCTATAACTGTCTTCCTATGGGAAAAGTGTCGATTGTTTTGGGACGGCTTTCTTTGGGCTGATGAGTGCTTTCGATTAATATCCATTTTAAGCAGTTTAGAAAATAAACTTTGGGGGAAAATGGGGAAAGTAGATTTCCCCCTCTTAGAAAGTAGGGTTTTGACCCCTTAGACTTCAATGCAAAGGATGGTCTCTTTAGCCAGATTACTTGCCTCGTAGAGAAGAGTGTCTGTGCTGATTTTGAAGAAAATCGTAGGGCCCCCTCTAAGGCCCAAAATATATTTTTGCCTATAACCTTTTTCCTATCGGAAAAGTGTCGATTGTTTCGGCACGCCTTTCTTTGGGCTGATGAGTGCTTTCGATTGATACCCATTTCAAGCAGTTTAGAAAATAAACTTTGGGGGAAAATGGGGAAAGTAGATTTCCCCCCTTAGAAAGTAGGGTTTTGATCCCTTAGACTTCAATGCAAATGATGGTCTTTTCAGCCAGATTACTTGGGTCGTAGAGAAGAGTGTCTGTGCCGATTTTAAAGAAAATCGTAGTGGCCCCCTCTTAGGCCCCAAATATAGGTTTGCCTATTACTTTTTTCCTATCGGAAAAGTGTCAATTTTTTCGCCACGGCTGTCTTTGGGCTGATGAGTGCTTTCGATTGATACCCATTTCGAGCAATTTTGAAAATAAACTTTGGGGGAAAATGGGGAAAGTAGATTTCACCCCTTAGAAAGTAGGGTTTTGACCCCTTAGACTTCAATGCAAATGATGGTCTCTTCAGCCAGATTACTTGCCTCGTAGAGAAGAGTGTCTGTGCCGATTTAGAAGAAAATCGTGAGGGCCCCCTCATAGGTCCCAAATATAGGTTTGCCTATAACTGTCTTCCTATGGGAAAAGTGTCGATTGTTTTGGGACGGCTTTCTTTGGGCTGATGAGTGCTTTCGATTGATACCCATTTCAAGCAGTTTAGAAAATAAACTTTGGGGGAAAATGGGGAAAGTAGATTTCCCCCCCTTAGAAAGTAGGGTTTTGACCCCTTAGACTTCAATGCAAATGATGGTCTCTTCAGCCAGATTACTTGCCTCGTAGAGAAGAGTGTCTGTGACGATTTTGAAGAAAATCGTAGGGCCCCCTCTAAGGCCCAAAATATATTTTTGCCTATAACTTTTTTCCTAACGGAAAAGTGTCGATTGTTTCGGCACGCCTTTCTTTGGGCTGATGAGTGCTTTCGATTGATACCCATTTCAAGCAGTTTAGAAAATAAACTTTGGGGGAAAATGGGGAAAGTAGATTTCCCCCCTTAGAAAGTAGGGTTTTGACCCCTTAGACTTCAATGCAAATGATGGTCTTTTCAAACAGATTACTTGGGTCGTAGAGAAGAGTGTCTGTGCCGATTTTGAAGAAAATCGTAGGGGCCCCTCATAGGCCCCAAATATAGCTTTGCCTATAACTGTTTTCCTGTAGGAAAAGTGTCGATTTTTTCGCCACGGCTGTCTTTGGGCTGATGAGTGCTTTTGATTGATGCCCATTTCGAGCAATTTTGAAAATAAACTTTGGGGGAAAATGGGGAAAATATATTTCACCCCTTAGAAAGTAGGGTTTTGACCCCTTAGACTTCAATGCAAATGATGGTCTCTTCAGCCAGATTACTTGCCTCGTAGAGAAAAGTGTCTGTGCCGATTTAGAAGAAAATCGTGGGGGCCCCCTCATAGGCCCCAAATATAGGTTTGCCTATAACTGTCTTCCTATGGGAAAAGTGTCGATTGTTTTGGGACGGCTTTCTTTGGGCTGATGAGTGCTTTCGATTAATACCCATTTTAAGCAGTTTAGAAAATAAACTTTGGGGGAAAATGGGGAAAGTAGATTTCCCCCCCTTAGAAAGTAGGGTTTTGACCCCTTAGACTTCAATGCAAAGGATGGTCTCTTTAGCCAGATTACTTGCCTCGTAGAGAAGAGTGTCTGTGCTGATTTTCAAGAAAATCGTAGGGCCCCCTCTAAGGCCCAAAATATATTTTTGCCTATAACCTTTTTCCTATCGGAAAAGTGTCGATTGTTTCGGCACGCCTTTCTTTGGGCTGATGAGTGCTTTCGATTGATACCCATTTCAAGCAGTTTAGAAAATAAACTTTGGGGGAAAATGGGGAAAGTAGATTTCCCCCCTTAGAAAGTAGGGTTTTGACCCCTTAGACTTCAATGCAAATGATGGTCTTTTCAGCCAGATTACTTGGGTCGTAGAGAAGAGTGTCTGTGCCGATTTTAAAGAAAATCGTAGTGGCCCCCTCTTAGGCCCCAAATATAGGTTTGCCTATTACTTTTTTCCTATCGGAAAAGTGTCAATTTTTTCGCCACGGCTGTCTTTGGGATGATGAGTGCTTTCGATTGATACCCATTTCGAGCAATTTTGAAAATAAACTTTGGGGGAAAATGGGGAAAGTAGATTTCACCCCTTAGAAAGTAGGGTTTTGACCCCTTAGACTTCAATGCAAATGATGGTCTCTTCAGCCATATTACTTTCCTCGTAGAGAAGAGTCTCTGTGCCGATTTTGAAGAAAATCGTAGGGGCCCCTCATAGGCCCCAAATATAGGTTTGCCTATAACTTTTTCCTATCGGAAAAGTGTAGATTGTTTTGGCACGGCTTTCTTTGGGCTGATGAGTACTTTCGATTGATACCCATTTCAAGCAGTTTAGAAAATAACCTTTGGGGGGAAAATGGGGAAAGTAGATTTCGCCCCTTAGAAAGTAGGGTTTTGACCCCTTAGACTTCAATGCAAATGATGGTCTCTTCAGCCAGATTACTTGCCTCGTAGAGAAGAGTGTCTGTGCCGATTTTGAAGAAAATCGTAGGGGCCCCCTCATAGGCCCAAAATATAGCTTTGCCTATAACTTTTTTCCTATAAGAAAAGTGTCGATTTTGTCGCCACGGCTGTCTTTGGGCTGATGAGTGCTTTCGATTGATATCCATTTCAAGCAGTTTCGAAAATAAACTTTGGGGGAAAATAGGGAAAGTAGATTTCACCCCTTAGAAAGTAGGGTTTTGACCCCTTAGACTTCAATGCAAATGATGGTCTCTTCAGCCAGATTACTTGCCTCGTAGAGAAGAGTGTCTGTGCCGATTTTGAAGAAAATCGTAGGGGCCCCCTTATAGGCCCAAAATATAGTTTTGCCTATAACTGTTTTTCTTATAGGAAAAGTGTCGATTGTTTCGGCACGCCTTTCTTTGGGCTGATGAGTGCTTTCGATTGATACCCATTTCAAGCAGTTTAGAAAATAAACTTTGGGGGAAAATGGGGAAAGTAGATTTCCCCCCTTAGAAAGTAGGGTTTTGACCCCTTAGACTTCAATGCAAATGATGGTCTTTTCAGCCAGATTACTTGGGTCGTAGAGAAGAGTGTCTGTGCCGATTTTGAAGAAAATCGTAGGGGCCTCCTCATAGGCCCCAAATATAGGTTTGCCTAGTACTTTTTTCCTATCGTAAAAGTGTCAATATTTTGGCCACGGCTGTCTTTGGGCTGATGAGCGCTTTCGATTGATACCCATTTCGAGCAATTTTGAAAATCAACTTGGGGGAAAATGGGGAAAGTAGATTTCACCCCTTAGAAAGTAGGGTTTTGACCCCTTAGACTTCAATGCAAATGATGGTCTCTTCAGCCAGATTACTTTCCCCGTAGAGAAGAGTCTCTGTGCCGATTTTGAAGAAAATCGTAGGGGTCTCCTCTTAGGCCCCAAATATAGGTTTGCCTATAACTTTTTTCCTATCGGAAAAGTGTCGATTGTTTTGGCACGGCTTTCTTTGGGCTGATGAGTACTTTCAATTGATACCCATTTCAAGCAGTTTAGAAAATAACCTTTGGGGGGAAAATGGGGAAAGTAGATTTCGCCCCTTAGAAAGTAGGGTTTTGACCCCTTAGACTTCAATGCAAATGATGGTCTCTTCAGCCAGATTACTTGCCTCGTAGAGAAGAGTGTCTGTGCCGATTTTGAAGAAAATCGTAGAGGCCCCCTCATAGGCCCAAAATATAGCTTTGCTTATAACTTTTTTTCCTATAGGAAAAGTGTCGATTTTTTCGCCACGGCTGTCTTTGGGCTGATGAGTGCTTTCGATTGATACCCATTTCGAGCAGTTTTGAAAATAAACTTTGGGGGAAAGTGGGGAAAGTAGATTTCACCCCTTAGAAAGTAGGGTTTTGACCCCTTAGACTTCAATGCAAATGATGGTCTCTTGAGCCAAATTACTTGCCTCGTAGAGAAGAGTGTCGGTGCCGATTTAGAAGAAAATCGTGAGGGCCCCCTCATAGGTCCCAAATATAGGTTTGCCTATAACTGTCTTCCTATGGGAAAAGTGTCGATTGTTTTGGGACGCCTTTCTTTGGGCTGATGAGTGCTTTCGATTGATACCCATTTCAAGCAGTTTAGAAAATAAACTTTGGGGGAAAATGGGGAAAGTAGATTTCCCCCCTTAGAAAGTAGGGTTTTGACCCCTTAGACTTCAATGCAAATGATGGTCTTTTCAGCCAGATTACTTGGGTCGTAGAGAAGAGTGTCTGTGCCGATTTTGAAGAAAATCGTAGGGGCCCCCTCATAGGCCCAAAATATAGCTTTGCCTATAACTTTTTTCCTATAGGAAAAGTGTCGATTTTTTCGCCACGGCTGTCTTTGGGCTGATGAGTGCTTTCGATTGATATCCATTTCAAGCAGTTTCGAAAATAAACTTTGGGGGAAAATAGGGAAAGTAGATTTCACCCCTTAGAAAGTAGGGTTTTGACCCCTTAGACTTCAATGCAAATGATGGTCTCTTCAGCCAGATTACTTGCCTCGTAGAGAAGAGTGTCTGTGCCGATTTTGAAGAAAATCGTAGGGGCCCCCTTATAGGCCCAAAATATAGTTTTGCCTATAACTGTTTTTCTTATAGGAAAAGTGTCGATTGTTTCGGCACGCCTTTCTTTGGGCTGATGAGTGCTTTCGATTGATACCCATTTCAAGCAGTTTAGAAAATAAACTTTGGGGGAAAATGGGGAAAGTAGATTTCCCCCCTTAGAAAGTAGGGTTTTGACCCCTTAGACTTCAATGCAAATGATGGTCTCTTCAGCCAGATTACTTGCCTCGTAGAGAAGAGTGTCTGTGCCGATTTTGAAGAAAATCGTAGGGGCCCCCTCATAGGCCCTAAATATAGGTTTGCCTATTACTTTTTTCCTATCGGAAAAGTGTCAATGTTTTCGCCACGGCTGTCTTTGGGCTGATGAGTGCTTTTGATTGATGCCCATTTCGAGCAATTTTGAAAATAAACTTTGGGGGAAAATGGGGAAAATATATTTCACCCCTTAGAAAATAGGGTTTTGACCCCTTAGACTTCAATGCAAATGATGGTCTCTTCAGCCAGATTACTTGCCTCGTAGAGAAAAGTGTCTGTGCCGATTTAGAAGAAAATCGTGGGGGCCCCCTCATAGGCCCCAAATATAGGTTTGCCTATAACTGTCTTCCTATGGGAAAAGTGTCGATTGTTTTGGGACGGCTTTCTTTGGGCTGATGAGTGCTTTCGATTAATATCCATTTTAAGCAGTTTAGAAAATAAACTTTGGGGGAAAATGGGGAAAGTAGATTTCCCCCTCTTAGAAAGTAGGGTTTTGACCCCTTAGACTTCAATGCAAAGGATGGTCTCTTTAGCCAGATTACTTGCCTCGTAGAGAAGAGTGTCTGTGCTGATTTTGAAGAAAATCGTAGGGCCCCCTCTAAGGCCCAAAATATATTTTTGCCTATAACCTTTTTCCTATCGGAAAAGTGTCGATTGTTTCGGCACGCCTTTCTTTGGGCTGATGAGTGCTTTCGATTGATACCCATTTCAAGCAGTTTAGAAAATAAACTTTGGGGGAAAATGGGGAAAGTAGATTTCCCCCCTTAGAAAGTAGGGTTTTGACCCCTTAGACTTCGATGCAAATGATGGTCTTTTCAGCCAGATTACTTGGGTCGTAGAGAAGAGTGTCTGTGCCGATTTTAAAGAAAATCGTAGTGGCCCCCTCTTAGGCCCCAAATATAGGTTTGCCTATTACTTTTTTCCTATCGGAAAAGTGTCAATTTTTTCGCCACGGCTGTCTTTGGGCTGATGAGTGCTTTCGATTGATACCCATTTCGAGCAATTTTGAAAATTATCTTTGGGGGAAAATGGGGAAAGTAGATTTCACCCCTTAGAAAGTAGGGTTTTGACCCCTTAGACTTCAATGCAAATGATGGTCTCTTCAGCCATATTACTTTCCTCGTAGAGAAGAGTCTCTGTGCCGATTTTGAAGAAAATCGTAGGGGCCCCTCATAGGCCCCAAATATAGGTTTGCCTATAACTTTTTCCTATCGGAAAAGTGTAGATTGTTTTGGCACGGCTTTCTTTGGGCTGATGAGTACTTTCGATTGATACCCATTTCAAGCAGTTTAGAAAATAACCTTTGGGGGGAAAATGGGGAAAGTAGATTTCGCCCCTTAGAAAGTAGGGTTTTGACCCCTTAGACTTCAATGCAAATGATGGTCTCTTCAGCCAGATTACTTGCCTCGTAGAGAAGAGTGTCTGTGCCGATTTTGAAGAAAATCGTAGGGGCCCCCTCATAGGCCCAAAATATAGCTTTGCCTATAACTTTTTTCCTATAGGAAAAGTGTCGATTTTGTCGCCACGGCTGTCTTTGGGCTGATGAGTGCTTTCGATTGATATCTATTTCAAGCAGTTTCGAAAATAAACTTTGGGGGAAAATAGGGAAAGTAGATTTCACCCCTTAGAAAGTAGGGTTTTGACCCCTTAGACTTCAATGCAAATGATAGTCTCTTCAGCCAGATTACTTGCCTCGTAGAGAAGAGTGTCTGTGCCGATTTTGAAGAAAATCGTAGGGGCCCCCTTATAGGCCCAAAATATAGTTTTGCCTATAACTGTTTTTCTTATAGGAAAAGTGTCGATTGTTTCGGCACGCCTTTCTTTGGGCTGATGAGTGCTTTCGATTGATACCCATTTCAAGCAGTTTAGAAAATAAACTTTGGGGGAAAATGGGGAAAGTAGATTTCCCCCCTTAGAAAGTAGGGTTTTGACCCCTTAGACTTCAATGCAAATGATGGTCTTTTCAGCCAGATTACTTGGGTCGTAGAGAAGAGTGTCTGTGCCGATTTTGAAGAAAATCGTAGGGGCCTCCTCATAGGCCCCAAATATAGGTTTGCCTAGTACTTTTTTCCTATCGTAAAAGTGTCAATATTTTGGCCACGGCTGTCTTTGGGCTGATGAGCGCTTTCGATTGATACCCATTTCGAGCAATTTTGAAAATCAACTTGGGGGAAAATGGGGAAAGTAGATTTCACCCCTTAGAAAGTAGGGTTTTGACCCCTTAGACTTCAATGCAAATGATGGTCTCTTCAGCCAGATTACTTTCCCCGTAGAGAAGAGTCTCTGTGCCGATTTTGAAGAAAATCGTAGGGGTCTCCTCTTAGGCCCCAAATATAGGTTTGCCTATAACTTTTTTCCTATCGGAAAAGTGTCGATTGTTTTGGCACGGCTTTCTTTGGGCTGATGAGTACTTTCAATTGATACCCATTTCAAGCAGTTTAGAAAATAACCTTTGGGGGGAAAATGGGGAAAGTAGATTTCGCCCCTTAGAAAGTAGGGTTTTGACCCCTTAGACTTCAATGCAAATGATGGTCTCTTCAGCCAGATTACTTGCCTCGTAGAGAAGAGTGTCTGTGCCGATTTTGAAGAAAATCGTAGAGGCCCCCTCATAGGCCCAAAATATAGCTTTGCTTATAACTTTTTTTCCTATAGGAAAAGTGTCGATTTTTTCGCCACGGCTGTCTTTGGGCTGATGAGTGCTTTCGATTGATACCCATTTCGAGCAGTTTTGAAAATAAACTTTGGGGGAAAGTGGGGAAAGTAGATTTCACCCCTTAGAAAGTAGGGTTTTGACCCCTTAGACTTCAATGCAAATGATGGTCTCTTGAGCCAAATTACTTGCCTCGTAGAGAAGAGTGTCGGTGCCGATTTAGAAGAAAATCGTGAGGGCCCCCTCATAGGTCCCAAATATAGGTTTGCCTATAACTGTCTTCCTATGGGAAAAGTGTCGATTGTTTTGGGACGCCTTTCTTTGGGCTGATGAGTGCTTTCGATTGATACCCATTTCAAGCAGTTTAGAAAATAAACTTTGGGGGAAAATGGGGAAAGTAGATTTCCCCCCTTAGAAAGTAGGGTTTTGACCCCTTAGACTTCAATGCAAATGATGGTCTTTTCAGCCAGATTACTTGGGTCGTAGAGAAGAGTGTCTGTGCCGATTTTGAAGAAAATCGTAGGGGCCCCCTCATAGGCCCAAAATATAGCTTTGCCTATAACTTTTTTCCTATAGGAAAAGTGTCGATTTTTTCGCCACGGCTGTCTTTGGGCTGATGAGTGCTTTCGATTGATATCCATTTCAAGCAGTTTCGAAAATAAACTTTGGGGGAAAATAGGGAAAGTAGATTTCACCCCTTAGAAAGTAGGGTTTTGACCCCTTAGACTTCAATGCAAATGATGGTCTCTTCAGCCAGATTACTTGCCTCGTAGAGAAGAGTGTCTGTGCCGATTTTGAAGAAAATCGTAGGGGCCCCCTTATAGGCCCAAAATATAGTTTTGCCTATAACTGTTTTTCTTATAGGAAAAGTGTCGATTGTTTCGGCACGCCTTTCTTTGGGCTGATGAGTGCTTTCGATTGATACCCATTTCAAGCAGTTTAGAAAATAAACTTTGGGGGAAAATGGGGAAAGTAGATTTCCCCCCTTAGAAAGTAGGGTTTTGACCCCTTAGACTTCAATGCAAATGATGGTCTCTTCAGCCAGATTACTTGCCTCGTAGAGAAGAGTGTCTGTGCCGATTTTGAAGAAAATCGTAGGGGCCCCCTCATAGGCCCTAAATATAGGTTTGCCTATTACTTTTTTCCTATCGGAAAAGTGTCAATGTTTTCGCCACGGCTGTCTTTGGGCTGATGAGTGCTTTTGATTGATGCCCATTTCGAGCAATTTTGAAAATAAACTTTGGGGGAAAATGGGGAAAATATATTTCACCCCTTAGAAAATAGGGTTTTGACCCCTTAGACTTCAATGCAAATGATGGTCTCTTCAGCCAGATTACTTGCCTCGTAGAGAAAAGTGTCTGTGCCGATTTAGAAGAAAATCGTGGGGGCCCCCTCATAGGCCCCAAATATAGGTTTGCCTATAACTGTCTTCCTATGGGAAAAGTGTCGATTGTTTTGGGACGGCTTTCTTTGGGCTGATGAGTGCTTTCGATTAATATCCATTTTAAGCAGTTTAGAAAATAAACTTTGGGGGAAAATGGGGAAAGTAGATTTCCCCCTCTTAGAAAGTAGGGTTTTGACCCCTTAGACTTCAATGCAAAGGATGGTCTCTTTAGCCAGATTACTTGCCTCGTAGAGAAGAGTGTCTGTGCTGATTTTGAAGAAAATCGTAGGGCCCCCTCTAAGGCCCAAAATATATTTTTGCCTATAACCTTTTTCCTATCGGAAAAGTGTCGATTGTTTCGGCACGCCTTTCTTTGGGCTGATGAGTGCTTTCGATTGATACCCATTTCAAGCAGTTTAGAAAATAAACTTTGGGGGAAAATGGGGAAAGTAGATTTCCCCCCTTAGAAAGTAGGGTTTTGACCCCTTAGACTTCAATGCAAATGATGGTCTTTTCAGCCAGATTACTTGGGTCGTAGAGAAGAGTGTCTGTGCCGATTTTAAAGAAAATCGTAGTGGCCCCCTCTTAGGCCCCAAATATAGGTTTGCCTATTACTTTTTTCCTATCGGAAAAGTGTCAATTTTTTCGCCACGGCTGTCTTTGGGCTGATGAGTGCTTTCGATTGATACCCATTTCGAGCAATTTTGAAAATTATCTTTGGGGGAAAATGGGGAAAGTAGATTTCACCCCTTAGAAAGTAGGGTTTTGACCCCTTAGACTTCAATGCAAATGATGGTCTCTTCAGCCATATTACTTTCCTCGTAGAGAAGAGTCTCTGTGCCGATTTTGAAGAAAATCGTAGGGGCCCCTCATAGGCCCCAAATATAGGTTTGCCTATAACTTTTTCCTATCGGAAAAGTGTAGATTGTTTTGGCACGGCTTTCTTTGGGCTGATGAGTACTTTCGATTGATACCCATTTCAAGCAGTTTAGAAAATAACCTTTGGGGGGAAAATGGGGAAAGTAGATTTCGCCCCTTAGAAAGTAGGGTTTTGACCCCTTAGACTTCAATGCAAATGATGGTCTCTTCAGCCAGATTACTTGCCTCGTAGAGAAGAGTGTCTGTGCCGATTTTGAAGAAAATCGTAGGGGCCCCCTCATAGGCCCAAAATATAGCTTTGCCTATAACTTTTTTCCTATAGGAAAAGTGTCGATTTTGTCGCCACGGCTGTCTTTGGGCTGATGAGTGCTTTCGATTGATATCTATTTCAAGCAGTTTCGAAAATAAACTTTGGGGGAAAATAGGGAAAGTAGATTTCACCCCTTAGAAAGTAGGGTTTTGACCCCTTAGACTTCAATGCAAATGATAGTCTCTTCAGCCAGATTACTTGCCTCGTAGAGAAGAGTGTCTGTGCCGATTTTGAAGAAAATCGTAGGGGCCCCCTTATAGGCCCAAAATATAGTTTTGCCTATAACTGTTTTTCTTATAGGAAAAGTGTCGATTGTTTCGCCACGGCTGTCTTTGGGCTTTCGATTGATATCCATTTCAAGCAGTTTCGAAAATAAACTTTGGGGGAAAATAGGGAAAGTAGATTTCACCCCTTAGAAAGTAGGGTTTTGACCCCTTAGACTTCAATGCAAATGATGGTCTCTTCAGCCAGATTACTTGCCTCGTAGAGAAGAGTGTCTGTGCCGATTTTGAAGAAAATCGTAGGGGCCCCCTTATAGGCCCAAAATATAGTTTTGCCTATAACTGTTTTTCTTATAGGAAAAGTGTCGATTGTTTCGGCACGCCTTTCTTTGGGCTGATGAGTGCTTTCGATTGATACCCATTTCAAGCAGTTTAGAAAATAAACTTTGGGGGGAAATAGGGAAAGTAGATTTCACCCCTTAGAAAGTAGGGTTTTGACCCCTTAGAATTCAATGCAAATGATGGTCTCTTCAGCTAGATTACTTGCGTCGTAGAGAAGAGTGTCTGTGCTGATTTT
Source organism: Chirona hameri (assembly GCA_036785665.1). NCBI lineage: Eukaryota > Metazoa > Arthropoda > Thecostraca > Balanomorpha > Balanidae > Chirona > Chirona hameri. The sequence continues at coordinate 114,873 of JAXIVJ010000066.1, forward strand.
GAAGAAAATCGTAGGGGCCCCCTTATAGGCCCAAAATATAGTTTAGCCTATAACTGTTTTTCCTATAGGAAAAGTTTCGATTTTTTTCGTCACGGCTGTCTTTGGGCTGATGAGTGCTTTCGAATGATACCGATTTCGAGCAGTTTCGAAAATAAACTTTGGGGGAAAATGGGGAAAGTATATTTCACCCCTTAGAAAGTAGGGTTTTGACCCCTTACACTTCAATGCAAATGATGGTCTTTTAAGCCAGATTACTTGCTTCGCAGAGAAGAGTGTCTGTGCCGATTTTGAAGAAAATCGTAGGGGCCCCCTCATAGGTCCCAAATATAGGTTTGCCTATAACTTTTTCCTATCAGAAAAGTGTCAATTTTTACGCCACGGCTGTCTTTGGGCTGATGAGTGCTTTCGATTGATACCCGTTTCGAGCAGTTTAGAAAATAAACTTTGGGGGAAAATGGGGAAAATAGATTTCACCCCTTAGAAAGTAGGGTTTTGACCCCTTAGACTTCAATGCAAATGATGGTCTCTTCAGCCAGATTACTTTCCTCGTAGAGAAGAGTGTCTGTGCCGATTTTGAAGAAAATCGTAGGGCCCCCTCTAAGGCCCAAAATATATTTTTGCCTATAACTTTTTTCCTATCGGAAAAGTGTCGATTGTTTCGGCACGCCTTTCTTTGGGCTGATGAGTGCTTTCGATTGATACCCATTTCAAGCAGTTTAGAAAATAAACTTGGGGGGAAATAGGGAAAGTAGATTTCACCCCTTAGAAAGTAGGGTTTTGACCCCTTAGACTTCAATGCAAATGATGGTCTCTTCAGCCAGATTACTTGCCTCGTAGAAAAGAGTGTCTGTGCCGATTTTGAAGAAAATCGTAGGGGCCCCCTCATAGGCCCTAAATATAGGTTTGCCTATTACTTTTTTCCTATCGGAAAAGTGTCAATGTTTTCGCCACGGCTGTCTTTGGGCTGATGAGTGCTTTTGATTGATGCCCATTTCGAGCAATTTTGAAAATAAACTTTGGGGGAAAATGGGGAAAATATATTTCACCCCTTAGAAAGTAGGGTTTTGACCCCTTAGACTTCAATGCAAATGATGGTCTCTTCAGCCAGATTACTTGCCTCGTAGAGAAAAGTGTCTGTGCCGATTTAGAAGAAAATCGTGGGGTCCCCCTCATAGGCCCCAAATATAGGTTTGCCTATAACTGTCTTCCTATGGGAAAAGTGTCGATTGTTTTGGGACGGCTTTCTTTGGGCTGATGAGTGCTTTCGATTAATATCCATTTTAAGCAGTTTAGAAAATAAACTTTGGGGGAAAATGGGGAAAGTAGATTTCCCCCTCTTAGAAAGTAGGGTTTTGACCCCTTAGACTTCAATGCAAAGGATGGTCTCTTTAGCCAGATTACTTGCCTCGTAGAGAAGAGTGTCTGTGCTGATTTTGAAGAAAATCGTAGGGCCCCCTCTAAGGCCCAAAATATATTTTTGCCTATAACCTTTTTCCTATCGGAAAAGTGTCGATTGTTTCGGCACGCCTTTCTTTGGGCTGATGAGTGCTTTCGATTGATACCCATTTCAAGCAGTTTAGAAAATAAACTTTGGGGGAAAATGGGGAAAGTAGATTTCCCCCCTTAGAAAGTAGGGTTTTGATCCCTTAGACTTCAATGCAAATGATGGTCTCTTGAGCCAAATTACTTGCCTCGTAGAGAAGAGTGTCGGTGCCGATTTAGAAGAAAATCGTGAGGGCCCCCTCATAGGTCCCAAATATAGGTTTGCCTATAACTGTCTTCCTATGGGAAAAGTGTCGATTGTTTTGGGACGCCTTTCTTTGGGCTGATGAGTGCTTTCGATTGATACCCATTTCAAGCAGTTTAGAAAATAAACTTTGGGGGAAAATGGGGAAAGTAGATTTCCCCCCTTAGAAAGTAGGGTTTTGACCCCTTAGACTTCAATGCAAATGATGGTCTTTTCAGCCAGATTACTTGGGTCGTAGAGAAGAGTGTCTGTGCCGATTTTGAAGAAAATCGTAGGGGCCCCCTCATAGGCCCAAAATATAGCTTTGCCTATAACTTTTTTCCTATAGGAAAAGTGTCGATTTTTTCGCCACGGCTGTCTTTGGGCTGATGAGTGCTTTCGATTGATATCCATTTCAAGCAGTTTCGAAAATAAACTTTGGGGGAAAATAGGGAAAGTAGATTTCACCCCTTAGAAAGTAGGGTTTTGACCCCTTAGACTTCAATGCAAATGATGGTCTCTTCAGCCAGATTACTTGCCTCGTAGAGAAGAGTGTCTGTGCCGATTTTGAAGAAAATCGTAGGGGCCCCCTTATAGGCCCAAAATATAGTTTTGCCTATAACTGTTTTTCTTATAGGAAAAGTGTCGATTGTTTCGGCACGCCTTTCTTTGGGCTGATGAGTGCTTTCGATTGATACCCATTTCAAGCAGTTTAGAAAATAAACTTTGGGGGAAAATGGGGAAAGTAGATTTCCCCCCTTAGAAAGTAGGGTTTTGACCCCTTAGACTTCAATGCAAATGATGGTCTCTTCAGCCAGATTACTTGCCTCGTAGAGAAGAGTGTCTGTGCCGATTTTGAAGAAAATCGTAGGGGCCCCCTCATAGGCCCTAAATATAGGTTTGCCTATTACTTTTTTCCTATCGGAAAAGTGTCAATGTTTTCGCCACGGCTGTCTTTGGGCTGATGAGTGCTTTTGATTGATGCCCATTTCGAGCAATTTTGAAAATAAACTTTGGGGGAAAATGGGGAAAATATATTTCACCCCTTAGAAAATAGGGTTTTGACCCCTTAGACTTCAATGCAAATGATGGTCTCTTCAGCCAGATTACTTGCCTCGTAGAGAAAAGTGTCTGTGCCGATTTAGAAGAAAATCGTGGGGGCCCCCTCATAGGCCCCAAATATAGGTTTGCCTATAACTGTCTTCCTATGGGAAAAGTGTCGATTGTTTTGGGACGGCTTTCTTTGGGCTGATGAGTGCTTTCGATTAATATCCATTTTAAGCAGTTTAGAAAATAAACTTTGGGGGAAAATGGGGAAAGTAGATTTCCCCCTCTTAGAAAGTAGGGTTTTGACCCCTTAGACTTCAATGCAAAGGATGGTCTCTTTAGCCAGATTACTTGCCTCGTAGAGAAGAGTGTCTGTGCTGATTTTGAAGAAAATCGTAGGGCCCCCTCTAAGGCCCAAAATATATTTTTGCCTATAACCTTTTTCCTATCGGAAAAGTGTCGATTGTTTCGGCACGCCTTTCTTTGGGCTGATGAGTGCTTTCGATTGATACCCATTTCAAGCAGTTTAGAAAATAAACTTTGGGGGAAAATGGGGAAAGTAGATTTCCCCCCTTAGAAAGTAGGGTTTTGACCCCTTAGACTTCAATGCAAATGATGGTCTTTTCAGCCAGATTACTTGGGTCGTAGAGAAGAGTGTCTGTGCCGATTTTAAAGAAAATCGTAGTGGCCCCCTCTTAGGCCCCAAATATAGGTTTGCCTATTACTTTTTTCCTATCGGAAAAGTGTCAATTTTTTCGCCACGGCTGTCTTTGGGCTGATGAGTGCTTTCGATTGATACCCATTTCGAGCAATTTTGAAAATTATCTTTGGGGGAAAATGGGGAAAGTAGATTTCACCCCTTAGAAAGTAGGGTTTTGACCCCTTAGACTTCAATGCAAATGATGGTCTCTTCAGCCATATTACTTTCCTCGTAGAGAAGAGTCTCTGTGCCGATTTTGAAGAAAATCGTAGGGGCCCCTCATAGGCCCCAAATATAGGTTTGCCTATAACTTTTTCCTATCGGAAAAGTGTAGATTGTTTTGGCACGGCTTTCTTTGGGCTGATGAGTACTTTCGATTGATACCCATTTCAAGCAGTTTAGAAAATAACCTTTGGGGGGAAAATGGGGAAAGTAGATTTCGCCCCTTAGAAAGTAGGGTTTTGACCCCTTAGACTTCAATGCAAATGATGGTCTCTTCAGCCAGATTACTTGCCTCGTAGAGAAGAGTGTCTGTGCCGATTTTGAAGAAAATCGTAGGGGCCCCCTCATAGGCCCAAAATATAGCTTTGCCTATAACTTTTTTCCTATAGGAAAAGTGTCGATTTTGTCGCCACGGCTGTCTTTGGGCTGATGAGTGCTTTCGATTGATATCTATTTCAAGCAGTTTCGAAAATAAACTTTGGGGGAAAATAGGGAAAGTAGATTTCACCCCTTAGAAAGTAGGGTTTTGACCCCTTAGACTTCAATGCAAATGATAGTCTCTTCAGCCAGATTACTTGCCTCGTAGAGAAGAGTGTCTGTGCCGATTTTGAAGAAAATCGTAGGGGCCCCCTTATAGGCCCAAAATATAGTTTTGCCTATAACTGTTTTTCTTATAGGAAAAGTGTCGATTGTTTCGCCACGGCTGTCTTTGGGCTTTCGATTGATATCCATTTCAAGCAGTTTCGAAAATAAACTTTGGGGGAAAATAGGGAAAGTAGATTTCACCCCTTAGAAAGTAGGGTTTTGACCCCTTAGACTTCAATGCAAATGATGGTCTCTTCAGCCAGATTACTTGCCTCGTAGAGAAGAGTGTCTGTGCCGATTTTGAAGAAAATCGTAGGGGCCCCCTTATAGGCCCAAAATATAGTTTTGCCTATAACTGTTTTTCTTATAGGAAAAGTGTCGATTGTTTCGGCACGCCTTTCTTTGGGCTGATGAGTGCTTTCGATTGATACCCATTTCAAGCAGTTTAGAAAATAAACTTTGGGGGGAAATAGGGAAAGTAGATTTCACCCCTTAGAAAGTAGGGTTTTGACCCCTTAGAATTCAATGCAAATGATGGTCTCTTCAGCCAGATTACTTGCGTCGTAGAGAAGAGTGTCTGTGCTGATTTTGAAGAAAATCGTAGGGGCCCCCTTATAGGCCCAAAATATAGTTTAGCCTATAACTGTTTTTCCTATAGGAAAAGTTTCGATTTTTTTCGTCACGGCTGTCTTTGGGCTGATGAGTGCTTTCGAATGATACCGATTTCGAGCAGTTTCGAAAATAAACTTTGGGGGAAAATGGGGAAAGTATATTTCACCCCTTAGAAAGTAGGGTTTTGACCCCTTACACTTCAATGCAAATGATGGTCTTTTAAGCCAGATTACTTGCTTCGCAGAGAAGAGTGTCTGTGCCGATTTTGAAGAAAATCGTAGGGGCCCCCTCATAGGTCCCAAATATAGGTTTGCCTATAACTTTTTCCTATCAGAAAAGTGTCAATTTTTACGCCACGGCTGTCTTTGGGCTGATGAGTGCTTTCGATTGATACCCGTTTCGAGCAGTTTAGAAAATAAACTTTGGGGGAAAATGGGGAAAATAGATTTCACCCCTTAGAAAGTAGGGTTTTGACCCCTTAGACTTCAATGCAAATGATGGTCTCTTCAGCCAGATTACTTTCCTCGTAGAGAAGAGTGTCTGTGCCGATTTTGAAGAAAATCGTAGGGCCCCCTCTAAGGCCCAAAATATATTTTTGCCTATAACTTTTTTCCTATCGGAAAAGTGTCGATTGTTTCGGCACGCCTTTCTTTGGGCTGATGAGTGCTTTCGATTGATACCCATTTCAAGCAGTTTAGAAAATAAACTTGGGGGGAAATAGGGAAAGTAGATTTCACCCCTTAGAAAGTAGGGTTTTGACCCCTTAGACTTCAATGCAAATGATGGTCTCTTCAGCCAGATTACTTGCCTCGTAGAAAAGAGTGTCTGTGCCGATTTTGAAGAAAATCGTAGGGGCCCCCTCATAGGCCCTAAATATAGGTTTGCCTATTACTTTTTTCCTATCGGAAAAGTGTCAATGTTTTCGCCACGGCTGTCTTTGGGCTGATGAGTGCTTTTGATTGATGCCCATTTCGAGCAATTTTGAAAATAAACTTTGGGGGAAAATGGGGAAAATATATTTCACCCCTTAGAAAGTAGGGTTTTGACCCCTTAGACTTCAATGCAAATGATGGTCTCTTCAGCCAGATTACTTGCCTCGTAGAGAAAAGTGTCTGTGCCGATTTAGAAGAAAATCGTGGGGTCCCCCTCATAGGCCCCAAATATAGGTTTGCCTATAACTGTCTTCCTATGGGAAAAGTGTCGATTGTTTTGGGACGGCTTTCTTTGGGCTGATGAGTGCTTTCGATTAATATCCATTTTAAGCAGTTTAGAAAATAAACTTTGGGGGAAAATGGGGAAAGTAGATTTCCCCCTCTTAGAAAGTAGGGTTTTGACCCCTTAGACTTCAATGCAAAGGATGGTCTCTTTAGCCAGATTACTTGCCTCGTAGAGAAGAGTGTCTGTGCTGATTTTGAAGAAAATCGTAGGGCCCCCTCTAAGGCCCAAAATATATTTTTGCCTATAACCTTTTTCCTATCGGAAAAGTGTCGATTGTTTCGGCACGCCTTTCTTTGGGCTGATGAGTGCTTTCGATTGATACCCATTTCAAGCAGTTTAGAAAATAAACTTTGGGGGAAAATGGGGAAAGTAGATTTCCCCCCTTAGAAAGTAGGGTTTTGATCCCTTAGACTTCAATGCAAATGATGGTCTTTTCAGCCAGATTACTTGGGTCGTAGAGAAGAGTGTCTGTGCCGATTTTAAAGAAAATCGTAGTGGCCCCCTCTTAGGCCCCAAATATAGGTTTGCCTATTACTTTTTTCCTATCGGAAAAGTGTCAATTTTTTCGCCACGGCTGTCTTTGGGCTGATGAGTGCTTTCGATTGATACCCATTTCGAGCAATTTTGAAAATAAACTTTGGGGGAAAATGGGGAAAGTAGATTTCACCCCTTAGAAAGTAGGGTTTTGACCCCTTAGACTTCAATGCAAATGATGGTCTCTTCAGCCATATTACTTTCCTCGTAGAGAAGAGTCTCTGTGCCGATTTTGAAGAAAATCGTAGGGGCCCCTCATAGGCCCCAAATATAGGTTTGCCTATAACTTTTTCCTATCGGAAAAGTGTAGATTGTTTTGGCACGGCTTTCTTTGGGCTGATGAGTACTTTCGATTGATACCCATTTCAAGCAGTTTAGAAAATAACCTTTGGGGGGAAAATGGGGAAAGTAGATTTCGCCCCTTAGAAAGTAGGGTTTTGACCCCTTAGACTTCAATGCAAATGATGGTCTCTTCAGCCAGATTACTTGCCTCGTAGAGAAGAGTGTCTGTGCCGATTTTGAAGAAAATCGTAGGGCCCCCTCTAAGGCCCAAAATATATTTTTGCCTATAACTTTTTTCCTATCGGAAAAGTGTCGATTGTTTCGGCACGCCTTTCTTTGGGCTGATGAGTGCTTTCGATTGATACCCATTTCAAGCAGTTTAGAAAATAAACTTGGGGGGAAATAGGGAAAGTAGATTTCACCCCTTAGAAAGTAGGGTTTTGACCCCTTAGACTTCAATGCAAATGATGGTCTCTTCAGCCAGATTACTTGCCTCGTAGAGAAGAGTGTCTGTGCCGATTTTGAAGAAAATCGTAGGGGCCCCCTCATAGGCCCAAAATATAGCTTTGCCTATAACTTTTTTCCTATAGGAAAAGTGTCGATTTTTTCGCCACGGCTGTCTTTGGGCTGATGAGTGCTTTCGATTGATATCCATTTCAAGCAGTTTCGAAAATAAACTTTGGGGGGAAAATAGGGAAAGTAGATTTCACCCCTTAGAAAGTAGGGTTTTGACCCCTTAGACTTCAATGCAAATGATGGTCTCTTCAGCCAGATTACTTGCCTCGTAGAGAAGAGTGTCTGTGCCGATTTTGAAGAAAATCGTAGGGGCCCCCTTATAGGCCCAAAATATAGTTTTGCCTATAACTGTTTTTCTTATAGGAAAAGTGTCGATTGTTTCGGCACGCCTTTCTTTGGGCTGATGAGTGCTTTTGATTGATACCCATTTCGAGCAATTTTGAAAATAAATTTTGGGGGAAAATGGGGAAAGTATATTTCACCCCTTAGAAAGTAGGGTTTTGACCCCTTAGACTTCAATGCAAATGATGGTCTTTTCAGCCAGATTACTTGCTTCGCAGAGAAGAGTGTCTGTGCCGATTTTGAAGAAAATCGTAGGGGCCCCCTCATAGGTCCCAAATATAGGTTTGCCTATAACTTTTTTCCTATCAGAAAAGTGTCAATTTTTACGCCACGGCTGTCTTTGGGCTGATGAGTGCTTTCGACTGATACCCATTTCGAGCAGTTTTGAAAATAAACTTTGGGGGAAAGTGGGGAAAGTAGATTTCACCCCTTAGAAAGTAGGGTTTTGACCCTTAAGACTTCAATGCAAATGATGGTCTCTTGAGCCAAATTACTTGCCTCGTAGAGAAAAGTGTCTGTGCCGATTTAGAAGAAATCGTAGGGGCCCCCTCATAGGCCCCAAATATAGGTTTGCGTATAACTGTTTTCCTATGGGAAAAGTGTCGATTGTTTTGGGACGGCTTTCTTTGGGCTGATGAGTGCTTTCGATTGATACCCATTTCAAGCAGTTTAGAAAATAAACTTTGGGGGAAAATGGGGAAAGTAGATTTCACCCCTTAGAAAGTAGGGTTTTGACCCCTTAGACTTCAATGCAAATGATGGTCTCTTCAGCCATATTACTTGGGTCGTAGAGAAGAGTGTCTGTGCCGATTTTGAAGAAGATCGTAGGGGCCCCCTCATAGGCCCTAAATATAGGTTTGCCTATTACTTTTTTTCCTATCGGAAAAGTGTCAATTTTTTCGCCACGGCTGTCTTTGGGCTGATGAGTGCTTTTGATTGATACCCATTTCGAGCAATTTTGAAAATAAACTTTGGGGGAAAATGGGGAAAGTAGATTTCACCCCTTAGAAAGTAGGGTTTTGACCCCTTAGACTTCAATGCAAATGATGGTCTCTTCAGCCAGATTACTCTACTCGTAGAGAAGAGTCTCTGTGACGATTTTGAAGAAAATCGTAGGGGCCCCCTCATAGGCCCCAAATATAGGTTTGCCTATAACTTTTTTCCTATCGGAAAAGTGTCGATTGTTTCGGCGTGGCTTTCTTTGGGCTGATAAGTGCTTTCGATTGATATCCATTTCAAGCAGTTTAGAAAATAACCTTTGGGGGGGGAAAATGGGGAAAGTAGATTTCGCCCCTTAGAAAGTAGGGTTTTGACCCCTTAGACTGCAATGCAAATGATGGTCTCTTCAGCCAGATTACTTGCCTCGTAGAGAAGAGTGTCTGTGCCGATTTTGAAGAAAATCGTAGGGGCCCCCTCATAGGCCCAAATATAGTTTTGCCTATAACTTTCTTCCTATGGGAAAAGTGTCAATTGTTTCGGCACGGCTTTCTTTGGGCTGATGAGTGCTTTCCATTGATACCCATTTCAAGCAGTTTAGAAAATAAACTTTGGGGGAAAATGGGGAAAATATATTTCACCCCTTAGAAAGTAGGGTTTTGACCCCTTAGACTTCAATGCAAATGATGGTCTCTTCAGCCAGATTACTTGCCTCGTAGAGAAGAGTGTCTGTGCCGATTTAGAAGAAAATCGTGAGGGCCCCCTCATAGGTCCCAAATATAGGTTTGCCTATAACTGTCTTCCTATGGGAAAAGTGTCGATTGTTTTGGGACGGCTTTCTTTGGGCTGATGAGTGCTTTCGATTGATACCCATTTCAAGCAGTTTAGAAAATAAACTTTGGGGGAAAATGGGGAAAGTAGATTTCCCCCCCTTAGAAAGTAGGGTTTTGACCCCTTAGACTTCAATGCAAATGATGGTCTCTTCAGCCAGATTACTTGCCTCGTAGAGAAGAGTGTCTGTGACGATTTTGAAGAAAATCGTAGGGCCCCCTCTAAGGCCCAAAATATATTTTTGCCTATAACTTTTTTCCTAACGGAAAAGTGTCGATTGTTTCGGCACGCCTTTCTTTGGGCTGATGAGTGCTTTCGATTGATACCCATTTCAAGCAGTTTAGAAAATAAACTTTGGGGGAAAATGGGGAAAGTAGATTTCCCCCCTTAGAAAGTAGGGTTTTGACCCCTTAGACTTCAATGCAAATGATGGTCTTTTCAAACAGATTACTTGGGTCGTAGAGAAGAGTGTCTGTGCCGATTTTGAAGAAAATCGTAGGGGCCCCTCATAGGCCCCAAATATAGCTTTGCCTATAACTGTTTTCCTGTAGGAAAAGTGTCGATTTTTTCGCCACGGCTGTCTTTGGGCTGATGAGTGCTTTTGATTGATGCCCATTTCGAGCAATTTTGAAAATAAACTTTGGGGGAAAATGGGGAAAATATATTTCACCCCTTAGAAAGTAGGGTTTTGACCCCTTAGACTTCAATGCAAATGATGGTCTCTTCAGCCAGATTACTTGCCTCGTAGAGAAAAGTGTCTGTGCCGATTTAGAAGAAAATCGTGGGGGCCCCCTCATAGGCCCCAAATATAGGTTTGCCTATAACTGTCTTCCTATGGGAAAAGTGTCGATTGTTTTGGGACGGCTTTCTTTGGGCTGATGAGTGCTTTCGATTAATACCCATTTTAAGCAGTTTAGAAAATAAACTTTGGGGGAAAATGGGGAAAGTAGATTTCCCCCCCTTAGAAAGTAGGGTTTTGACCCCTTAGACTTCAATGCAAAGGATGGTCTCTTTAGCCAGATTACTTGCCTCGTAGAGAAGAGTGTCTGTGCTGATTTTCAAGAAAATCGTAGGGCCCCCTCTAAGGCCCAAAATATATTTTTGCCTATAACCTTTTTCCTATCGGAAAAGTGTCGATTGTTTCGGCACGCCTTTCTTTGGGCTGATGAGTGCTTTCGATTGATACCCATTTCAAGCAGTTTAGAAAATAAACTTTGGGGGAAAATGGGGAAAGTAGATTTCCCCCCTTAGAAAGTAGGGTTTTGACCCCTTAGACTTCAATGCAAATGATGGTCTTTTCAGCCAGATTACTTGGGTCGTAGAGAAGAGTGTCTGTGCCGATTTTAAAGAAAATCGTAGTGGCCCCCTCTTAGGCCCCAAATATAGGTTTGCCTATTACTTTTTTCCTATCGGAAAAGTGTCAATTTTTTCGCCACGGCTGTCTTTGGGATGATGAGTGCTTTCGATTGATACCCATTTCGAGCAATTTTGAAAATAAACTTTGGGGGAAAATGGGGAAAGTAGATTTCACCCCTTAGAAAGTAGGGTTTTGACCCCTTAGACTTCAATGCAAATGATGGTCTCTTCAGCCATATTACTTTCCTCGTAGAGAAGAGTCTCTGTGCCGATTTTGAAGAAAATCGTAGGGGCCCCTCATAGGCCCCAAATATAGGTTTGCCTATAACTTTTTCCTATCGGAAAAGTGTAGATTGTTTTGGCACGGCTTTCTTTGGGCTGATGAGTACTTTCGATTGATACCCATTTCAAGCAGTTTAGAAAATAACCTTTGGGGGAAAATGGGGAAAGTAGATTTCGCCCCTTAGAAAGTAGGGTTTTGACCCCTTAGACTTCAATGCAAATGATGGTCTCTTCAGCCAGATTACTTGCCTCGTAGAGAAGAGTGTCTGTGCCGATTTTGAAGAAAATCGTAGGGGCCCCCTCATAGGCCCAAAATATAGCTTTGCCTATAACTTTTTTCCTATAAGAAAAGTGTCGATTTTGTCGCCACGGCTGTCTTTGGGCTGATGAGTGCTTTCGATTGATATCCATTTCAAGCAGTTTCGAAAATAAACTTTGGGGGAAAATAGGGAAAGTAGATTTCACCCCTTAGAAAGTAGGGTTTTGACCCCTTAGACTTCAATGCAAATGATGGTCTCTTCAGCCAGATTACTTGCCTCGTAGAGAAGAGTGTCTGTGCCGATTTTGAAGAAAATCGTAGGGGCCCCCTTATAGGCCCAAAATATAGTTTTGCCTATAACTGTTTTTCTTATAGGAAAAGTGTCGATTGTTTCGGCACGCCTTTCTTTGGGCTGATGAGTGCTTTCGATTGATACCCATTTCAAGCAGTTTAGAAAATAAACTTTGGGGGAAAATGGGGAAAGTAGATTTCCCCCCTTAGAAAGTAGGGTTTTGACCCCTTAGACTTCAATGCAAATGATGGTCTTTTCAGCCAGATTACTTGGGTCGTAGAGAAGAGTGTCTGTGCCGATTTTGAAGAAAATCGTAGGGGCCTCCTCATAGGCCCCAAATATAGGTTTGCCTAGTACTTTTTTCCTATCGTAAAAGTGTCAATATTTTGGCCACGGCTGTCTTTGGGCTGATGAGCGCTTTCGATTGATACCCATTTCGAGCAATTTTGAAAATCAACTTGGGGGAAAATGGGGAAAGTAGATTTCACCCCTTAGAAAGTAGGGTTTTGACCCCTTAGACTTCAATGCAAATGATGGTCTCTTCAGCCAGATTACTTTCCCCGTAGAGAAGAGTCTCTGTGCCGATTTTGAAGAAAATCGTAGGGGTCTCCTCTTAGGCCCCAAATATAGGTTTGCCTATAACTTTTTTCCTATCGGAAAAGTGTCGATTGTTTTGGCACGGCTTTCTTTGGGCTGATGAGTACTTTCAATTGATACCCATTTCAAGCAGTTTAGAAAATAACCTTTGGGGGGAAAATGGGGAAAGTAGATTTCGCCCCTTAGAAAGTAGGGTTTTGACCCCTTAGACTTCAATGCAAATGATGGTCTCTTCAGCCAGATTACTTGCCTCGTAGAGAAGAGTGTCTGTGCCGATTTTGAAGAAAATCGTAGAGGCCCCCTCATAGGCCCAAAATATAGCTTTGCTTATAACTTTTTTTCCTATAGGAAAAGTGTCGATTTTTTCGCCACGGCTGTCTTTGGGCTGATGAGTGCTTTCGATTGATACCCATTTCGAGCAGTTTTGAAAATAAACTTTGGGGGAAAGTGGGGAAAGTAGATTTCACCCCTTAGAAAGTAGGGTTTTGACCCCTTAGACTTCAATGCAAATGATGGTCTCTTGAGCCAAATTACTTGCCTCGTAGAGAAGAGTGTCGGTGCCGATTTAGAAGAAAATCGTGAGGGCCCCCTCATAGGTCCCAAATATAGGTTTGCCTATAACTGTCTTCCTATGGGAAAAGTGTCGATTGTTTTGGGACGCCTTTCTTTGGGCTGATGAGTGCTTTCGATTGATACCCATTTCAAGCAGTTTAGAAAATAAACTTTGGGGGAAAATGGGGAAAGTAGATTTCCCCCCTTAGAAAGTAGGGTTTTGACCCCTTAGACTTCAATGCAAATGATGGTCTTTTCAGCCAGATTACTTGGGTCGTAGAGAAGAGTGTCTGTGCCGATTTTGAAGAAAATCGTAGGGGCCCCCTCATAGGCCCAAAATATAGCTTTGCCTATAACTTTTTTCCTATAGGAAAAGTGTCGATTTTTTCGCCACGGCTGTCTTTGGGCTGATGAGTGCTTTCGATTGATATCCATTTCAAGCAGTTTCGAAAATAAACTTTGGGGGAAAATAGGGAAAGTAGATTTCACCCCTTAGAAAGTAGGGTTTTGACCCCTTAGACTTCAATGCAAATGATGGTCTCTTCAGCCAGATTACTTGCCTCGTAGAGAAGAGTGTCTGTGCCGATTTTGAAGAAAATCGTAGGGGCCCCCTTATAGGCCCAAAATATAGTTTTGCCTATAACTGTTTTTCTTATAGGAAAAGTGTCGATTGTTTCGGCACGCCTTTCTTTGGGCTGATGAGTGCTTTCGATTGATACCCATTTCAAGCAGTTTAGAAAATAAACTTTGGGGGAAAATGGGGAAAGTAGATTTCCCCCCTTAGAAAGTAGGGTTTTGACCCCTTAGACTTCAATGCAAATGATGGTCTCTTCAGCCAGATTACTTGCCTCGTAGAGAAGAGTGTCTGTGCCGATTTTGAAGAAAATCGTAGGGGCCCCCTCATAGGCCCTAAATATAGGTTTGCCTATTACTTTTTTCCTATCGGAAAAGTGTCAATGTTTTCGCCACGGCTGTCTTTGGGCTGATGAGTGCTTTTGATTGATGCCCATTTCGAGCAATTTTGAAAATAAACTTTGGGGGAAAATGGGGAAAATATATTTCACCCCTTAGAAAATAGGGTTTTGACCCCTTAGACTTCAATGCAAATGATGGTCTCTTCAGCCAGATTACTTGCCTCGTAGAGAAAAGTGTCTGTGCCGATTTAGAAGAAAATCGTGGGGGCCCCCTCATAGGCCCCAAATATAGGTTTGCCTATAACTGTCTTCCTATGGGAAAAGTGTCGATTGTTTTGGGACGGCTTTCTTTGGGCTGATGAGTGCTTTCGATTAATATCCATTTTAAGCAGTTTAGAAAATAAACTTTGGGGGAAAATGGGGAAAGTAGATTTCCCCCTCTTAGAAAGTAGGGTTTTGACCCCTTAGACTTCAATGCAAAGGATGGTCTCTTTAGCCAGATTACTTGCCTCGTAGAGAAGAGTGTCTGTGCTGATTTTGAAGAAAATCGTAGGGCCCCCTCTAAGGCCCAAAATATATTTTTGCCTATAACCTTTTTCCTATCGGAAAAGTGTCGATTGTTTCGGCACGCCTTTCTTTGGGCTGATGAGTGCTTTCGATTGATACCCATTTCAAGCAGTTTAGAAAATAAACTTTGGGGGAAAATGGGGAAAGTAGATTTCCCCCCTTAGAAAGTAGGGTTTTGACCCCTTAGACTTCAATGCAAATGATGGTCTTTTCAGCCAGATTACTTGGGTCGTAGAGAAGAGTGTCTGTGCCGATTTTAAAGAAAATCGTAGTGGCCCCCTCTTAGGCCCCAAATATAGGTTTGCCTATTACTTTTTTCCTATCGGAAAAGTGTCAATTTTTTCGCCACGGCTGTCTTTGGGCTGATGAGTGCTTTCGATTGATACCCATTTCGAGCAATTTTGAAAATTATCTTTGGGGGAAAATGGGGAAAGTAGATTTCACCCCTTAGAAAGTAGGGTTTTGACCCCTTAGACTTCAATGCAAATGATGGTCTCTTCAGCCATATTACTTTCCTCGTAGAGAAGAGTCTCTGTGCCGATTTTGAAGAAAATCGTAGGGGCCCCTCATAGGCCCCAAATATAGGTTTGCCTATAACTTTTTCCTATCGGAAAAGTGTAGATTGTTTTGGCACGGCTTTCTTTGGGCTGATGAGTACTTTCGATTGATACCCATTTCAAGCAGTTTAGAAAATAACCTTTGGGGGGAAAATGGGGAAAGTAGATTTCGCCCCTTAGAAAGTAGGGTTTTGACCCCTTAGACTTCAATGCAAATGATGGTCTCTTCAGCCAGATTACTTGCCTCGTAGAGAAGAGTGTCTGTGCCGATTTTGAAGAAAATCGTAGGGGCCCCCTCATAGGCCCAAAATATAGCTTTGCCTATAACTTTTTTCCTATAGGAAAAGTGTCGATTTTGTCGCCACGGCTGTCTTTGGGCTGATGAGTGCTTTCGATTGATATCTATTTCAAGCAGTTTCGAAAATAAACTTTGGGGGAAAATAGGGAAAGTAGATTTCACCCCTTAGAAAGTAGGGTTTTGACCCCTTAGACTTCAATGCAAATGATAGTCTCTTCAGCCAGATTACTTGCCTCGTAGAGAAGAGTGTCTGTGCCGATTTTGAAGAAAATCGTAGGGGCCCCCTTATAGGCCCAAAATATAGTTTTGCCTATAACTGTTTTTCTTATAGGAAAAGTGTCGATTGTTTCGCCACGGCTGTCTTTGGGCTTTCGATTGATATCCATTTCAAGCAGTTTCGAAAATAAACTTTGGGGGAAAATAGGGAAAGTAGATTTCACCCCTTAGAAAGTAGGGTTTTGACCCCTTAGACTTCAATGCAAATGATGGTCTCTTCAGCCAGATTACTTGCCTCGTAGAGAAGAGTGTCTGTGCCGATTTTGAAGAAAATCGTAGGGGCCCCCTTATAGGCCCAAAATATAGTTTTGCCTATAACTGTTTTTCTTATAGGAAAAGTGTCGATTGTTTCGGCACGCCTTTCTTTGGGCTGATGAGTGCTTTCGATTGATACCCATTTCAAGCAGTTTAGAAAATAAACTTTGGGGGGAAATAGGGAAAGTAGATTTCACCCCTTAGAAAGTAGGGTTTTGACCCCTTAGAATTCAATGCAAATGATGGTCTCTTCAGCCAGATTACTTGCGTCGTAGAGAAGAGTGTCTGTGCTGATTTTGAAGAAAATCGTAGGGGCCCCCTTATAGGCCCAAAATATAGTTTAGCCTATAACTGTTTTTCCTATAGGAAAAGTTTCGATTTTTTTCGTCACGGCTGTCTTTGGGCTGATGAGTGCTTTCGAATGATACCGATTTCGAGCAGTTTCGAAAATAAACTTTGGGGGAAAATGGGGAAAGTATATTTCACCCCTTAGAAAGTAGGGTTTTGACCCCTTACACTTCAATGCAAATGATGGTCTTTTAAGCCAGATTACTTGCTTCGCAGAGAAGAGTGTCTGTGCCGATTTTGAAGAAAATCGTAGGGGCCCCCTCATAGGTCCCAAATATAGGTTTGCCTATAACTTTTTCCTATCAGAAAAGTGTCAATTTTTACGCCACGGCTGTCTTTGGGCTGATGAGTGCTTTCGATTGATACCCGTTTCGAGCAGTTTAGAAAATAAACTTTGGGGGAAAATGGGGAAAATAGATTTCACCCCTTAGAAAGTAGGGTTTTGACCCCTTAGACTTCAATGCAAATGATGGTCTCTTCAGCCAGATTACTTTCCTCGTAGAGAAGAGTGTCTGTGCCGATTTTGAAGAAAATCGTAGGGCCCCCTCTAAGGCCCAAAATATATTTTTGCCTATAACTTTTTTCCTATCGGAAAAGTGTCGATTGTTTCGGCACGCCTTTCTTTGGGCTGATGAGTGCTTTCGATTGATACCCATTTCAAGCAGTTTAGAAAATAAACTTGGGGGGAAATAGGGAAAGTAGATTTCACCCCTTAGAAAGTAGGGTTTTGACCCCTTAGACTTCAATGCAAATGATGGTCTCTTCAGCCAGATTACTTGCCTCGTAGAGAAGAGTGTCTGTGCCGATTTTGAAGAAAATCGTAGGGGCCCCCTCATAGGCCCTAAATATAGGTTTGCCTATTACTTTTTTCCTATCGGAAAAGTGTCAATGTTTTCGCCACGGCTGTCTTTGGGCTGATGAGTGCTTTTGATTGATGCCCATTTCGAGCAATTTTGAAAATAAACTTTGGGGGAAAATGGGGAAAATATATTTCACCCCTTAGAAAATAGGGTTTTGACCCCTTAGACTTCAATGCAAATGATGGTCTCTTCAGCCAGATTACTTGCCTCGTAGAGAAAAGTGTCTGTGCCGATTTAGAAGAAAATCGTGGGGGCCCCCTCATAGGCCCCAAATATAGGTTTGCCTATAACTGTCTTCCTATGGGAAAAGTGTCGATTGTTTTGGGACGGCTTTCTTTGGGCTGATGAGTGCTTTCGATTAATATCCATTTTAAGCAGTTTAGAAAATAAACTTTGGGGGAAAATGGGGAAAGTAGATTTCCCCCTCTTAGAAAGTAGGGTTTTGACCCCTTAGACTTCAATGCAAAGGATGGTCTCTTTAGCCAGATTACTTGCCTCGTAGAGAAGAGTGTCTGTGCTGATTTTGAAGAAAATCGTAGGGCCCCCTCTAAGGCCCAAAATATATTTTTGCCTATAACCTTTTTCCTATCGGAAAAGTGTCGATTGTTTCGGCACGCCTTTCTTTGGGCTGATGAGTGCTTTCGATTGATACCCATTTCAAGCAGTTTAGAAAATAAACTTTGGGGGAAAATGGGGAAAGTAGATTTCCCCCCTTAGAAAGTAGGGTTTTGACCCCTTAGACTTCAATGCAAATGATGGTCTTTTCAGCCAGATTACTTGGGTCGTAGAGAAGAGTGTCTGTGCCGATTTTAAAGAAAATCGTAGTGGCCCCCTCTTAGGCCCCAAATATAGGTTTGCCTATTACTTTTTTCCTATCGGAAAAGTGTCAATTTTTTCGCCACGGCTGTCTTTGGGCTGATGAGTGCTTTCGATTGATACCCATTTCGAGCAATTTTGAAAATTATCTTTGGGGGAAAATGGGGAAAGTAGATTTCACCCCTTAGAAAGTAGGGTTTTGACCCCTTAGACTTCAATGCAAATGATGGTCTCTTCAGCCATATTACTTTCCTCGTAGAGAAGAGTCTCTGTGCCGATTTTGAAGAAAATCGTAGGGGCCCCTCATAGGCCCCAAATATAGGTTTGCCTATAACTTTTTCCTATCGGAAAAGTGTAGATTGTTTTGGCACGGCTTTCTTTGGGCTGATGAGTACTTTCGATTGATACCCATTTCAAGCAGTTTAGAAAATAACCTTTGGGGGGAAAATGGGGAAAGTAGATTTCGCCCCTTAGAAAGTAGGGTTTTGACCCCTTAGACTTCAATGCAAATGATGGTCTCTTCAGCCAGATTACTTGCCTCGTAGAGAAGAGTGTCTGTGCCGATTTTGAAGAAAATCGTAGGGGCCCCCTCATAGGCCCAAAATATAGCTTTGCCTATAACTTTTTTCCTATAGGAAAAGTGTCGATTTTGTCGCCACGGCTGTCTTTGGGCTGATGAGTGCTTTCGATTGATATCTATTTCAAGCAGTTTCGAAAATAAACTTTGGGGGAAAATAGGGAAAGTAGATTTCACCCCTTAGAAAGTAGGGTTTTGACCCCTTAGACTTCAATGCAAATGATAGTCTCTTCAGCCAGATTACTTGCCTCGTAGAGAAGAGTGTCTGTGCCGATTTTGAAGAAAATCGTAGGGGCCCCCTTATAGGCCCAAAATATAGTTTTGCCTATAACTGTTTTTCTTATAGGAAAAGTGTCGATTGTTTCGCCACGGCTGTCTTTGGGCTTTCGATTGATATCCATTTCAAGCAGTTTCGAAAATAAACTTTGGGGGAAAATAGGGAAAGTAGATTTCACCCCTTAGAAAGTAGGGTTTTGACCCCTTAGACTTCAATGCAAATGATGGTCTCTTCAGCCAGATTACTTGCCTCGTAGAGAAGAGTGTCTGTGCCGATTTTGAAGAAAATCGTAGGGGCCCCCTTATAGGCCCAAAATATAGTTTTGCCTATAACTGTTTTTCTTATAGGAAAAGTGTCGATTGTTTCGGCACGCCTTTCTTTGGGCTGATGAGTGCTTTCGATTGATACCCATTTCAAGCAGTTTAGAAAATAAACTTTGGGGGGAAATAGGGAAAGTAGATTTCACCCCTTAGAAAGTAGGGTTTTGACCCCTTAGAATTCAATGCAAATGATGGTCTCTTCAGCCAGATTACTTGCGTCGTAGAGAAGAGTGTCTGTGCTGATTTTGAAGAAAATCGTAGGGGCCCCCTTATAGGCCCAAAATATAGTTTAGCCTATAACTGTTTTTCCTATAGGAAAAGTTTCGATTTTTTTCGTCACGGCTGTCTTTGGGCTGATGAGTGCTTTCGAATGATACCGATTTTGAGCAGTTTCGAAAATAAACTTTGGGGGAAAATGGGGAAAGTATATTTCACCCCTTAGAAAGTAGGGTTTTGACCCCTTACACTTCAATGCAAATGATGGTCTTTTAAGCCAGATTACTTGCTTCGCAGAGAAGAGTGTCTGTGCCGATTTTGAAGAAAATCGTAGGGGCCCCCTCATAGGTCCCAAATATAGGTTTGCCTATAACTTTTTCCTATCAGAAAAGTGTCAATTTTTACGCCACGGCTGTCTTTGGGCTGATGAGTGCTTTCGATTGATACCCGTTTCGAGCAGTTTAGAAAATAAACTTTGGGGGAAAATGGGGAAAATAGATTTCACCCCTTAGAAAGTAGGGTTTTGACCCCTTAGACTTCAATGCAAATGATGGTCTCTTCAGCCAGATTACTTTCCTCGTAGAGAAGAGTGTCTGTGCCGATTTTGAAGAAAATCGTAGGGCCCCCTCTAAGGCCCAAAATATATTTTTGCCTATAACTTTTTTCCTATCGGAAAAGTGTCGATTGTTTCGGCACGCCTTTCTTTGGGCTGATGAGTGCTTTCGATTGATACCCATTTCAAGCAGTTTAGAAAATAAACTTGGGGGGAAATAGGGAAAGTAGATTTCACCCCTTAGAAAGTAGGGTTTTGACCCCTTAGACTTCAATGCAAATGATGGTCTCTTCAGCCAGATTACTTGCCTCGTAGAAAGGAGTGTCTGTGCCGATTTTGAAGAAAATCGTAGGGGCCCCCTCATAGGCCCTAAATATAGGTTTGCCTATTACTTTTTTCCTATCGGAAAAGTGTCAATGTTTTCGCCACGGCTGTCTTTGGGCTGATGAGTGCTTTTGATTGATGCCCATTTCGAGCAATTTTGAAAATAAACTTTGGGGGAAAATGGGGAAAATATATTTCACCCCTTAGAAAGTAGGGTTTTGACCCCTTAGACTTCAATGCAAATGATGGTCTCTTCAGCCAGATTACTTGCCTCGTAGAGAAAAGTGTCTGTGCCGATTTAGAAGAAAATCGTGGGGTCCCCCTCATAGGCCCCAAATATAGGTTTGCCTATAACTGTCTTCCTATGGGAAAAGTGTCGATTGTTTTGGGACGGCTTTCTTTGGGCTGATGAGTGCTTTCGATTAATATCCATTTTAAGCAGTTTAGAAAATAAACTTTGGGGGAAAATGGGGAAAGTAGATTTCCCCCTCTTAGAAAGTAGGGTTTTGACCCCTTAGACTTCAATGCAAAGGATGGTCTCTTTAGCCAGATTACTTGCCTCGTAGAGAAGAGTGTCTGTGCTGATTTTGAAGAAAATCGTAGGGCCCCCTCTAAGGCCCAAAATATATTTTTGCCTATAACCTTTTTCCTATCGGAAAAGTGTCGATTGTTTCGGCACGCCTTTCTTTGGGCTGATGAGTGCTTTCGATTGATACCCATTTCAAGCAGTTTAGAAAATAAACTTTGGGGGAAAATGGGGAAAGTAGATTTCCCCCCTTAGAAAGTAGGGTTTTGATCCCTTAGACTTCAATGCAAATGATGGTCTTTTCAGCCAGATTACTTGGGTCGTAGAGAAGAGTGTCTGTGCCGATTTTAAAGAAAATCGTAGTGGCCCCCTCTTAGGCCCCAAATATAGGTTTGCCTATTACTTTTTTCCTATCGGAAAAGTGTCAATTTTTTCGCCACGGCTGTCTTTGGGCTGATGAGTGCTTTCGATTGATACCCATTTCGAGCAATTTTGAAAATAAACTTTGGGGGAAAATGGGGAAAGTAGATTTCACCCCTTAGAAAGTAGGGTTTTGACCCCTTAGACTTCAATGCAAATGATGGTCTCTTCAGCCAGATTACTTGCCTCGTAGAGAAGAGTGTCTGTGCCGATTTAGAAGAAAATCGTGAGGGCCCCCTCATAGGTCCCAAATATAGGTTTGCCTATAACTGTCTTCCTATGGGAAAAGTGTCGATTGTTTTGGGACGGCTTTCTTTGGGCTGATGAGTGCTTTCGATTGATACCCATTTCAAGCAGTTTAGAAAATAAACTTTGGGGGAAAATGGGGAAAGTAGATTTCCCCCCCTTAGAAAGTAGGGTTTTGACCCCTTAGACTTCAATGCAAATGATGGTCTCTTCAGCCAGATTACTTGCCTCGTAGAGAAGAGTGTCTGTGACGATTTTGAAGAAAATCGTAGGGCCCCCTCTAAGGCCCAAAATATATTTTTGCCTATAACTTTTTTCCTAACGGAAAAGTGTCGATTGTTTCGGCACGCCTTTCTTTGGGCTGATGAGTGCTTTCGATTGATACCCATTTCAAGCAGTTTAGAAAATAAACTTTGGGGGAAAATGGGGAAAGTAGATTTCCCCCCTTAGAAAGTAGGGTTTTGACCCCTTAGACTTCAATGCAAATGATGGTCTTTTCAAACAGATTACTTGGGTCGTAGAGAAGAGTGTCTGTGCCGATTTTGAAGAAAATCGTAGGGGCCCCTCATAGGCCCCAAATATAGCTTTGCCTATAACTGTTTTCCTGTAGGAAAAGTGTCGATTTTTTCGCCACGGCTGTCTTTGGGCTGATGAGTGCTTTTGATTGATGCCCATTTCGAGCAATTTTGAAAATAAACTTTGGGGGAAAATGGGGAAAATATATTTCACCCCTTAGAAAGTAGGGTTTTGACCCCTTAGACTTCAATGCAAATGATGGTCTCTTCAGCCAGATTACTTGCCTCGTAGAGAAAAGTGTCTGTGCCGATTTAGAAGAAAATCGTGGGGGCCCCCTCATAGGCCCCAAATATAGGTTTGCCTATAACTGTCTTCCTATGGGAAAAGTGTCGATTGTTTTGGGACGGCTTTCTTTGGGCTGATGAGTGCTTTCGATTAATACCCATTTTAAGCAGTTTAGAAAATAAACTTTGGGGGAAAATGGGGAAAGTAGATTTCCCCCCCTTAGAAAGTAGGGTTTTGACCCCTTAGACTTCAATGCAAAGGATGGTCTCTTTAGCCAGATTACTTGCCTCGTAGAGAAGAGTGTCTGTGCTGATTTTCAAGAAAATCGTAGGGCCCCCTCTAAGGCCCAAAATATATTTTTGCCTATAACCTTTTTCCTATCGGAAAAGTGTCGATTGTTTCGGCACGCCTTTCTTTGGGCTGATGAGTGCTTTCGATTGATACCCATTTCAAGCAGTTTAGAAAATAAACTTTGGGGGAAAATGGGGAAAGTAGATTTCCCCCCTTAGAAAGTAGGGTTTTGACCCCTTAGACTTCAATGCAAATGATGGTCTTTTCAGCCAGATTACTTGGGTCGTAGAGAAGAGTGTCTGTGCCGATTTTAAAGAAAATCGTAGTGGCCCCCTCTTAGGCCCCAAATATAGGTTTGCCTATTACTTTTTTCCTATCGGAAAAGTGTCAATTTTTTCGCCACGGCTGTCTTTGGGATGATGAGTGCTTTCGATTGATACCCATTTCGAGCAATTTTGAAAATAAACTTTGGGGGAAAATGGGGAAAGTAGATTTCACCCCTTAGAAAGTAGGGTTTTGACCCCTTAGACTTCAATGCAAATGATGGTCTCTTCAGCCATATTACTTTCCTCGTAGAGAAGAGTCTCTGTGCCGATTTTGAAGAAAATCGTAGGGGCCCCTCATAGGCCCCAAATATAGGTTTGCCTATAACTTTTTCCTATCGGAAAAGTGTAGATTGTTTTGGCACGGCTTTCTTTGGGCTGATGAGTACTTTCGATTGATACCCATTTCAAGCAGTTTAGAAAATAACCTTTGGGGGGAAAATGGGGAAAGTAGATTTCGCCCCTTAGAAAGTAGGGTTTTGACCCCTTAGACTTCAATGCAAATGATGGTCTCTTCAGCCAGATTACTTGCCTCGTAGAGAAGAGTGTCTGTGCCGATTTTGAAGAAAATCGTAGGGGCCCCCTCATAGGCCCAAAATATAGCTTTGCCTATAACTTTTTTCCTATAAGAAAAGTGTCGATTTTGTCGCCACGGCTGTCTTTGGGCTGATGAGTGCTTTCGATTGATATCCATTTCAAGCAGTTTCGAAAATAAACTTTGGGGGAAAATAGGGAAAGTAGATTTCACCCCTTAGAAAGTAGGGTTTTGACCCCTTAGACTTCAATGCAAATGATGGTCTCTTCAGCCAGATTACTTGCCTCGTAGAGAAGAGTGTCTGTGCCGATTTTGAAGAAAATCGTAGGGGCCCCCTTATAGGCCCAAAATATAGTTTTGCCTATAACTGTTTTTCTTATAGGAAAAGTGTCGATTGTTTCGGCACGCCTTTCTTTGGGCTGATGAGTGCTTTCGATTGATACCCATTTCAAGCAGTTTAGAAAATAAACTTTGGGGGAAAATGGGGAAAGTAGATTTCCCCCCTTAGAAAGTAGGGTTTTGACCCCTTAGACTTCAATGCAAATGATGGTCTTTTCAGCCAGATTACTTGGGTCGTAGAGAAGAGTGTCTGTGCCGATTTTGAAGAAAATCGTAGGGGCCTCCTCATAGGCCCCAAATATAGGTTTGCCTAGTACTTTTTTCCTATCGTAAAAGTGTCAATATTTTGGCCACGGCTGTCTTTGGGCTGATGAGCGCTTTCGATTGATACCCATTTCGAGCAATTTTGAAAATCAACTTGGGGGAAAATGGGGAAAGTAGATTTCACCCCTTAGAAAGTAGGGTTTTGACCCCTTAGACTTCAATGCAAATGATGGTCTCTTCAGCCAGATTACTTTCCCCGTAGAGAAGAGTCTCTGTGCCGATTTTGAAGAAAATCGTAGGGGTCTCCTCTTAGGCCCCAAATATAGGTTTGCCTATAACTTTTTTCCTATCGGAAAAGTGTCGATTGTTTTGGCACGGCTTTCTTTGGGCTGATGAGTACTTTCAATTGATACCCATTTCAAGCAGTTTAGAAAATAACCTTTGGGGGGAAAATGGGGAAAGTAGATTTCGCCCCTTAGAAAGTAGGGTTTTGACCCCTTAGACTTCAATGCAAATGATGGTCTCTTCAGCCAGATTACTTGCCTCGTAGAGAAGAGTGTCTGTGCCGATTTTGAAGAAAATCGTAGAGGCCCCCTCATAGGCCCAAAATATAGCTTTGCTTATAACTTTTTTTCCTATAGGAAAAGTGTCGATTTTTTCGCCACGGCTGTCTTTGGGCTGATGAGTGCTTTCGATTGATACCCATTTCGAGCAGTTTTGAAAATAAACTTTGGGGGAAAGTGGGGAAAGTAGATTTCACCCCTTAGAAAGTAGGGTTTTGACCCCTTAGACTTCAATGCAAATGATGGTCTCTTGAGCCAAATTACTTGCCTCGTAGAGAAGAGTGTCGGTGCCGATTTAGAAGAAAATCGTGAGGGCCCCCTCATAGGTCCCAAATATAGGTTTGCCTATAACTGTCTTCCTATGGGAAAAGTGTCGATTGTTTTGGGACGCCTTTCTTTGGGCTGATGAGTGCTTTCGATTGATACCCATTTCAAGCAGTTTAGAAAATAAACTTTGGGGGAAAATGGGGAAAGTAGATTTCCCCCCTTAGAAAGTAGGGTTTTGACCCCTTAGACTTCAATGCAAATGATGGTCTTTTCAGCCAGATTACTTGGGTCGTAGAGAAGAGTGTCTGTGCCGATTTTGAAGAAAATCGTAGGGGCCCCCTCATAGGCCCAAAATATAGCTTTGCCTATAACTTTTTTCCTATAGGAAAAGTGTCGATTTTTTCGCCACGGCTGTCTTTGGGCTGATGAGTGCTTTCGATTGATATCCATTTCAAGCAGTTTCGAAAATAAACTTTGGGGGAAAATAGGGAAAGTAGATTTCACCCCTTAGAAAGTAGGGTTTTGACCCCTTAGACTTCAATGCAAATGATGGTCTCTTCAGCCAGATTACTTGCCTCGTAGAGAAGAGTGTCTGTGCCGATTTTGAAGAAAATCGTAGGGGCCCCCTTATAGGCCCAAAATATAGTTTTGCCTATAACTGTTTTTCTTATAGGAAAAGTGTCGATTGTTTCGGCACGCCTTTCTTTGGGCTGATGAGTGCTTTCGATTGATACCCATTTCAAGCAGTTTAGAAAATAAACTTTGGGGGAAAATGGGGAAAGTAGATTTCCCCCCTTAGAAAGTAGGGTTTTGACCCCTTAGACTTCAATGCAAATGATGGTCTCTTCAGCCAGATTACTTGCCTCGTAGAGAAGAGTGTCTGTGCCGATTTTGAAGAAAATCGTAGGGGCCCCCTCATAGGCCCTAAATATAGGTTTGCCTATTACTTTTTTCCTATCGGAAAAGTGTCAATGTTTTCGCCACGGCTGTCTTTGGGCTGATGAGTGCTTTTGATTGATGCCCATTTCGAGCAATTTTGAAAATAAACTTTGGGGGAAAATGGGGAAAATATATTTCACCCCTTAGAAAATAGGGTTTTGACCCCTTAGACTTCAATGCAAATGATGGTCTCTTCAGCCAGATTACTTGCCTCGTAGAGAAAAGTGTCTGTGCCGATTTAGAAGAAAATCGTGGGGGCCCCCTCATAGGCCCCAAATATAGGTTTGCCTATAACTGTCTTCCTATGGGAAAAGTGTCGATTGTTTTGGGACGGCTTTCTTTGGGCTGATGAGTGCTTTCGATTAATATCCATTTTAAGCAGTTTAGAAAATAAACTTTGGGGGAAAATGGGGAAAGTAGATTTCCCCCTCTTAGAAAGTAGGGTTTTGACCCCTTAGACTTCAATGCAAAGGATGGTCTCTTTAGCCAGATTACTTGCCTCGTAGAGAAGAGTGTCTGTGCTGATTTTGAAGAAAATCGTAGGGCCCCCTCTAAGGCCCAAAATATATTTTTGCCTATAACCTTTTTCCTATCGGAAAAGTGTCGATCGTTTCGGCACGCCTTTCTTTGGGCTGATGAGTGCTTTCGATTGATACCCATTTCAAGCAGTTTAGAAAATAAACTTTGGGGGAAAATGGGGAAAGTAGATTTCCCCCCTTAGAAAGTAGGGTTTTGACCCCTTAGACTTCAATGCAAATGATGGTCTTTTCAGCCAGATTACTTGGGTCGTAGAGAAGAGTGTCTGTGCCGATTTTAAAGAAAATCGTAGTGGCCCCCTCTTAGGCCCCAAATATAGGTTTGCCTATTACTTTTTTCCTATCGGAAAAGTGTCAATTTTTTCGCCACGGCTGTCTTTGGGCTGATGAGTGCTTTCGATTGATACCCATTTCGAGCAATTTTGAAAATTATCTTTGGGGGAAAATGGGGAAAGTAGATTTCACCCCTTAGAAAGTAGGGTTTTGACCCCTTAGACTTCAATGCAAATGATGGTCTCTTCAGCCATATTACTTTCCTCGTAGAGAAGAGTCTCTGTGCCGATTTTGAAGAAAATCGTAGGGGCCCCTCATAGGCCCCAAATATAGGTTTGCCTATAACTTTTTCCTATCGGAAAAGTGTAGATTGTTTTGGCACGGCTTTCTTTGGGCTGATGAGTACTTTCGATTGATACCCATTTCAAGCAGTTTAGAAAATAACCTTTGGGGGGAAAATGGGGAAAGTAGATTTCGCCCCTTAGAAAGTAGGGTTTTGACCCCTTAGACTTCAATGCAAATGATGGTCTCTTCAGCCAGATTACTTGCCTCGTAGAGAAGAGTGTCTGTGCCGATTTTGAAGAAAATCGTAGGGGCCCCCTCATAGGCCCAAAATATAGCTTTGCCTATAACTTTTTTCCTATAGGAAAAGTGTCGATTTTGTCGCCACGGCTGTCTTTGGGCTGATGAGTGCTTTCGATTGATATCTATTTCAAGCAGTTTCGAAAATAAACTTTGGGGGAAAATAGGGAAAGTAGATTTCACCCCTTAGAAAGTAGGGTTTTGACCCCTTAGACTTCAATGCAAATGATAGTCTCTTCAGCCAGATTACTTGCCTCGTAGAGAAGAGTGTCTGTGCCGATTTTGAAGAAAATCGTAGGGGCCCCCTTATAGGCCCAAAATATAGTTTTGCCTATAACTGTTTTTCTTATAGGAAAAGTGTCGATTGTTTCGCCACGGCTGTCTTTGGGCTTTCGATTGATATCCATTTCAAGCAGTTTCGAAAATAAACTTTGGGGGAAAATAGGGAAAGTAGATTTCACCCCTTAGAAAGTAGGGTTTTGACCCCTTAGACTTCAATGCAAATGATGGTCTCTTCAGCCAGATTACTTGCCTCGTAGAGAAGAGTGTCTGTGCCGATTTTGAAGAAAATCGTAGGGGCCCCCTTATAGGCCCAAAATATAGTTTTGCCTATAACTGTTTTTCTTATAGGAAAAGTGTCGATTGTTTCGGCACGCCTTTCTTTGGGCTGATGAGTGCTTTCGATTGATACCCATTTCAAGCAGTTTAGAAAATAAACTTTGGGGGGAAATAGGGAAAGTAGATTTCACCCCTTAGAAAGTAGGGTTTTGACCCCTTAGAATTCAATGCAAATGATGGTCTCTTCAGCCAGATTACTTGCGTCGTAGAGAAGAGTGTCTGTGCTGATTTTGAAGAAAATCGTAGGGGCCCCCTTATAGGCCCAAAATATAGTTTAGCCTATAACTGTTTTTCCTATAGGAAAAGTTTCGATTTTTTTCGTCACGGCTGTCTTTGGGCTGATGAGTGCTTTCGAATGATACCGATTTCGAGCAGTTTCGAAAATAAACTTTGGGGGAAAATGGGGAAAGTATATTTCACCCCTTAGAAAGTAGGGTTTTGACCCCTTACACTTCAATGCAAATGATGGTCTTTTAAGCCAGATTACTTGCTTCGCAGAGAAGAGTGTCTGTGCCGATTTTGAAGAAAATCGTAGGGGCCCCCTCATAGGTCCCAAATATAGGTTTGCCTATAACTTTTTCCTATCAGAAAAGTGTCAATTTTTACGCCACGGCTGTCTTTGGGCTGATGAGTGCTTTCGATTGATACCCGTTTCGAGCAGTTTAGAAAATAAACTTTGGGGGAAAATGGGGAAAATAGATTTCACCCCTTAGAAAGTAGGGTTTTGACCCCTTAGACTTCAATGCAAATGATGGTCTCTTCAGCCAGATTACTTTCCTCGTAGAGAAGAGTGTCTGTGCCGATTTTGAAGAAAATCGTAGGGCCCCCTCTAAGGCCCAAAATATATTTTTGCCTATAACTTTTTTCCTATCGGAAAAGTGTCGATTGTTTCGGCACGCCTTTCTTTGGGCTGATGAGTGCTTTCGATTGATACCCATTTCAAGCAGTTTAGAAAATAAACTTGGGGGGAAATAGGGAAAGTAGATTTCACCCCTTAGAAAGTAGGGTTTTGACCCCTTAGACTTCAATGCAAATGATGGTCTCTTCAGCCAGATTACTTGCCTCGTAGAAAAGAGTGTCTGTGCCGATTTTGAAGAAAATCGTAGGGGCCCCCTCATAGGCCCTAAATATAGGTTTGCCTATTACTTTTTTCCTATCGGAAAAGTGTCAATGTTTTCGCCACGGCTGTCTTTGGGCTGATGAGTGCTTTTGATTGATGCCCATTTCGAGCAATTTTGAAAATAAACTTTGGGGGAAAATGGGGAAAATATATTTCACCCCTTAGAAAGTAGGGTTTTGACCCCTTAGACTTCAATGCAAATGATGGTCTCTTCAGCCAGATTACTTGCCTCGTAGAGAAAAGTGTCTGTGCCGATTTAGAAGAAAATCGTGGGGTCCCCCTCATAGGCCCCAAATATAGGTTTGCCTATAACTGTCTTCCTATGGGAAAAGTGTCGATTGTTTTGGGACGGCTTTCTTTGGGCTGATGAGTGCTTTCGATTAATATCCATTTTAAGCAGTTTAGAAAATAAACTTTGGGGGAAAATGGGGAAAGTAGATTTCCCCCTCTTAGAAAGTAGGGTTTTGACCCCTTAGACTTCAATGCAAAGGATGGTCTCTTTAGCCAGATTACTTGCCTCGTAGAGAAGAGTGTCTGTGCTGATTTTGAAGAAAATCGTAGGGCCCCCTCTAAGGCCCAAAATATATTTTTGCCTATAACCTTTTTCCTATCGGAAAAGTGTCGATTGTTTCGGCACGCCTTTCTTTGGGCTGATGAGTGCTTTCGATTGATACCCATTTCAAGCAGTTTAGAAAATAAACTTTGGGGGAAAATGGGGAAAGTAGATTTCCCCCCTTAGAAAGTAGGGTTTTGATCCCTTAGACTTCAATGCAAATGATGGTCTTTTCAGCCAGATTACTTGGGTCGTAGAGAAGAGTGTCTGTGCCGATTTTAAAGAAAATCGTAGTGGCCCCCTCTTAGGCCCCAAATATAGGTTTGCCTATTACTTTTTTCCTATCGGAAAAGTGTCAATTTTTTCGCCACGGCTGTCTTTGGGCTGATGAGTGCTTTCGATTGATACCCATTTCGAGCAATTTTGAAAATAAACTTTGGGGGAAAATGGGGAAAGTAGATTTCACCCCTTAGAAAGTAGGGTTTTGACCCCTTAGACTTCAATGCAAATGATGGTCTCTTCAGCCATATTACTTTCCTCGTAGAGAAGAGTCTCTGTGCCGATTTTGAAGAAAATCGTAGGGGCCCCTCATAGGCCCCAAATATAGGTTTGCCTATAACTTTTTCCTATCGGAAAAGTGTAGATTGTTTTGGCACGGCTTTCTTTGGGCTGATGAGTACTTTCGATTGATACCCATTTCAAGCAGTTTAGAAAATAACCTTTGGGGGGAAAATGGGGAAAGTAGATTTCGCCCCTTAGAAAGTAGGGTTTTGACCCCTTAGACTTCAATGCAAATGATGGTCTCTTCAGCCAGATTACTTGCCTCGTAGAGAAGAGTGTCTGTGCCGATTTTGAAGAAAATCGTAGGGGCCCCCTCATAGGCCCAAAATATAGCTTTGCCTATAACTTTTTTCCTATAGGAAAAGTGTCGATTTTTTCGCCACGGCTGTCTTTGGGCTGATGAGTGCTTTCGATTGATATCCATTTCAAGCAGTTTCTAAAATAAACTTTGGGGGAAAATAGGGAAAGTAGATTTCACCCCTTAGAAAGTAGGGTTTTGACCCCTTAGACTTCAATGCAAATGATGGTCTCTTCAGCCAGATTACTTGCCTCGTAGAGAAGAGTGTCTGTGCCGATTTTGAAGAAAATCGTAGGGGCCCCCTTATAGGCCCAAAATATAGTTTTGCCTATAACTGTTTTTCTTATAGGAAAAGTGTCGATTGTTTCGGCACGCCTTTCTTTGGGCTGATGAGTGCTTTCGATTGATACCCATTTCAAGCAGTTTAGAAAATAAACTTTGGGGGAAAATGGGGAAAGTAGATTTCCCCCCTTAGAAAGTAGGGTTTTGACCCCTTAGACTTCAATGCAAATGATGGTCTTTTCAGCCAGATTACTTGGGTCGTAGAGAAGAGTGTCTGTGCCGATTTTGAAGAAAATCGTAGGGGCCCCCTCATAGGCCCCAAATATAGGTTTGCCTATTACTTTTTTCCTATCGTAAAAGTGTCAATTTTTTGGCCACGGCTGTCTTTGGGCTGATGAGCGCTTTCGATTGATACCCATTTCGAGCAATTTTGAAAATAAACTTGGGGGAAAATGGGGAAAGTAGATTTCACCCCTTAGAAAGTAGGGTTTTGACCCCTTAGACTTCAATGCAAATGATGGTCTCATCAGCCAGATTACTTTCCTCGTAGAGAAGAGTCTCTGTGCCGATTTTGAAGAAAATCGTAGGGGTCTCCTCTTAGGCCCCAAATATAGGTTTGCCTATAACTTTTTTCCTATCGGAAAAGTGTCGATTGTTTCGGCACGGCTTTCTTTGGGCTGATGAGTACTTTCAATTGATACCCATTTCAAGCAGTTTAGAAAATAACCTTTGGGGGGAAAATGGGGAAAGTAGATTTCGCCCCTTAGAAAGTAGAGTTTTGACCCCTTAGACTTCAATGCAAATGATGGTCTCTTCAGCCAGATTACTTGCCTTGTAGAGAAGAGTGTCTGTGCCGATTTTGAAGAAAATCGTAGAGGCCCCCTCATAGGCCCAAAATATAGCTTTGCTTATAACTTTTTTTCCTATAGGAAAAGTGTCGATTTTTTCGCCACGGCTGTCTTTGGGCTGATGAGTGCTTTCGATTGATACCCATTTCGAGCAGTTTTGAAAATAAACTTTGGGGGAAAGGGGGGAAAGTAGATTTCACCCCTTAGAAAGTAGGGTTTTGACCCCTTAGACTTCAATGCAAATGATGGTCTCTTGAGCCAAATTACTTGCCTCGTAGAGAAGAGTGTCGGTGCCGATTTAGAAGAAAATCGTGAGGGCCCCCTCATAGGTCCCAAATATAGGTTTGCCTATAACTGTCTTCCTATGGGAAAAGTGTCGATTGTTTTGGGACGCCTTTCTTTGGGCTGATGAGTGCTTTCGATTGATACCCATTTCAAGCAGTTTAGAAAATAAACTTTGGGGGAAAATGGGGAAAGTAGATTTCCCCCCTTAGAAAGTAGGGTTTTGACCCCTTAGACTTCAATGCAAATCATGGTCTCTTCAGCCAGATTACTTGCCTCGTAGAGAAGAGTGTCTGTGCCGATTTTGAAGAAAATCGTAGGGGCCCCCTCATAGGCCCAAAATATAGCTTTGCCTATAACTTTTTTCCTATCGGAAAAGTGTCGATTGTTTCGGCACGCCTTTCTTTGGGCTGATGAGTGCTTTCGATTGATACCCATTTCAAGCAGTTTAGAAAATAAACTTTGGGGGAAAATGGGGAAAGTAGATTTCCCCCCTTAGAAAGTAGGGTTTTTACCCCTTAGACTTCAATGCAAATGATGGTCTTTTCAGCCAGATTACTTGGGTCGTAGAGAAGAGTGTCTGTGCCGATTTTAAAGAAAATCGTAGTGGCCCCCTCTTAGGCCCCAAATATAGGTTTGCCTATTACTTTTTTCCTATCGGAAAAGTGTCAATTTTTTCGCCACGGCTGTCTTTGGGCTGATGAGTGCTTTCGATTGATACCCATTTCGAGCAGTTTCGAAAATAAACTTTGGGGGAAAATAGGGAAAGTAGATTTCACCCCTTAGAAAGTAGGGTTTTGACCCCTTAGACTTCAATGCAAATGATGGTCTCTTCAGCCAGATTACTTGCCTCGTAGAGAAGAGTGTCTGTGCCGATTTTGAAGAAAATCGTAGGGGTCTCCTCTTAGGCCCCAAATATAGGTTTGCCTATAACTTTTTTTCCTATCGGAAAAGTGTCGATTGTTTCGGCACGGCTTTCTTTGGGCTGATGAGTACTTTCAATTGATACCCATTTCAAGCAGTTTAGAAAATAACCTTTGGGGGGAAAATGGGGAAAGTAGATTTCGCCCCTTAGAAAGTAGGGTTTTGACCCCTTAGACTTCAATGCAAATGATGGTCTCTTCAGCCAGATTACTTGCCTCGTAGAGAAGAGTGTCTGTGCTGATTTTGAAGAAAATCGTAGGGGCCCCCTTATAGGCCCAAAATATAGTTTAGCCTATAACTGTTTTTCTTATAGGAAAAGTTTTGATTTTTTTCGTCACGGCTGTCTTTGAGCTGATGAGTGCTTTCGAATGATACCCATTTCGAGCAGTTTCGAAAATAAACTTTGGGGGAAAATGGGGAAAGTATATTTCACCCCTTAGAAAGTAGGGTTTTGACCCCTTAGACTTCAATGAAAATGATGGTCTTTTCAGCCAGATTACTTGCTTCGCAGAGAAGAGTGTCTGTGCCGATTTTGAAGAAAATCGTAGGGGCCCCCTCATAGGTCCCAAATATAGGTTTGCCTATAAATTTTTTCCTATCAGAAAAGTGTCAATTTTTACGCCACGGCTGTCTTTGGGCTGATGAGTGCTTTCGATTGATACCCATTTCAAGCAGTTTAGAAAATAAACTTTGGGGGAAAATGGGGAAAGTAGATTTCCCCCCTTAGAAAGTAGGGTTTTGACCCCTTAGACTTCAATGCAAATGATGGTCTCTTCAGCCAGATTACTTGCCTCGTAGAGAAGAGTGTCTGTACCGATTTTGAAGAAAATCGTAGGGGCCCCCTCATAGGCCCCAAATATAGGTTTGCCTATTACTTTTTTCCTATCGGAAAAGTGTCAATGTTTTCGCCACGGCTGTCTTTGGGCTGATGAGTGCTTTTGATTGATACCCGTTTCGAGCAATTTTGAAAATAAACTTTGTGGGAAAATGGGGAAAGTAGATTTCACCCCTTAGAAAGTAGGGTTTTGACCCCTTAGACTTCAATGCAAATGATGGTCTCTTCAGCCAGATTACTTGCCTCGTAGAGAAGAGTGTCTGTGCCGATTTTGAAGAAAATCGTAGGGGCCCCCGCATAGGCCCAAAATATAGTTTTGCCTATAACTGTTTTTCTTATAGGAAAAGTGTCGATTGTTTCGGCACGCCTTTCTTTGGGCTGATGAGTGCTTTCGATTGATACCCATTTCAAGCAGTTTAGAAAATAAACTTGGGGGGAAATAGGGAAAGTAGATTTCACCCCTTAGAAAGTAGGGTTTTGACCCCTTAGACTTCAATGCAAATGATGGTCTCTTCAGCCAGATTACTTGCCTCGTAGAGAAGAGTGTCTGTGCCGATTTTGAAGAAAATCGTAGGGGCCCCCTCATAGGCCCCAAATATAGGTTTGCCTATTACATTTTTCCTATCGGAAAAGTGTCAATGTTTTCGCCACGGCTGTCTTTGGGCTGATGAGTGCTTTTGATTGATACCAATTTCGAGCAATTTTGAAAATAAACTTTGGGGGAAAATGGGGAAAGTAGATTTCCCCCCTTAGAAAGTAGGGTTTTGACCCCTTAGACTTCAATGCAAATGATGGTCTCTTCAGCCAGATTACTTGCCTCGTAGAGAAGAGTGTCTGTACCGATTTTGAAGAAAATCGTAGGGGCCCTCTCATAGGCCCCAAATATAGGTTTGCCTATTACTTTTTTCCTATTGGAAAAGTGTCAATGTTTTCGCCACGGCTGTCTTTGGGCTGTTGAGTGCTTTTGATTGATACCCGTTTCGAGCAATTTTGAAAATAAACTTTGGGGGAAAATGGGGAAAGTAGATTTCACCCCTTAGAAAGTAGGGTTTTGACCCCTTAGACTTCAATGCAAATGATGGTCTCTTCAGCCAGATTACTTGCCTCGTAGAGAAGAGTGTCTGTGCCGATTTTGAAGAAAATCGTAGGGGCCCCCGCATAGGCCCAAAATATAGTTTTGCCTATAACTGTTTTTCTTATAGGAAAAGTGTCGATTGTTTCGGCACGCCTTTCTTTGGGCTGATGAGTGCTTTCGATTGATACCCATTTCAAGCAGTTTAGAAAATAAACTTGGGGGGAAATAGGGAAAGTAGATTTCACCCCTTAGAAAGTAGGGTTTTGACCCCTTAGACTTCAATGCAAATGATGGTCTCTTCAGCCAGATTACTTGCCTCGTAGAGAAGAGTGTCTGTGCCGATTTTGAAGAAAATCGTAGGGGCCCCCTCATAGGCCCCAAATATAGGTTTGCCTATTACATTTTTCCTATCGGAAAAGTGTCAATGTTTTCGCCACGGCTGTCTTTGGGCTGATGAGTGCTTTTGATTGATACCAATTTCGAGCAATTTTGAAAATAAACTTTGGGGGAAAATGGGGAAAGTAGATTTCACCCCTTAGAAAGTAGGGTTTTGACCCCTTAGACTTCAATGCAAATGATGGTCTCTTGAGCCAAATTACTTGCCTCGTAGAGAAGAGTGTCTGTGCCGATTTAGAAGAAAATCGTGGGGGCCCCCTCATAGGCCCCAAATATAGGTTTGCCTATAACTGTCTTCCTATGGGAAAAGTGTCGATTGTTTTGGGACGGCTTTCTTTGGGCTGATGAGTGCTTTCGATTAATACCCATTTTAAGCAGTTTAAAAAATAAACTTTGGGGGAAAATGGGGAAAGTAGATTTCACCCCTTAGAAAGTAGGGTTTTGACCCCTTAGACTTCAATGCAAATGATGGTCTCTTTAGCCAGATTACTTGCCTCGTAGAGAAGAGTGTCTGTGCTGATTTTGAAGAAAATCGTAGGGCCCCCTCTAAGGCCCAAAATATATTTTTGCCTATAACCTTTTTCCTATCGGAAAAGTGTCGATTGTTTCGGCACGCCTTTCTTTGGGCTGATGAGTGCTTTCGATTGATACCCATTTCAAGCAGTTTAGAAAATAAACTTTGGGGGAAAATGGGGAAAGTAGATTTCCCCCCTTAGAAAGTAGGGTTTTGACCCCTTAGACTTCAATGCAAATGATGGTCTTTTCAGCCAGATTACTTGGGTCGTAGAGAAGAGTGTCTGTGCCGATTTTAAAGAAAATCGTAGTGGCCCCCTCTTAGGCCCCAAATATAGGTTTGCCTATTACTTTTTTCCTATCGGAAAAGTGTCAATTTTTTCGCCACGGCTGTCTTTGGGCTGATGAGTGCTTTCGATTGATACCCATTTCGAGCAATTTTGAAAATAAACTTTGGGGGAAAATGGGGAAAGTAGATTTCACCCCTTAGAAAGTAGGGTTTTGACCCCTTAGACTTCAATGCAAATGATGGTCTCTTCAGCCATATTACTTTCCTCGTAGAGAAGAGTCTCTGTGCCGATTTTGAAGAAAATCGTAGGGGCCCCTCATAGGCCCCAAATATAGGTTTGCCTATAACTTTTTCCTATCGGAAAAGTGTAGATTGTTTTGGCACGGCTTTCTTTGGGCTGATGAGTACTTTCGATTGATACCCATTTCAAGCAGTTTAGAAAATAACCTTTGGGGGGAAAATGGGGAAAGTAGATTTCGCCCCTTAGAAAGTAGGGTTTTGACCCCTTAGACTTCAATGCAAATGATGGTCTCTTCAGCCAGATTACTTGCCTCGTAGAGAAGAGTGTCTGTGCCGATTTTGAAGAAAATCGTAGGGGCCCCCTCATAGGCCCAAAATATAGCTTTGCCTATAACTTTTTTCCTATAGGAAAAGTGTCGATTTTTTCGCCACGGCTGTCTTTGGGCTGATGAGTGCTTTCGATTGATATCCATTTCAAGCAGTTTCGAAAATAAACTTTGGGGGAAAATAGGGAAAGTAGATTTCACCCCTTAGAAAGTAGGGTTTTGACCCCTTAGACTTCAATGCAAATGATGGTCTCTTCAGCCAGATTACTTGCCTCGTAGAGAAGAGTGTCTGTGCCGATTTTGAAGAAAATCGTAGGGGCCCCCTTATAGGCCCAAAATATAGTTTTGCCTATAACTGTTTTTCTTATAGGAAAAGTGTCGATTGTTTCGGCACGCCTTTCTTTGGGCTGATGAGTGCTTTCGATTGATACCCATTTCAAGCAGTTTAGAAAATAAACTTTGGGGGAAAATGGGGAAAGTAGATTTCACCCCTTAGAAAGTAGGGTTTTGACCCCTTAGACTTCAATGCAAATGATGGTCTCTTCAGCCAGATTACTTGCCTCGTAGAGAAGAGTGTCTGTGCCGATTTTGAAGAAAATCGTAGGGGCCCCCGCATAGGCCCAAAATATAGTTTTGCCTATAACTGTTTTTCTTATAGGAAAAGTGTCGATTGTTTCGGCACGCCTTTCTTTGGGCTGATGAGTGCTTTCGATTGATACCCATTTCAAGCAGTTTAGAAAATAAACTTGGGGGGAAATAGGGAAAGTAGATTTCACCCCTTAGAAAGTAGGGTTTTGACCCCTTAGACTTCAATGCAAATGATGGTCTCTTCAGCCAGATTACTTTCCTCGTAGAGAAGAGTGTCTGTGCCGATTTTGAAGAAAATCGTAGGGGCCCCCTCTTAGGCCCCAAATATAGGTTTGCCTATTACATTTTTCCTATCGGAAAAGTGTCAATGTTTTCGCCACGGCTGTCTTTGGGCTGATTAGTGCTTTTGATTGATACCAATTTCGAGCAATTTTGAAAATAAACTTTGGGGGAAAATGGGGAAAGTAGATTTCACCCCTTAGAAAGTAGGGTTTTGACCCCTTAGACTTCAATGCAAATGATGGTCTCTTGAGCCAAATTACTTGCCTCGTAGAGAAGAGTGTCTGTGCCGATTTAGAAGAAAATCGTGGGGGCCCCCTCATAGGCCCCAAATATAGGTTTGCCTATAACTGTCTTCCTATGGGAAAAGTGTCGATTGTTTTGGGACGGCTTTCTTTGGGCTGATGAGTGCTTTCGATTAATACCCATTTTAAGCAGTTTAAAAAATAAACTTTGGGGGAAAATGGGGAAAGTAGATTTCACCCCTTAGAAAGTAGGGTTTTGACCCCTTAGACTTCAATGCAAATGATGGTCTCTTGAGCCAAATTACTTGCCTCGTAGAGAAGAGTGTCTGTACCGATTTTGAAGAAAATCGTAGGGGCCCTCTCTTAGGGCCCAAATATAGGTTTGCCTATTACTTTTTTCCTATCGGAAAAGTGTCAATGTTTTCGCCACGGCTGTCTTTGGGCTGTTGAGTGCTTTTGATTGATACCCGTTTCGAGCAATTTTGAAAATAAACTTTGGGGGAAAATGGGGAAAGTAGATTTCACCCCTTAGAAAGTAGGGTTTTGACCCCTTAGACTTCAATGCAAATGATGGTCTCTTCAGCCAGATTACTTGCCTCGTAGAGAAGAGTGTCTGTGCCGATTTTGAAGAAAATCGTAGGGGCCCCCGCATAGGCCCAAAATATAGTTTTGCCTATAACTGTTTTTCTTATAGGAAAAGTGTCGATTGTTTCGGCACGCCTTTCTTTGGGCTGATGAGTGCTTTCGATTGATACCCATTTCAAGCAGTTTAGAAAATAAACTTGGGGGGAAATAGGGAAAGTAGATTTCACCCCTTAGAAAGTAGGGTTTTGACCCCTTAGACTTCAATGCAAATGATGGTCTCTTCAGCCAGATTACTTGCCTCGTAGAAAAGAGTGTCTGTGCCGATTTTGAAGAAAATCGTAGGGGCCCCCTCATAGGCCCTAAATATAGGTTTGCCTATTACTTTTTTCCTATCGGAAAAGTGTCAATGTTTTCGCCACGGCTGTCTTTGGGCTGATGAGTGCTTTTGATTGATGCCCATTTCGAGCAATTTTGAAAATAAACTTTGGGGGAAAATGGGGAAAATATATTTCACCCCTTAGAAAGTAGGGTTTTGACCCCTTAGACTTCAATGCAAATGATGGTCTCTTCAGCCAGATTACTTGCCTCGTAGAGAAAAGTGTCTGTGCCGATTTAGAAGAAAATCGTGGGGTCCCCCTCATAGGCCCCAAATATAGGTTTGCCTATAACTGTCTTCCTATGGGAAAAGTGTCGATTGTTTTGGGACGGCTTTCTTTGGGCTGATGAGTGCTTTCGATTAATATCCATTTTAAGCAGTTTAGAAAATAAACTTTGGGGGAAAATGGGGAAAGTAGATTTCCCCCTCTTAGAAAGTAGGGTTTTGACCCCTTAGACTTCAATGCAAAGGATGGTCTCTTTAGCCAGATTACTTGCCTCGTAGAGAAGAGTGTCTGTGCTGATTTTGAAGAAAATCGTAGGGCCCCCTCTAAGGCCCAAAATATATTTTTGCCTATAACCTTTTTCCTATCGGAAAAGTGTCGATTGTTTCGGCACGCCTTTCTTTGGGCTGATGAGTGCTTTCGATTGATACCCTTTTCGAGCAATTTTGAAAATAAACTTTGGGGGAAAATGGGGAAAGTAGATTTCACCCCTTAGAAAGTAGGGTTTTGACCCCTTAGACTTCAATGCAAATGATGGTCTCTTCAGCCATATTACTTTCCTCGTAGAGAAGAGTCTCTGTGCCGATTTTGAAGAAAATCGTAGGGGCCCCTCATAGGCCCCAAATATAGGTTTGCCTATAACTTTTTCCTATCGGAAAAGTGTAGATTGTTTTGGCACGGCTTTCTTTGGGCTGATGAGTACTTTCGATTGATACCCATTTCAAGCAGTTTAGAAAATAACCTTTGGGGGGGAAAATGGGGAAAGTAGATTTCGCCCCTTAGAAAGTAGGGTTTTGACCCCTTAGACTTCAATGCAAATGATGGTCTCTTCAGCCAGATTACTTGCCTCGTAGAGAAGAGTGTCTGTGCCGATTTTGAAGAAAATCGTAGGGGCCCCCTCATAGGCCCAAAATATAGCTTTGCCTATAACTTTTTTCCTATAGGAAAAGTGTCGATTTTTTCGCCACGGCTGTCTTTGGGCTGATGAGTGCTTTCGATTGATATCCATTTCAAGCAGTTTCTAAAATAAACTTTGGGGGAAAATAGGGAAAGTAGATTTCACCCCTTAGAAAGTAGGGTTTTGACCCCTTAGACTTCAATGCAAATGATGGTCTCTTCAGCCAGATTACTTGCCTCGTAGAGAAGAGTGTCTGTGCCGATTTTGAAGAAAATCGTAGGGGCCCCCTTATAGGCCCAAAATATAGTTTTGCCTATAACTGTTTTTCTTATAGGAAAAGTGTCGATTGTTTCGGCACGCCTTTCTTTGGGCTGATGAGTGCTTTCGATTGATACCCATTTCAAGCAGTTTAGAAATTAAACTTTGGGGGAAAATGGGGAAAGTAGATTTCCCCCCTTAGAAAGTAGGGTTTTGACCCCTTAGACTTCAATGCAAATGATGGTCTTTTCAGCCAGATTACTTGGGTCGTAGAGAAGAGTGTCTGTGCCGATTTTAAAGAAAATCGTAGTGGCCCCCTCTTAGGCCCCAAATATAGGTTTGCCTATTACTTTTTTCCTATCGGAAAAGTGTCAATTTTTTCGCCACGGCTGTCTTTGGGCTGATGAGTGCTTTCGATTGATACCCATTTCGAGCAATTTTGAAAATAAACTTGGGGGAAAATGGGGAAAGTAGATTTCACCCCTTAGAAAGTAGGGTTTTGACCCCTTAGACTTCAATGCAAATGATGGTCTCTTCAGCCATATTACTTTCCTCGTAGAGAAGAGTCTCTGTGCCGATTTTGAAGAAAATCGTAGGGGCCCCTCATAGGCCCCAAATATAGGTTTACCTATAACTTTTTCCTATCGGAAAAGTGTAGATTGTTTTGGCACGGCTTTCTTTGGGCTGATGAGTACTTTCGATTGATACCCATTTCAAGCAGTTTAGAAAATAACCTTTGGGGGGAAAATGGGGAAAGTAGATTTCGCCCCTTAGAAAGTAAGGTTTTGACCCCTTAGACTTCAATGCAAATGATGGTCTCTTCAGCCAGATTACTTGCCTCGTAGAGAAGAGTGTCTGTGCCGATTTTGAAGAAAATCGTAGGGGCCCCCTCATAGGCCCAAAATATAGCTTTGCCTATAACTTTTTTCCTATAGGAAAAGTGTCGATTTTTTCGCCACGGCTGTCTTTGGGCTGATGAGTGCTTTCGATTGATATCCATTTCAAGCAGTTTCGAAAATAAACTTTGGGGGAAAATAGGGAAAGTAGATTTCACCCCTTAGAAAGTAGGGTTTTGACCCCTTAGACTTCAATGCAAATGATGGTCTCTTCAGCCAGATTACTTTCCTCGTAGAGAAGAGTGTCTGTGCCGATTTTGAAGAAAATCGTAGGGGCCCCCTTATAGGCCCAAAATATAGTTTTGCCTATAACTGTTTTTCTTATAGGAAAAGTGTCGATTGTTTCGGCACGCCTTTCTTTGGGCTGATGAGTGCTTTCGATTGATACCCATTTCAAGCAGTTTAGAAAATAAACTTTGGGGGAAAATGGGGAAAGTAGATTTCCCCCCTTAGAAAGTAGGGTTTTGACCCCTTAGACTTCAATGCAAATGATGGTCTTTTCAGCCAGATTACTTGGGTCGTAGAGAAGAGTGTCTGTGCCGATTTTGAAGAAAATCGTAGGGGCCCCCTCATAGGCCCCAAATATAGGTTTGCCTATTACTTTTTTCCTATCGTAAAAGTGTCAATTTTTTGGCCACGGCTGTCTTTGGGCTGATGAGCGCTTTCGATTGATACCCATTTCGAGCAATTTTGAAAATAAACTTGGGGGAAAATGGGGAAAGTAGATTTCACCCCTTAGAAAGTAGGGTTTTGACCCCTTAGACTTCAATGCAAATGATGGTCTCATCAGCCAGATTACTTTCCTCGTAGAGAAGAGTCTCTGTGCCGATTTTGAAGAAAATCGTAGGGGTCTCCTCTTAGGCCCCAAATATAGGTTTGCCTATAACTTTTTTCCTATCGGAAAAGTGTCGATTGTTTCGGCACGGCTTTCTTTGGGCTGATGAGTACTTTCAATTGATATCCATTTCAAGCAGTTTCGAAAATAAACTTTGGGGGAAAATAGGGAAAGTAGATTTCACCCCTTAGAAAGTAGGGTTTTGACCCCTTAGACTTCAATGCAAATGATGGTCTCTTGAGCCAAATTACTTGCCTCGTAGAGAAGAGTGTCGGTGCCGATTTAGAAGAAAATCGTGAGGGCCCCCTCATAGGTCCCAAATATAGGTTTGCCTATAACTGTCTTCCTATGGGAAAAGTGTCGATTGTTTTGGGACGCCTTTCTTTGGGCTGATGAGTGCTTTCGATTGATACCCATTTCAAGCAGTTTAGAAAATAAACTTTGGGGGAAAATGGGGAAAGTAGATTTCCCCCCTTAGAAAGTAGGGTTTTGACCCCTTAGACTTCAATGCAAATGATGGTCTTTTCAGCCAGATTACTTGGGTCGTAGAGAAGAGTGTCTGTGCCGATTTTGAAGAAAATCGTAGGGGCCCCCTCATAGGCCCCAAATATAGCTTTGCCTATAACTGTTTTCCTATAGGAAAAGTGTCAATTTTTTCGCCACGGCTGTCTTTTGGCTGATGAGTGCTTTCGATTGATATCCATTTCAAGCAGTTTCGAAAATAATCTTTGGGGGAAAATAGGGAAAGTAGATTTCACCCCTTAGAAAGTAGGGTTTTGACCCCTTAGACTTCAATGCAAATGATGGTCTCTTCAGCCAGATTACTTGCCTCGTAGAGAAGAGTGTCTGTGCCGATTTTGAAGAAAATCGTAGGGGCCCCCTTATAGGCCCAAAATATAGTTTTGCCTATAACTGTTTTTCTTATAGGAAAAGTGTCGATTGTTTCGGCACGCCTTTCTTTGGGCTGATGAGTGCTTTCGATTGATACCCATTTCAAGCAGTTTAGAAAATAAACTTTGGGGGGAAATAGGGAAAGTAGATTTCACCCCTTAGAAAGTAGGGTTTTGACCCCTTAGAATTCAATGCAAATGATGGTCTCTTCAGCCAGATTACTTGCGTCGTAGAGAAGAGTGTCTGTGCTGATTTTGAAGAAAATCGTAGGGGCCCCCTTATAGGCCCAAAATATAGTTTAGCCTATAACTGTTTTTCTTATAGGAAAAGTTTTGATTTTTTTCGTCACGGCTGTCTTTGAGCTGA
Organism: Chirona hameri; assembly: GCA_036785665.1. Lineage (NCBI taxonomy): Eukaryota > Metazoa > Arthropoda > Thecostraca > Balanomorpha > Balanidae > Chirona > Chirona hameri. The sequence goes on from JAXIVJ010000066.1 coordinate 157,425, forward strand.
TGAGTGCTTTCGAATGATATCCATTTCGAGCAGTTTCGAAAATAAACTTTGGGGGAAAATCGGGAAAGTATATTTCACCCCTTAGAAAGTAGGGTTTTGACCCCTTAGACTTCAATGAAAATGATGGTCTTTTCAGCCAGATTACTTGCTTCGCAGAGAAGAGTGTCTGTGCCGATTTTGAGGAAAATCGTAGGGGCCCCCTCATAGGTCCCAAATATAGGTTTGCCTATAACTTTTTTCCTATAAAAAAAGTGTCAATTTTTACGCCACGGCTGTCTTTGGGCTGATGATTGCTTTCGATTGATACCCATTTCAAGCAGTTTAGAAAATAAACTTTGGGGGAAAATGGGGAAAGTAGATTTCCCCCCTTAGAAAGTAGGGTTTTGACCCCTTAGACTTCAATGCAAATGATGGTCTCTTCAGCCAGATTACTTGCCTCGTAGAGAAGAGTGTCTGTACCGATTTTGAAGAAAATCGTAGGGGCCCCCTCATAGGCCCCAAATATAGGTTTGCCTATTACTTTTTTCCTATCGGAAAAGTGTCAATGTTTTCGCCACGGCTGTCTTTGGGCTGATGAGTGCTTTTGATTGATATCCGTTTCGAGCAATTTTGAAAATAAACTTTGGGGGAAAATGGGGAAAGTAGATTTCACCCCTTAGAAAGTAGGGTTTTGACCCCTTAGACTTCAATGCAAATGATGGTCTCTTCAGCCAGATTACTTGCCTCGTAGAGAAGAGTGTCTGTGCCGATTTTGAAGAAAATCGTAGGGGCCCCCGCATAGGCCCAAAATATAGTTTTGCCTATAACTGTTTTTCTTATAGGAAAAGTGTCGATTGTTTCGGCACGCCTTTCTTTGGGCTGATGAGTGCTTTCGATTGATACCCATTTCAAGCAGTTTAGAAAATAAACTTGGGGGGAAATAGGGAAAGTAGATTTCACCCCTTAGAAAGTAGGGTTTTGACCCCTTAGACTTCAATGCAAATGATGGTCTCTTCAGCCAGATTACTTGCCTCGTAGAGAAGAGTGTCTGTGCCGATTTTGAAGAAAATCGTAGGGGCCCCCTCTTAGGCCCCAAATATAGGTTTGCCTATTACATTTTTCCTATCGGAAAAGTGTCAATGTTTTCGCCACGGCTGTCTTTGGGCTGATGAGTGCTTTTGATTGATACCAATTTCGAGCAATTTTGAAAATAAACTTTGGGGGAAAATGGGGAAAGTAGATTTCACCCCTTAGAAAGTAGGGTTTTGACCCCTTAGACTTCAATGCAAATGATGGTCTCTTGAGCCAAATTACTTGCCTCGTAGAGAAGAGTGTCTGTGCCGATTTAGAAGAAAATCGTGGGGGCCCCCTCATAGGCCCCAAATATAGGTTTGCCTATAACTGTCTTCCTATGGGAAAAGTGTCGATTGTTTTGGGACGGCTTTCTTTGGGCTGATGAGTGCTTTCGATTAATACCCATTTTAAGCAGTTTAGAAAATAAACTTTGGGGGAAAATGGGGAAAGTAGATTTCCCCCCCTTAGAAAGTAGGGTTTTGACCCCTTAGACTTCAATGCAAAGGATGGTCTCTTCAGCCAGATTACTTGCCTCGTAGAGAAGAGTGTCTGTGCTGATTTTGAAGAAAATCGTAGGGCCCCCTCTAAGGCCCAAAATATATTTTTGCCTATAACCTTTTTCCTATCGGAAAAGTGTCGATTGTTTCGGCACGCCTTTCTTTGGGCTGATGAGTGCTTTCGATTGATACCCATTTCAAGCAGTTTAGAAAATAAACTTTGGGGGAAAATGGGGAAAGTAGATTTCCCCCCTTAGAAAGTAGGGTTTTGACCCCTTAGACTTCAATGCAAATGATGGTCTTTTCAGCCAGATTACTTGGGTCGTAGAGAAGAGTGTCTGTGCCGATTTTTAAGAAAATCGTAGGGGCCCCCTCATAGGCCCCAAATATAGGTTTGCCTATTACTTTTTTCCTATCGGAAAAGTGTCAATTTTTTGGCCACGGCTGTCTTTGGGCTGATGAGCGCTTTCGATTGATACCCATTTCGAGCAATTTTGAAAATAAACTTGGGGGAAAATGGGGAAAGTAGATTTCACCCCTTAGAAAGTAGGGTTTTGACCCCTTAGACTTCAATGCAAATGATGGTCTCTTCAGCCAGATTACTTTCCTCGTAGAGAAGAGTCTCTGTGCCGATTTTGAAGAAAATCGTAGGGGTCTCCTCTTAGGCCCCAAATATAGGTTTGCCTATAACTTTTTTCCTATCGGAAAAGTGTCGATTGTTTCGGCACGGCTTTCTTTGGGCTGATGAGTACTTTCAATTGATACCCATTTCAAGCAGTTTAGAAAATAACCTTTGGGTGGAAAATGGGGAAAGTAGATTTCGCCCCTTAGAAAGTAGGGTTTTGACCCCTTAGACTTCAATGCAAATGATGGTCTCTTCAGCCAGATTACTTGCCTCGTAGAGAAGAGTGTCTGTGCTGATTTTGAAGAAAATCGTAGGGGCCCCCTTATAGGCCCAAAATATAGTTTAGCCTATAACTGTTTTTCTTATAGGAAAAGTTTTGATTTTTTTCGTCACGGCTGTCTTTGAGCTGATGAGTGCTTTCGAATGATACCCATTTCGAGCAGTTTCGAAAATAAACTTTGGGGGAAAATGGGGAAAGTATATTTCACCCCTTAGAAAGTAGGGTTTTGACCCCTTAGACTTCAATGAAAATGATGGTCTTTTCAGCCAGATTACTTGCTTCGCAGAGAAGAGTGTCTGTGCCGATTTTGAAGAAAATCGTAGGGGCCCCCTCATAGGTCCCAAATATAGGTTTGCCTATAACTTTTTTCCTATCAGAAAAGTGTCAATTTTTACGCCACGGCTGTCTTTGGGCTGATGAGTGCTTTCGATTGATACCCATTTCAAGCAGTTTAGAAAATAAACTTTGGGGGAAAATGGGGAAAGTAGATTTCCCCCCTTAGAAAGTAGGGTTTTGACCCCTTAGACTTCAATGCAAATGATGGTCTCTTCAGCCAGATTACTTGCCTCGTAGAGAAGAGTGTCTGTACCGATTTTGAAGAAAATCGTAGGGGCCCCTCATAGGCCCCAAATATATGTTTGCCTATTACTTTTTTCCTATCGGAAAAGTGTCAATGTTTTCGCCACGGCTGTCTTTGGGCTGATGAGTGCTTTTGATTGATACCCGTTTCGAGCAATTTTGAAAATAAACTTTGGGGGAAAATGGGGAAAGTAGATTTCACCCCTTAGAAAGTAGGGTTTTGACCCCTTAGACTTCAATGCAAATGATGGTCTCTTCAGCCAGATTACTTGTCTCGTAGAGAAGAGTGTCTGTGCCGATTTTGAAGAAAATCGTAGGGGCCCCCGCATAGGCCCAAAATATAGTTTTGCCTATAACTGTTTTTCTTATAGGAAAAGTGTCGATTGTTTCGGCACGCCTTTCTTTGGGCTGATGAGTGCTTTCGATTGATACCCATTTCAAGCAGTTTAGAAAATAAACTTGGGGGGAAATAGGGAAAGTAGATTTCACCCCTTAGAAAGTAGGGTTTTGACCCCTTAGACTTCAATGCAAATGATGGTCTCTTCAGCCAGATTACTTGCCTCGTAGAGAAGAGTGTCTGTGCCGATTTTGAAGAAAATCGTAGGGGCCCCCTCATAGGCCCCAAATATAGGTTTGCCTATTACATTTTTCCTATCGGAAAAGTGTCAATGTTTTCGCCACGGCTGTCTTTGGGCTGATGAGTGCTTTTGATTGATACCAATTTCGAGCAATTTTGAAAATAAACTTTGGGGGAAAATGGGGAAAGTAGATTTCACCCCTTAGAAAGTAGGGTTTTGACCCCTTAGACTTCAATGCAAATGATGGTCTCTTCAGCCAGATTACTTGCCTCGTAGAGAAGAGTGTCTGTGCCGATTTTGAAGAAAATCGTAGGGGCCCCCTCATAGGCCCAAAATATAGCTTTGCCTATAACTTTTTTCCTATAGGAAAAGTGTCGATTTTTTCGTCACGGCTGTCTTTGGGCTGATGAGTGCTTTCGATTGATATCCATTTCAAGCAGTTTCGAAAATAAACTTTGGGGGAAAATAGGGAAAGTAGATTTCACCCCTTAGAAAGTAGGGTTTTGACCCCTTAGACTTCAATGCAAATGATGGTCTCTTCAGCCAGATTACTTGCCTCGTAGAGAAGAGTGTCTGTGCCGATTTTGAAGAAAATCGTAGGGGCCCCCTTATAGGCTCAAAATATAGTTTTGCCTATAACTGTTTTTCTTATAGGAAAAGTGTCGATTGTTTCGGCACGCCTTTCTTTGGTCTGATGAGTGCTTTCGATTGATACCCATTTCAAGCAGTTTAGAAAATAAACTTTGGGGGAAAATGGGGAAAGTAGATTTCCCCCCTTAGAAAGTAGGGTTTTGACCCCTTAGACTTCAATGCAAATGATGGTCTTTTCAGCCAGATTACTTGGGTCGTAGAGAAGAGTGTCTGTGCCGATTTTGAAGAAAATCGTAGGGGCCCCCTCATAGGCCCCAAATATAGGTTTGCCTATTACTTTTTTCCTATCGTAAAAGTGTCAATTTTTTGGCCACTGCTGTCTTTGGGCTGATGAGCGCTTTCGATTGATACCCATTTCGAGCAATTTTGAAAATAAACTTGGGGGAAAATGGGGAAAGTAGATTTCACCCCTTAGAAAGTAGGGTTTTGACCCCTTAGACTTCAATGCAAATGATGGTCTCTTCAGCCAGATTACTTTCCTCGTAGAGAAGAGTCTCTGTGCCGATTTTGAAGAAAATCGTAGGGGTCTCTCCTCTTAGGCCCCAAATATAGGTTTGCCTATAACTTTTTTCCTATCGGAAAAGTGTCGATTGTTTCGGCACGGCTTTCTTTGGGCTGATGAGTACTTTCAATTGATACCCATTTCAAGCAGTTTAGAAAATAACCTTTGGGGGGAAAATGGGGAAAGTAGATTTCGCCCCTTAGAAAGTAGGGTTTTGACCCCTTAGACTTCAATGCAAATGATGGTCTCTTCAGCCAGATTATTTGCCTCGTAGAGAAGAGTGTCTGTGCCGATTTTGAAGAAAATCGTAGGGGCCCCCTCATAGGCCCAAAATATAGCTTTGCTTATAACTTTTTTCCTATAGGAAAAGTGTCGATTTTTTCGCCACGGCTGTCTTTGGGCTGATGAGTGCTTTCGATTGATTCCCATTTCGAGCAGTTTTGAAAATAAACTTTGGGGGAAAGTGGGGAAAGTAGATTTCACCCCTTAGAAAGTAGGGTTTTGACCCCTTAGACTTCAATGCAAATGATGGTCTCTTGAGCCAAATTACTTGCCTCGTAGAGAAGAGTGTCGGTGCCGATTTAGAAGAAAATCGTGAGGGCCCCCTCATAGGTCCCAAATATAGGTTTGCCTATAACTGTCTTCCTATGGGAAAAGTGTCGATTGTTTTGGGACGCCTTTCTTTGGGCTGATGAGTGCTTTCGATTGATACCCATTTCAAGCAGTTTAGAAAATAAACTTTGGGGGAAAATGGGGAAAGTAGATTTCACCCCTTAGAAAGTAGGGTTTTGACCCCTTAGACTTCAATGCAAATGATGGTCTCTTCAGCCAGATTACTTGCCTCGTAGAGAAGAGTGTCTGTACCGATTTTGAAGAAAATCGTAGGGGCCCCCTCATAGGCCCCAAATATAGGTTTGCCTATTACTTTTTTCCTATCGGAAAAGTGTCAATGTTTTCGCCACGGCTGTCTTTGGGCTGATGAGTGCTTTTGATTGATACCCGTTTCGAGCAATTTTGAAAATAAACTTTGGGGGAAAATGGGGAAAGTAGATTTCACCCCTTAGAAAGTAGGGTTTTGACCCCTTAGACTTCAATGCAAATGATGGTCTCTTCAGCCAGATTACTTGCCTCGTAGAGAAGAGTGTCTGTGCCGATTTTGAAGAAAATCGTAGGGGCCCCCGCATAGGCCCAAAATATAGTTTTGCCTATAACTGTTTTTCTTATAGGAAAAGTGTCGATTGTTTCGGCACGCCTTTCTTTGGGCTGATGAGTGCTTTCGATTGATACCCATTTCAAGCAGTTTAGAAAATAAACTTGGGGGGAAATAGGGAAAGTAGATTTCACCCCTTAGAAAGTAGGGTTTTGACCCCTTAGACTTCAATGCAAATGATGGTCTCTTCAGCCAGATTACTTGCCTCGTAGAGAAGAGTGTCTGTGCCGATTTTGAAGAAAATCGTAGGGGCCCCCTCATAGGCCCCAAATATAGGTTTGCCTATTACATTTTTCCTATCGGAAAAGTGTCAATGTTTTCGCCACGGCTGTCTTTGGGCTGATGAGTGCTTTTGATTGATACCAATTTCGAGCAATTTTGAAAATAAACTTTGGGGGAAAATGGGGAAAGTAGATTTCACCCCTTAGAAAGTAGGGTTTTGACCCCTTAGACTTCAATGCAAATGATGGTCTCTTGAGCCAAATTACTTGCCTCGTAGAGAAGAGTGTCTGTGCCGATTTAGAAGAAAATCGTGGGGGCCCCCTCATAGGCCCCAAATATAGGTTTGCCTATAACTGTCTTCCTATGGGAAAAGTGTCGATTGTTTTGGGACGGCTTTCTTTGGGCTGATGAGTGCTTTCGATTAATACCCATTTTAAGCAGTTTAGAAAATAAACTTTGGGGGAAAATGGGGAAAGTAGATTTCCCCCCCTTAGAAAGTAGGGTTTTGACCCCTTAGACTTCAATGCAAAGGATGGTCTCTTCAGCCAGATTACTTGCCTCGTAGAGAAGAGTGTCTGTGCTGATTTTGAAGAAAATCGTAGGGCCCCCTCTAAGGCCCAAAATATATTTTTGCCTATAACCTTTTTCCTATCGGAAAAGTGTCGATTGTTTCGGCACGCCTTTCTTTGGGCTGATGAGTGCTTTCGATTGATACCCATTTCAAGCAGTTTAGAAAATAAACTTTGGGGGAAAATGGGGAAAGTAGATTTCCCCCCTTAGAAAGTAGGGTTTTGACCCCTTAGACTTCAATGCAAATGATGGTCTTTTCAGCCAGATTACTTGGGTCGTAGAGAAGAGTGTCTGTGCCGATTTTTAAGAAAATCGTAGGGGCCCCCTCATAGGCCCCAAATATAGGTTTGCCTATTACTTTTTTCCTATCGGAAAAGTGTCAATTTTTTGGCCACGGCTGTCTTTGGGCTGATGAGCGCTTTCGATTGATACCCATTTCGAGCAATTTTGAAAATAAACTTGGGGGAAAATGGGGAAAGTAGATTTCACCCCTTAGAAAGTAGGGTTTTGACCCCTTAGACTTCAATGCAAATGATGGTCTCTTCAGCCAGATTACTTTCCTCGTAGAGAAGAGTCTCTGTGCCGATTTTGAAGAAAATCGTAGGGGTCTCCTCTTAGGCCCCAAATATAGGTTTGCCTATAACTTTTTTCCTATCGGAAAAGTGTCGATTGTTTCGGCACGGCTTTCTTTGGGCTGATGAGTACTTTCAATTGATACCCATTTCAAGCAGTTTAGAAAATAACCTTTGGGTGGAAAATGGGGAAAGTAGATTTCGCCCCTTAGAAAGTAGGGTTTTGACCCCTTAGACTTCAATGCAAATGATGGTCTCTTCAGCCAGATTACTTGCCTCGTAGAGAAGAGTGTCTGTGCTGATTTTGAAGAAAATCGTAGGGGCCCCCTTATAGGCCCAAAATATAGTTTAGCCTATAACTGTTTTTCTTATAGGAAAAGTTTTGATTTTTTTCGTCACGGCTGTCTTTGAGCTGATGAGTGCTTTCGAATGATACCCATTTCGAGCAGTTTCGAAAATAAACTTTGGGGGAAAATGGGGAAAGTATATTTCACCCCTTAGAAAGTAGGGTTTTGACCCCTTAGACTTCAATGAAAATGATGGTCTTTTCAGCCAGATTACTTGCTTCGCAGAGAAGAGTGTCTGTGCCGATTTTGAAGAAAATCGTAGGGGCCCCCTCATAGGTCCCAAATATAGGTTTGCCTATAACTTTTTTCCTATCAGAAAAGTGTCAATTTTTACGCCACGGCTGTCTTTGGGCTGATGAGTGCTTTCGATTGATACCCATTTCAAGCAGTTTAGAAAATAAACTTTGGGGGAAAATGGGGAAAGTAGATTTCCCCCCTTAGAAAGTAGGGTTTTGACCCCTTAGACTTCAATGCAAATGATGGTCTCTTCAGCCAGATTACTTGCCTCGTAGAGAAGAGTGTCTGTACCGATTTTGAAGAAAATCGTAGGGGCCCCTCATAGGCCCCAAATATATGTTTGCCTATTACTTTTTTCCTATCGGAAAAGTGTCAATGTTTTCGCCACGGCTGTCTTTGGGCTGATGAGTGCTTTTGATTGATACCCGTTTCGAGCAATTTTGAAAATAAACTTTGGGGGAAAATGGGGAAAGTAGATTTCACCCCTTAGAAAGTAGGGTTTTGACCCCTTAGACTTCAATGCAAATGATGGTCTCTTCAGCCAGATTACTTGTCTCGTAGAGAAGAGTGTCTGTGCCGATTTTGAAGAAAATCGTAGGGGCCCCCGCATAGGCCCAAAATATAGTTTTGCCTATAACTGTTTTTCTTATAGGAAAAGTGTCGATTGTTTCGGCACGCCTTTCTTTGGGCTGATGAGTGCTTTCGATTGATACCCATTTCAAGCAGTTTAGAAAATAAACTTGGGGGGAAATAGGGAAAGTAGATTTCACCCCTTAGAAAGTAGGGTTTTGACCCCTTAGACTTCAATGCAAATGATGGTCTCTTCAGCCAGATTACTTGCCTCGTAGAGAAGAGTGTCTGTGCCGATTTTGAAGAAAATCGTAGGGGCCCCCTCATAGGCCCCAAATATAGGTTTGCCTATTACATTTTTCCTATCGGAAAAGTGTCAATGTTTTCGCCACGGCTGTCTTTGGGCTGATGAGTGCTTTTGATTGATACCAATTTCGAGCAATTTTGAAAATAAACTTTGGGGGAAAATGGGGAAAGTAGATTTCACCCCTTAGAAAGTAGGGTTTTGACCCCTTAGACTTCAATGCAAATGATGGTCTCTTCAGCCAGATTACTTGCCTCGTAGAGAAGAGTGTCTGTGCCGATTTTGAAGAAAATCGTAGGGGCCCCCTCATAGGCCCAAAATATAGCTTTGCCTATAACTTTTTTCCTATAGGAAAAGTGTCGATTTTTTCGTCACGGCTGTCTTTGGGCTGATGAGTGCTTTCGATTGATATCCATTTCAAGCAGTTTCGAAAATAAACTTTGGGGGAAAATAGGGAAAGTAGATTTCACCCCTTAGAAAGTAGGGTTTTGACCCCTTAGACTTCAATGCAAATGATGGTCTCTTCAGCCAGATTACTTGCCTCGTAGAGAAGAGTGTCTGTGCCGATTTTGAAGAAAATCGTAGGGGCCCCCTTATAGGCTCAAAATATAGTTTTGCCTATAACTGTTTTTCTTATAGGAAAAGTGTCGATTGTTTCGGCACGCCTTTCTTTGGTCTGATGAGTGCTTTCGATTGATACCCATTTCAAGCAGTTTAGAAAATAAACTTTGGGGGAAAATGGGGAAAGTAGATTTCCCCCCTTAGAAAGTAGGGTTTTGACCCCTTAGACTTCAATGCAAATGATGGTCTTTTCAGCCAGATTACTTGGGTCGTAGAGAAGAGTGTCTGTGCCGATTTTGAAGAAAATCGTAGGGGCCCCCTCATAGGCCCCAAATATAGGTTTGCCTATTACTTTTTTCCTATCGTAAAAGTGTCAATTTTTTGGCCACTGCTGTCTTTGGGCTGATGAGCGCTTTCGATTGATACCCATTTCGAGCAATTTTGAAAATAAACTTGGGGGAAAATGGGGAAAGTAGATTTCACCCCTTAGAAAGTAGGGTTTTGACCCCTTAGACTTCAATGCAAATGATGGTCTCTTCAGCCAGATTACTTTCCTCGTAGAGAAGAGTCTCTGTGCCGATTTTGAAGAAAATCGTAGGGGTCTCTCCTCTTAGGCCCCAAATATAGGTTTGCCTATAACTTTTTTCCTATCGGAAAAGTGTCGATTGTTTCGGCACGGCTTTCTTTGGGCTGATGAGTACTTTCAATTGATACCCATTTCAAGCAGTTTAGAAAATAACCTTTGGGGGGAAAATGGGGAAAGTAGATTTCGCCCCTTAGAAAGTAGGGTTTTGACCCCTTAGACTTCAATGCAAATGATGGTCTCTTCAGCCAGATTATTTGCCTCGTAGAGAAGAGTGTCTGTGCCGATTTTGAAGAAAATCGTAGGGGCCCCCTCATAGGCCCAAAATATAGCTTTGCTTATCACTTTTTTCCTATAGGAAAAGTGTCGATTTTTTCGCCACGGCTGTCTTTGGGCTGATGAGTGCTTTCGATTGATTCCCATTTCGAGCAGTTTTGAAAATAAACTTTGGGGGAAAGTGGGGAAAGTAGATTTCACCCCTTAGAAAGTAGGGTTTTGACCCCTTAGACTTCAATGCAAATGATGGTCTCTTGAGCCAAATTACTTGCCTCGTAGAGAAGAGTGTCGGTGCCGATTTAGAAGAAAATCGTGAGGGCCCCCTCATAGGTCCCAAATATAGGTTTGCCTATAACTGTCTTCCTATGGGAAAAGTGTCGATTGTTTTGGGACGCCTTTCTTTGGGCTGATGAGTGCTTTCGATTGATACCCATTTCAAGCAGTTTAGAAAATAAACTTTGGGGGAAAATGGGGAAAGTAGATTTCACCCCTTAGAAAGTAGGGTTTTGACCCCTTAGACTTCAATGCAAATGATGGTCTCTTCAGCCAGATTACTTGCCTCGTAGAGAAGAGTGTCTGTACCGATTTTGAAGAAAATCGTAGGGGCCCCCTCATAGGCCCCAAATATAGGTTTGCCTATTACTTTTTTCCTATCGGAAAAGTGTCAATGTTTTCGCCACGGCTGTCTTTGGGCTGATGAGTGCTTTTGATTGATACCCGTTTCGAGCAATTTTGAAAATAAACTTTGGGGGAAAATGGGGAAAGTAGATTTCACCCCTTAGAAAGTAGGGTTTTGACCCCTTAGACTTCAATGCAAATGATGGTCTCTTCAGCCAGATTACTTGCCTCGTAGAGAAGAGTGTCTGTGCCGATTTTGAAGAAAATCGTAGGGGCCCCCGCATAGGCCCAAAATATAGTTTTGCCTATAACTGTTTTTCTTATAGGAAAAGTGTCGATTGTTTCGGCACGCCTTTCTTTGGGCTGATGAGTGCTTTCGATTGATACCCATTTCAAGCAGTTTAGAAAATAAACTTGGGGGGAAATAGGGAAAGTAGATTTCACCCCTTAGAAAGTAGGGTTTTGACCCCTTAGACTTCAATGCAAATGATGGTCTCTTCAGCCAGATTACTTGCCTCGTAGAGAAGAGTGTCTGTGCCGATTTTGAAGAAAATCGTAGGGGCCCCCTCATAGGCCCCAAATATAGGTTTGCCTATTACATTTTTCCTATCGGAAAAGTGTCAATGTTTTCGCCACGGCTGTCTTTGGGCTGATGAGTGCTTTTGATTGATACCAATTTCGAGCAATTTTGAAAATAAACTTTGGGGGAAAATGGGGAAAGTAGATTTCACCCCTTAGAAAGTAGGGTTTTGACCCCTTAGACTTCAATGCAAATGATGGTCTCTTGAGCCAAATTACTTGCCTCGTAGAGAAGAGTGTCTGTGCCGATTTAGAAGAAAATCGTGGGGGCCCCCTCATAGGCCCCAAATATAGGTTTGCCTATAACTGTCTTCCTATGGGAAAAGTGTCGATTGTTTTGGGACGGCTTTCTTTGGGCTGATGAGTGCTTTCGATTAATACCCATTTTAAGCAGTTTAGAAAATAAACTTTGGGGGAAAATGGGGAAAGTAGATTTCCCCCCCTTAGAAAGTAGGGTTTTGACCCCTTAGACTTCAATGCAAAGGATGGTCTCTTCAGCCAGATTACTTGCCTCGTAGAGAAGAGTGTCTGTGCTGATTTTGAAGAAAATCGTAGGGCCCCCTCTAAGGCCCAAAATATATTTTTGCCTATAACCTTTTTCCTATCGGAAAAGTGTCGATTGTTTCGGCACGCCTTTCTTTGGGCTGATGAGTGCTTTCGATTGATACCCATTTCAAGCAGTTTAGAAAATAAACTTTGGGGGAAAATGGGGAAAGTAGATTTCCCCCCTTAGAAAGTAGGGTTTTGACCCCTTAGACTTCAATGCAAATGATGGTCTTTTCAGCCAGATTACTTGGGTCGTAGAGAAGAGTGTCTGTGCCGATTTTAAAGAAAATCGTAGTGGCCCCCTCTTAGGCCCCAAATATAGGTTTGCCTATTACTTTTTTCCTATCGGAAAAGTGTCAATTTTTTCGCCACGGCTGTCTTTGGGCTGATGAGTGCTTTCGATTGATACCCATTTCGAGCAATTTTGAAAATAAACTTTGGGGGAAAATGGGGAAAGTAGATTTCACCCCTTAGAAAGTAGGGTTTTGACCCCTTAGACTTCAATGCAAATGATGGTCTCTTCAGCCATATTACTTTCCTCGTAGAGAAGAGTCTCTGTGCCGATTTTGAAGAAAATCGTAGGGGCCCCTCATAGGCCCCAAATATAGGTTTGCCTATAACTTTTTCCTATCGGAAAAGTGTAGATTGTTTTGGCACGGCTTTCTTTGGGCTGATGAGTACTTTCGATTGATACCCATTTCAAGCAGTTTAGAAAATAACCTTTGGGGGGAAAATGGGGAAAGTAGATTTCGCCCCTTAGAAAGTAGGGTTTTGACCCCTTAGACTTCAATGCAAATGATGGTCTCTTCAGCCAGATTACTTGCCTCGTAGAGAAGAGTGTCTGTGCCGATTTGGAAGAAAATCGTAGGGGCCCCCTCTTAGGCCCAAAATATAGCTTTGCCTATAACTTTTTTCCTATAGGAAAAGTGTCGATTTTTTCGTCACGGCTGTCTTTGGGCTGATGAGTGCTTTCGATTGATATCCATTTCAAGCAGTTTCGAAAATAAACTTTGGGGGAAAATAGGGAAAGTAGATTTCACCCCTTAGAAAGTAGGGTTTTGACCCCTTAGACTTCAATGCAAAAGATGGTCTCTTCAGCCAGATTACTTGCCTCGTAGAGAAGAGTGTCTGTGCCGATTTTGAAGAAAATCGTAGGGGCCCCCTTATAGGCCCAAAATATAGTTTTGCCTATAACTGTTTTTCTTATAGGAAAAGTGTCGATTGTTTCGGCACGCCTTTCTTTGGGCTGATGAGTGCTTTCGATTGATACCCATTTCAAGCAGTTTAGAAAATAAATTTGGGGGAAAATGGGGAAAGTAGATTTCCCCCCTTAGAAAGTAGGGTTTTGACCCCTTAGACTTCAATGCAAATGATGGTCTTTTCAGCCAGATTACTTGGGTCGTAGAGAAGAGTGTCTGTGCCGATTTTTAAGAAAATCGTAGGGGCCCCCTCATAGGCCCCAAATATAGGTTTGCCTATTACTTTTTTCCTATCGGAAAAGTGTCAATTTTTTGGCCACGGCTGTCTTTGGGCTGATGAGCGCTTTCGATTGATACCCATTTCGAGCAATTTTGAAAATAAACTTGGGGGAAAATGGGGAAAGTAGATTTCACCCCTTAGAAAGTAGGGTTTTGACCCCTTAGACTTCAATGCAAATGATGGTCTCTTCAGCCAGATTACTTTCCTCGTAGAGAAGAGTCTCTGTGCCGATTTTGAAGAAAATCGTAGGGGTCTCCTCTTAGGCCCCAAATATAGGTTTGCCTATAACTTTTTTCCTATCGGAAAAGTGTCGATTGTTTCGGCACGGCTTTCTTTGGGCTGATGAGTACTTTCAATTGATACCCATTTCAAGCAGTTTAGAAAATAACCTTTGGGTGGAAAATGGGGAAAGTAGATTTCGCCCCTTAGAAAGTAGGGTTTTGACCCCTTAGACTTCAATGCAAATGATGGTCTCTTCAGCCAGATTACTTGCCTCGTAGAGAAGAGTGTCTGTGCTGATTTTGAAGAAAATCGTAGGGGCCCCCTTATAGGCCCAAAATATAGTTTAGCCTATAACTGTTTTTCTTATAGGAAAAGTTTTGATTTTTTTCGTCACGGCTGTCTTTGAGCTGATGAGTGCTTTCGAATGATACCCATTTCGAGCAGTTTCGAAAATAAACTTTGGGGGAAAATGGGGAAAGTATATTTCACCCGTTAGAAAGTAGGGTTTTGACCCCTTAGACTTCAATGAAAATGATGGTCTTTTCAGCCAGATTACTTGCTTCGCAGAGAAGAGTGTCTGTGCCGATTTTGAAGAAAATCGTAGGGGCCCCCTCATAGGTCCCAAATATAGGTTTGCCTATAACTTTTTTCCTATCAGAAAAGTGTCAATTTTTACGCCACGGCTGTCTTTGGGCTGATGAGTGCTTTCGATTGATACCCATTTCAAGCAGTTTAGAAAATAAACTTTGGGGGAAAATGGGGAAAGTAGATTTCCCCCCTTAGAAAGTAGGGTTTTGACCCCTTAGACTTCAATGCAAATGATGGTCTCTTCAGCCAGATTACTTGCCTCGTAGAGAAGAGTGTCTGTACCGATTTTGAAGAAAATCGTAGGGGCCCCTCATAGGCCCCAAATATAGGTTTGCCTATTACTTTTTTCCTATCGGAAAAGTGTCAATGTTTTCGCCACGGCTGTCTTTGGGCTGATGAGTGCTTTTGATTGATACCCGTTTCGAGCAATTTTGAAAATAAACTTTGGGGGAAAATGGGGAAAGTAGATTTCACCCCTTAGAAAGTAGGGTTTTGACCCCTTAGACTTCAATGCAAATGATGGTCTCTTCAGCCAGATTACTTGTCTCGTAGAGAAGAGTGTCTGTGCCGATTTTGAAGAAAATCGTAGGGGCCCCCGCATAGGCCCAAAATATAGTTTTGCCTATAACTGTTTTTCTTATAGGAAAAGTGTCGATTGTTTCGGCACGCCTTTCTTTGGGCTGATGAGTGCTTTCGATTGATACCCATTTCAAGCAGTTTAGAAAATAAACTTGGGGGGAAATAGGGAAAGTAGATTTCACCCCTTAGAAAGTAGGGTTTTGACCCCTTAGACTTCAATGCAAATGATGGTCTCTTCAGCCAGATTACTTGCCTCGTAGAGAAGAGTGTCTGTGCCGATTTTGAAGAAAATCGTAGGGGCCCCCTCATAGGCCCCAAATATAGGTTTGCCTATTACATTTTTCCTATCGGAAAAGTGTCAATGTTTTCGCCACGGCTGTCTTTGGGCTGATGAGTGCTTTTGATTGATACCAATTTCGAGCAATTTTGAAAATAAACTTTGGGGGAAAATGGGGAAAGTAGATTTCACCCCTTAGAAAGTAGGGTTTTGACCCCTTAGACTTCAATGCAAATGATGGTCTCTTGAGCCAAATTACTTGCCTCGTAGAGAAGAGTGTCTGTGCCGATTTAGAAGAAAATCGTGGGGGCCCCCTCATAGGCCCCAAATATAGGTTTGCCTATAACTGTCTTCCTATGGGAAAAGTGTCGATTGTTTTGGGACGGCTTTCTTTGGGCTGATGAGTGCTTTCGATTAATACCCATTTTAAGCAGTTTAGAAAATAAACTTTGGGGGAAAATGGGGAAAGTAGATTTCCCCCCCTTAGAAAGTAGGGTTTTGACCCCTTAGACTTCAATGCAAAGGATGGTCTCTTCAGCCAGATTACTTGCCTCGTAGAGAAGAGTGTCTGTGCTGATTTTGAAGAAAATCGTAGGGCCCCCTCTAAGGCCCAAAATATATTTTTGCCTATAACCTTTTTCCTATCGGAAAAGTGTCGATTGTTTCGGCACGCCTTTCTTTGGGCTGATGAGTGCTTTCGATTGATACCCATTTCAAGCAGTTTAGAAAATAAACTTTGGGGGAAAATGGGGAAAGTAGATTTCCCCCCTTAGAAAGTAGGGTTTTGACCCCTTAGACTTCAATGCAAATGATGGTCTTTTCAGCCAGATTACTTGGGTCGTAGAGAAGAGTGTCTGTGCCGATTTTAAAGAAAATCGTAGTGGCCCCCTCTTAGGCCCCAAATATAGGTTTGCCTATTACTTTTTTCCTATCGGAAAAGTGTCAATTTTTTCGCCACGGCTGTCTTTGGGCTGATGAGTGCTTTCGATTGATACCCATTTCGAGCAATTTTGAAAATAAACTTTGGGGGAAAATGGGGAAAGTAGATTTCACCCCTTAGAAAGTAGGGTTTTGACCCCTTAGACTTCAATGCAAATGATGGTCTCTTCAGCCATATTACTTTCCTCGTAGAGAAGAGTCTCTGTGCCGATTTTGAAGAAAATCGTAGGGGCCCCTCATAGGCCCCAAATATAGGTTTGCCTATAACTTTTTCCTATCGGAAAAGTGTAGATTGTTTTGGCACGGCTTTCTTTGGGCTGATGAGTACTTTCGATTGATACCCATTTCAAGCAGTTTAGAAAATAACCTTTGGGGGGAAAATGGGGAAAGTAGATTTCGCCCCTTAGAAAGTAGGGTTTTGACCCCTTAGACTTCAATGCAAATGATGGTCTCTTCAGCCAGATTACTTGCCTCGTAGAGAAGAGTGTCTGTGCCGATTTTGAAGAAAATCGTAGGGGCCCCCTCTTAGGCCCAAAATATAGCTTTGCCTATAACTTTTTTCCTATAGGAAAAGTGTCGATTTTTTCGTCACGGCTGTCTTTGGGCTGATGAGTGCTTTCGATTGATATCCATTTCAAGCAGTTTCGAAAATAAACTTTGGGGGAAAATAGGGAAAGTAGATTTCACCCCTTAGAAAGTAGGGTTTTGACCCCTTAGACTTCAATGCAAAAGATGGTCTCTTCAGCCAGATTACTTGCCTCGTAGAGAAGAGTGTCTGTGCCGATTTTGAAGAAAATCGTAGGGGCCCCCTTATAGGCCCAAAATATAGTTTTGCCTATAACTGTTTTTCTTATAGGAAAAGTGTCGATTGTTTCGGCACGCCTTTCTTTGGGCTGATGAGTGCTTTCGATTGATACCCATTTCAAGCAGTTTAGAAAATAAACTTTGGGGGAAAATGGGGAAAGTAGATTTCCCCCCTTAGAAAGTAGGGTTTTGACCCCTTAGACTTCAATGCAAATGATGGTCTTTTCAGCCAGATTACTTGGGTCGTAGAGAAGAGTGTCTGTGCCGATTTTGAAGAAAATCGTAGGGGCCCCCTCATAGGCCCCAAATATAGGTTTGCCTATGACTTTTTTCCTATCGTAAAAGTGTCAATTTTTTGGCCACGGCTGTCTTTGGGCTGATGAGAGCGCTTTCGATTGATACCCATTTCGAGCAATTTTGAAAATAAACTTGGGGGAAAATGGGGAAAGTAGATTTCACCCCTTAGAAAGTAGGGTTTTGACCCCTTAGACTTCAATGCAAATGATGGTCTCTTCAGCCAGATTACTTTCCTCGTAGAGAAGAGTCTCTGTGCCGATTTTGAAGAAAATCTTAGGGGTCTCCTCTTAGGCCCCAAATATAGGTTTGCCTATAACTTTTTTCCTATCGGAAAAGTGTCGATTGTTTCGGCACGGCTTTCTTTGGGCTGATGAGTACTTTCAATTGATACCCATTTCAAGCAGTTTAGAAAATAACCTTTGGGGGGAAAATGGGGAAAGTAGATTTCGCCCCTTAGAAAGTAGGGTTTTGACCCCTTAGACTTCAATGCAAATGATGGTCTCTTCAGCCAGATTATTTGCCTCGTAGAGAAGAGTGTCTGTGCCGATTTTGAAGAAAATCGTAGGGGCCCCCTCATAGGCCCAAAATATAGCTTTGCTTATAACTTTTTTCCTATAGGAAAAGTGTCGATTTTTTCGCCACGGCTGTCTTTGGGCTGATGAGTGCTTTCGATTGATACCCATTTCGAGCAGTTTTGAAAATAAACTTTGGGGGAAAGTGGGGAAAGTAGATTTCACCCCTTAGAAAGTAGGGTTTTGACCCCTTAGACTTCAATGCAAATGATGGTCTCTTGAGCCAAATTACTTGCCTCGTAGAGAAGAGTGTCGGTGCCGATTTAGAAGAAAATCGTGAGGGCCCCCTCATAGGTCCCAAATATAGGTTTGCCTATAACTGTCTTCCTATGGGAAAAGTGTCGATTGTTTTGGGACGCCTTTCTTTGGGCTGATGAGTGCTTTCGATTGATACCCATTTCAAGCAGTTTAGAAAATAAACTTTGGGGGAAAATGGGGAAAGTAGATTTCCCCCCTTAGAAAGTAGGGTTTTGACCCCTTAGACTTCAATGCAAATGATGGTCTCTTCAGCCAGATTACTTGCCTCGTAGAGAAGAGTGTCTGTACCGATTTTGAAGAAAATCGTAGGGGCCCCCTCATAGGCCCCAAATATAGGTTTGCCTATTACTTTTTTCCTATCGGAAAAGTGTCAATGTTTTCGCCACGGCTGTCTTTGGGCTGATGAGTGCTTTTGATTGATACCCGTTTCGAGCAATTTTGAAAATAAACTTTGGGGGAAAATGGGGAAAGTAGATTTCACCCCTTAGAAAGTAGGGTTTTGACCCCTTAGACTTCAATGCAAATGATGGTCTCTTCAGCCAGGTTACTTGCCTTGTAGAGAAGAGTGTCTGTGCCGATTTTGAAGAAAATCGTAGGGGCCCCCTTATAGGCCCAAAATATAGTTTTGCCTATAACTGTTTTTCTTATAGGAAAAGTGTCGATTGTTTCGGCACGCCTTTCTTTGGGCTGATGAGTGCTTTCGATTGATACCCATTTCAAGCAGTTTAGAAAATAAACTTTGGGGGAAAATGGGGAAAGTAGATTTCCCCCCTTAGAAAGTAGGGTTTTGACCCCTTAGACTTCAATGCAAATGATGGTCTTTTCAGCCAGATTACTTGGGTCGTAGAGAAGAGTGTCTGTGCCGATTTTGAAGAAAATCGTAGGGGCCCCCTCATAGGCCCCAAATATAGGTTTGCCTATTACTTTTTTCCTATCGTAAAAGTGTCAATTTTTCGCCACGGCTGTCTTTGGGCTGATGAGCGCTTTCGATTGATACCCATTTCGAGCAATTTTGAAAATAAACTTTGGGGGAAAATGGGGAAAGTAGATTTCACCCCTTAGAAAGTAGGGTTTTGACCCCTTAGACTTCAATGCAAATGATGGTCACTTCAGCCAGATTACTTTCCTCGTAGAGAAGAGTCTCTGTGCCGATTTTGAAGAAAATCGTAGGGGTCTCCTCATAGGCCCCAAATATAGGTTTGCCTATAACTTTTTTCCTATTGGAAAAGTGTCGATTGTTTCGGCACGGCTTTCTTTGGGCTGATGAGTACTTTCGATTGATACCCATTTCAAGCAGTTTAGAAAATAAACTTTGGGGGAAAATGGGGAAAGTAGATTTCCCCCCTTAGAAAGTAGGGTTTTGACCCCTTAGACTTCAATGCAAATGATGGTCTCTTCAGCCAGATTACTTGCCTCGTAGAGAAGAGTGTCTGTGCCGATTTTGAAGAAAATCGTAGGGGCCCCCTTATAGGCCCAAAATATAGCTTTGCCTATAACTTTTTTCCTATAGGAAAACTGTCGATTGTTTCGCCACGGCTGTCTTTGGGCTGATGAGTGCTTTCGATTGATATCCATTTCAAGCAGTTTCGAAAATAAAATTTAGGGGAAAATAGGGAAAGTAGATTTCACCCCTTAGAAAGTAGGGTTTTGACCCCTTAGAATTCAATGCAAATGATGGTCTCTTCAGCCAGATTACTTGCGTCGTAGAGAAGAGTGTCTGTGCTGATTTTGAAGAAAATCGTAGGGGCCCCCTTATAGGCCCAAAATATAGTTTTGCCTATAACTGTTTTTCTTATAGGAAAAGTTGCGATTTTTTCGTCACGGCTGTCTTTGGGCTGATGAGAGCTTTCGAATGATACCCATTTCGAGCAGTTTCGAAAATAAACTTTGGGGGAAAATGGGGAAAGTATATTAAACCCCTTAGAAAGTAGGGTTTTGACCCCTTAGACTTCAATGCAAATGATGGTCTTTTCAGCCAGATTACTTGCTTCGCAGAGAAGAGTGTCTGTGCCGATTTTGAAGAAAATCGTAGGGGCCCCCTCATAGGCCCCAAATATAGGTTGGCCTATAACTTTTTTCCTATCGGAAAAGTGTAATTTTTTTCGCCCCGGCTGTCTTTGGGCTGATGAGTGCTTTCGATTGATACCCATTTCGAGCAGTTTTGAAAATAAACTTTGGAGGAAAGTGGGGAAAGTAGATTTCACCCCTTAGAAAGTAGGGTTTTGACCCCTTAGACTTCAATGCAAATGATGGTCTCTTGTGCCAAAATACTTGCCTCGTAGAGAAAAGTGTCTGTGCCGATTTAGAAGAAAATCGTAGGGGCCCCCTCATAGGCCCCAAATATAGGTTTGCCTATAACTGTTTTCCTATGGGAAAAGTGTCGATTGTTTTGGGACGGCTTTCTTTGGGCTGATGAGTGCTTTCGATTGATACCCATTTCAAGCAGTTTAGAAAATAAACTTTGGGGGAAAATGGGGAAAGTAGATTTCCCCCCTTAGAAAGTAGGATTTGACCCCTTAGACTTCAATGCAAATGATGGTCTCTTCAGCTAGATTACTTGCCTCGTAGAGAAGAGTGTCTGTGCCGATTTTGAAGAAAATCGTAGGGGCCCCCTCGTAGGCCCAACATATAGCTTTGCCTATAACTTTTTTCCTATAGGAAAAGTGTCGATGTTTTCGCCAGGGCTGTCTTTGGGCTGATGAGTGCTTTCGATTGATATCCATTTCAAGCAGTTTTGAAAATAAACTTTGGGGGAAAATAGGGAAAGTAGATTTCCCCCCTTAGAAAGTAGGGTTTTGACCCCTTAGACTTCAATGCAAATGATGGTCTCTTCAGCCAGATTACTTGCCTCGTAGAGAAGAGTGTCTGTGCCGATTTATAAGAAAATCGTGAGGGCCCCCTCATAGGTCCCAAATATAGGTTTGCCTATAACTGTCTTCCTATGGGAAAAGTGTCGATTGTTTTGGGACGGCTTTCTTTGGGCTGATGAGTGCTTTCGATTGATACACATTTCAAGCAGTTTAGAAAATAAACTTTGGGGGAAAATGGGGAAAATAGATTTCCCCCCCTTAGAAAGTAGGGTTTTGACCCCTTAGACTTCAATGCAAATGATGGTCTCTTCAGCCAGATTACTTGCCTCGTAGAGAAGAGTGTCTGTGCCGATTTTGAAGAAAATCGTAGGGCCCCCTCTAAGGCCAAAATATATTTTTGCCTATAACTTTTTTCCTATCGGAAAAGTGTCGATTGTTTCGGCACGGCTTTCTTTGGGCTGATGAGTGCTTTCGATTGATAGCCATTTCAAGCAGTTTAGAAAATAACCTTTGGGGGGAAAATGGGGAAAGTAGATTTCCCCCCTTAGAAAGTAGGGTTTTGACCCCTTAGACAGCAATGCAAATGATGGTCTCTTCAGCCAGATTACTTGCCTCGTAGAGAAGAGTGTCTGTGCCGATTTTGAAGAAAATCGTAGGGGCCCCCTCATAGGCCCAAATATAGTTTTGCCTATAACTTTCTTCCTATTGGAAAAGTGTCAATTGTTTCGGCACGGCTTTCTTTGGGCTGATGAGTGCTTTCCATTGATACCCATTTCAAGCAGTTTAGAAAATAAACTTTGGGGGAAAATGGGGAAAATATATTTCACCCCTTAGAAAGTAGGGTTTTGACCCCTTAGACTTCAATGCAAATGATGGTCTCTTCAGCCAGATTACTTTCCTAGTAGAGAAGAGTGTCTGTGCCGATTTTAAAGAAAATCGTAGGGGCCCCCTCATAGGTCCCAAATATAGGTTTGCCTATAACTTTTTTCCTATAAAAAAAGTGTCAATTTTTACGCCACGGCTGTCTTTGAGCTGATGAGTGCTTTCGATTGATACCCATTTCGAGCAGTTTAGAAAATAAACTTTGGGGGAAAATGGGGAAAATAGATTTCACCCCTTAGAAAGTAGGGTTTTGACCCCTTAGACTTCAATGCAAATGATGGTCTCTTCAGCCAGATTACTTTCCTCGTAGAGAAGAGTGTCTGTGCCGATTTTGAAGAAAATCGTAGGGCCCCCTCTAAGGCCCAAAATATATTTTTGCCTATAACTTTTTTCCTATCGGAAAAGTGTCGATTGTTTCGGCACGCCTTTCTTTGGGCTGATGAGTGCTTTCGATTGATACCCATTTCAAGCAGTTTAGAAAATAAACTTTGGGGGAAAATGGGGAAAGTAGATTTCCCCCCTTAGAAAGTAGGGTTTTGACCCCTTAGACTTCAATGCAAATGATGGTCTTTTCAGCCAGATTACTTGGGTCGTAGAGAAGAGTGTCTGTGCCGATTTTTAAGAAAATCGTAGGGGCCCCCTCATAGGCCCCAAATATAGGTTTGCCTATTACTTTTTTCCTATCGGAAAAGTGTCAATTTTTTGGCCACGGCTGTCTTTGGGCTGATGAGCGCTTTCGATTGATACCCATTTCGAGCAATTTTGAAAATAAACTTGGGGGAAAATGGGGAAAGTAGATTTCACCCCTTAGAAAGTAGGGTTTTGACCCCTTAGACTTCAATGCAAATGATGGTCTCTTCAGCCAGATTACTTTCCTCGTAGAGAAGAGTCTCTGTGCCGATTTTGAAGAAAATCGTAGGGGTCTCCTCTTAGGCCCCAAATATAGGTTTGCCTATAACTTTTTTCCTATCGGAAAAGTGTCGATTGTTTCGGCACGGCTTTCTTTGGGCTGATGAGTACTTTCAATTGATACCCATTTCAAGCAGTTTAGAAAATAACCTTTGGGTGGAAAATGGGGAAAGTAGATTTCGCCCCTTAGAAAGTAGGGTTTTGACCCCTTAGACTTCAATGCAAATGATGGTCTCTTCAGCCAGATTACTTGCCTCGTAGAGAAGAGTGTCTGTGCTGATTTTGAAGAAAATCGTAGGGGCCCCCTTATAGGCCCAAAATATAGTTTAGCCTATAACTGTTTTTCTTATAGGAAAAGTTTTGATTTTTTTCGTCACGGCTGTCTTTGAGCTGATGAGTGCTTTCGAATGATACCCATTTCGAGCAGTTTCGAAAATAAACTTTGGGGGAAAATGGGGAAAGTATATTTCACCCCTTAGAAAGTAGGGTTTTGACCCCTTAGACTTCAATGAAAATGATGGTCTTTTCAGCCAGATTACTTGCTTCGCAGAGAAGAGTGTCTGTGCCGATTTTGAAGAAAATCGTAGGGGCCCCCTCATAGGTCCCAAATATAGGTTTGCCTATAACTTTTTTCCTATCAAAAAAGTGTCAATTTTTACGCCACGGCTGTCTTTGGGCTGATGAGTGCTTTCGATTGATACCCATTTCAAGCAGTTTAGAAAATAAACTTTGGGGGAAAATGGGGAAAGTAGATTTCCCCCCTTAGAAAGTAGGGTTTTGACCCCTTAGACTTCAATGCAAATGATGGTCTCTTCAGCCAGATTACTTGCCTCGTAGAGAAGAGTGTCTGTACCGATTTTGAAGAAAATCGTAGGGGCCCCTCATAGGCCCCAAATATAGGTTTGCCTATTACTTTTTTCCTATCGGAAAAGTGTCAATGTTTTCGCCACGGCTGTCTTTGGGCTGATGAGTGCTTTTGATTGATACCCGTTTCGAGCAATTTTGAAAATAAACTTTGGGGGAAAATGGGGAAAGTAGATTTCACCCCTTAGAAAGTAGGGTTTTGACCCCTTAGACTTCAATGCAAATGATGGTCTCTTCAGCCAGATTACTTGTCTCGTAGAGAAGAGTGTCTGTGCCGATTTTGAAGAAAATCGTAGGGGCCCCCGCATAGGCCCAAAATATAGTTTTGCCTATAACTGTTTTTCTTATAGGAAAAGTGTCGATTGTTTCGGCACGCCTTTCTTTGGGCTGATGAGTGCTTTCGATTGATACCCATTTCAAGCAGTTTAGAAAATAAACTTGGGGGGAAATAGGGAAAGTAGATTTCACCCCTTAGAAAGTAGGGTTTTGACCCCTTAGACTTCAATGCAAATGATGGTCTCTTCAGCCAGATTACTTGCCTCGTAGAGAAGAGTGTCTGTGCCGATTTTGAAGAAAATCGTAGGGGCCCCCTCATAGGCCCCAAATATAGGTTTGCCTATTACATTTTTCCTATCGGAAAAGTGTCAATGTTTTCGCCACGGCTGTCTTTGGGCTGATGAGTGCTTTTGATTGATACCAATTTCGAGCAATTTTGAAAATAAACTTTGGGGGAAAATGGGGAAAGTAGATTTCACCCCTTAGAAAGTAGGGTTTTGACCCCTTAGACTTCAATGCAAATGATGGTCTCTTCAGCCAGATTACTTGCCTCGTAGAGAAGAGTGTCTGTGCCGATTTTGAAGAAAATCGTAGGGGCCCCCTCATAGGCCCAAAATATAGCTTTGCCTATAACTTTTTTCCTATAGGAAAAGTGTCGATTTTTTCGTCACGGCTGTCTTTGGGCTGATGAGTGCTTTCGATTGATATCCATTTCAAGCAGTTTCGAAAATAAACTTTGGGGGAAAATAGGGAAAGTAGATTTCACCCCTTAGAAAGTAGGGTTTTGACCCCTTAGGCTTCAATGCAAATGATGGTCTCTTCAGCCAGATTACTTGCCTCGTAGAGAAGAGTGTCTGTGCCGATTTTGAAGAAAATCGTAGGGGCCCCCTTATAGGCTCAAAATATAGTTTTGCCTATAACTGTTTTTCTTATAGGAAAAGTGTCGATTGTTTCGGCACGCCTTTCTTTGGTCTGATGAGTGCTTTCGATTGATACCCATTTCAAGCAGTTTAGAAAATAAACTTTGGGGGAAAATGGGGAAAGTAGATTTCCCCCCTTAGAAAGTAGGGTTTTGACCCCTTAGACTTCAATGCAAATGATGGTCTTTTCAGCCAGATTACTTGGGTCGTAGAGAAGAGTGTCTGTGCCGATTTTGAAGAAAATCGTAGGGGCCCCCTCATAGGCCCCAAATATAGGTTTGCCTATTACTTTTTTCCTATCGTAAAAGTGTCAATTTTTTGGCCACGGCTGTCTTTGGGCTGATGAGCGCTTTCGATTGATACCCATTTCGAGCAATTTTGAAAATAAACTTGGGGGAAAATGGGGAAAGTAGATTTCACCCCTTAGAAAGTAGGGTTTTGACCCCTTAGACTTCAATGCAAATGATGGTCTCTTCAGCCAGATTACTTTCCTCGTAGAGAAGAGTCTCTGTGCCGATTTTGAAGAAAATCGTAGGGGTCTCTCCTCTTAGGCCCCAAATATAGGTTTGCCTATAACTTTTTTCCTATCGGAAAAGTGTCGATTGTTTCGGCACGGCTTTCTTTGGGCTGATGAGTACTTTCAATTGATACCCATTTCAAGCAGTTTAGAAAATAACCTTTGGGGGGAAAATGGGGAAAGTAGATTTCGCCCCTTAGAAAGTAGGGTTTTGACCCCTTAGACTTCAATGCAAATGATGGTCTCTTCAGCCAGATTATTTGCCTCGTAGAGAAGAGTGTCTGTGCCGATTTTGAAGAAAATCGTAGGGGCCCCCTCATAGGCCCAAAATATAGCTTTGCTTATAACTTTTTTCCTATAGGAAAAGTGTCGATTTTTTCGCCACGGCTGTCTTTGGGCTGATGAGTGCTTTCGATTGATACCCATTTCGAGCAGTTTTGAAAATAAACTTTGGGGGAAAGTGGGGAAAGTAGATTTCACCCCTTAGAAAGTAGGGTTTTGACCCCTTAGACTTCAATGCAAATGATGGTCTCTTGAGCCAAATTACTTGCCTCGTAGAGAAGAGTGTCGGTGCCGATTTAGAAGAAAATCGTGAGGGCCCCCTCATAGGTCCCAAATATAGGTTTGCCTATAACTGTCTTCCTATGGGAAAAGTGTCGATTGTTTTGGGACGCCTTTCTTTGGGCTGATGAGTGCTTTCGATTGATACCCATTTCAAGCAGTTTAGAAAATAAACTTTGGGGGAAAATGGGGAAAGTAGATTTCACCCCTTAGAAAGTAGGGTTTTGACCCCTTAGACTTCAATGCAAATGATGGTCTCTTCAGCCAGATTACTTGCCTCGTAGAGAAGAGTGTCTGTACCGATTTTGAAGAAAATCGTAGGGGCCCCCTCATAGGCCCCAAATATAGGTTTGCCTATTACTTTTTTCCTGTCGGAAAAGTGTCAATGTTTTCGCCACGGCTGTCTTTGGGCTGATGAGTGCTTTTGATTGATACCCGTTTCGAGCAATTTTGAAAATAAACTTTGGGGGAAAATGGGGAAAGTAGATTTCACCCCTTAGAAAGTAGGGTTTTGACCCCTTAGACTTCAATGCAAATGATGGTCTCTTCAGCCAGATTACTTGCCTCGTAGAGAAGAGTGTCTGTGCCGATTTTGAAGAAAATCGTAGGGGCCCCCGCATAGGCCCAAAATATAGTTTTGCCTATAACTGTTTTTCTTATAGGAAAAGTGTCGATTGTTTCGGCACGCCTTTCTTTGGGCTGATGAGTGCTTTCGATTGATACCCATTTCAAGCAGTTTAGAAAATAAACTTGGGGGGAAATAGGGAAAGTAGATTTCACCCCTTAGAAAGTAGGGTTTTGACCCCTTAGACTTCAATGCAAATGATGGTCTCTTCAGCCAGATTACTTGCCTCGTAGAGAAGAGTGTCTGTGCCGATTTTGAAGAAAATCGTAGGGGCCCCCTCATAGGCCCCAAATATAGGTTTGCCTATTACATTTTTCCTATCGGAAAAGTGTCAATGTTTTCGCCACGGCTGTCTTTGGGCTGATGAGTGCTTTTGATTGATACCAATTTCGAGCAATTTTGAAAATAAACTTTG
Source organism: Chirona hameri (assembly GCA_036785665.1). Classification (NCBI taxonomy): domain Eukaryota; kingdom Metazoa; phylum Arthropoda; class Thecostraca; order Balanomorpha; family Balanidae; genus Chirona; species Chirona hameri. The sequence goes on from JAXIVJ010000066.1 coordinate 184,179, forward strand.
GGGGAAAATGGGGAAAGTAGATTTCACCCCTTAGAAAGTAGGGTTTTGACCCCTTAGACTTCAATGCAAATGATGGTCTCTTGAGCCAAATTACTTGCCTCGTAGAGAAGAGTGTCTGTGCCGATTTAGAAGAAAATCGTGGGGGGCCCCTCATAGGCCCCAAATATAGGTTTGCCTATAACTGTCTTCCTATGGGAAAAGTGTCGATTGTTTTGGGACGGCTTTCTTTGGGCTGATGAGTGCTTTCGATTAATACCCATTTTAAGCAGTTTAGAAAATAAACTTTGGGGGAAAATGGGGAAAGTAGATTTCCCCCCCTTAGAAAGTAGGGTTTTGACCCCTTAGACTTCAATGCAAAGGATGGTCTCTTCAGCCAGATTACTTGCCTCGTAGAGAAGAGTGTCTGTGCTGATTTTGAAGAAAATCGTAGGGCCCCCTCTAAGGCCCAAAATATATTTTTGCCTATAACCTTTTTCCTATCGGAAAAGTGTCGATTGTTTCGGCACGCCTTTCTTTGGGCTGATGAGTGCTTTCGATTGATACCCATTTCAAGCAGTTTAGAAAATAAACTTTGGGGGAAAATGGGGAAAGTAGATTTCCCCCCTTAGAAAGTAGGGTTTTGACCCCTTAGACTTCAATGCAAATGATGGTCTTTTCAGCCAGATTACTTGGGTCGTAGAGAAGAGTGTCTGTGCCGATTTTAAAGAAAATCGTAGTGGCCCCCTCTTAGGCCCCAAATATAGGTTTGCCTATTACTTTTTTCCTATCGGAAAAGTGTCAATTTTTTCGCCACGGCTGTCTTTGGGCTGATGAGTGCTTTCGATTGATACCCATTTCGAGCAATTTTGAAAATAAACTTTGGGGGAAAATGGGGAAAGTAGATTTCACCCCTTAGAAAGTAGGGTTTTGACCCCTTAGACTTCAATGCAAATGATGGTCTCTTCAGCCATATTACTTTCCTCGTAGAGAAGAGTCTCTGTGCCGATTTTGAAGAAAATCGTAGGGGCCCCTCATAGGCCCCAAATATAGGTTTGCCTATAACTTTTTCCTATCGGAAAAGTGTAGATTGTTTTGGCACGGCTTTCTTTGGGCTGATGAGTACTTTCGATTGATACCCATTTCAAGCAGTTTAGAAAATAACCTTTGGGGGGAAAATGGGGAAAGTAGATTTCGCCCCTTAGAAAGTAGGGTTTTGACCCCTTAGACTTCAATGCAAATGATGGTCTCTTCAGCCAGATTACTTGCCTCGTAGAGAAGAGTGTCTGTGCCGATTTTGAAGAAAATCGTAGGGGCCCCCTCTTAGGCCCAAAATATAGCTTTGCCTATAACTTTTTTCCTATAGGAAAAGTGTCGATTTTTTCGTCACGGCTGTCTTTGGGCTGATGAGTGCTTTCGATTGATATCCATTTCAAGCAGTTTCGAAAATAAACTTTGGGGGAAAATAGGGAAAGTAGATTTCACCCCTTAGAAAGTAGGGTTTTGACCCCTTAGACTTCAATGCAAAAGATGGTCTCTTCAGCCAGATTACTTGCCTCGTAGAGAAGAGTGTCTGTGCCGATTTTGAAGAAAATCGTAGGGGCCCCCTTATAGGCCCAAAATATAGTTTTGCCTATAACTGTTTTTCTTATAGGAAAAGTGTCGATTGTTTCGGCACGCCTTTCTTTGGGCTGATGAGTGCTTTCGATTGATACCCATTTCAAGCAGTTTAGAAAATAAACTTTGGGGGAAAATGGGGAAAGTAGATTTCCCCCCTTAGAAAGTAGGGTTTTGACCCCTTAGACTTCAATGCAAATGATGGTCTTTTCAGCCAGATTACTTGGGTCGTAGAGAAGAGTGTCTGTGCCGATTTTGAAGAAAATCGTAGGGGCCCCCTCATAGGCCCCAAATATAGGTTTGCCTATTACTTTTTTCCTATCGTAAAAGTGTCAATTTTTTGGCCACGGCTGTCTTTGGGCTGATGAGAGCGCTTTCGATTGATACCCATTTCGAGCAATTTTGAAAATAAACTTGGGGGAAAATGGGGAAAGTAGATTTCACCCCTTAGAAAGTAGGGTTTTGACCCCTTAGACTTCAATGCAAATGATGGTCTCTTCAGCCAGATTACTTTCCTCGTAGAGAAGAGTCTCTGTGCCGATTTTGAAGAAAATCTTAGGGGTCTCCTCTTAGGCCCCAAATATAGGTTTGCCTATAACTTTTTTCCTATCGGAAAAGTGTCGATTGTTTCGGCACGGCTTTCTTTGGGCTGATGAGTACTTTCAATTGATACCCATTTCAAGCAGTTTAGAAAATAACCTTTGGGGGGAAAATGGGGAAAGTAGATTTCGCCCCTTAGAAAGTAGGGTTTTGACCCCTTAGACTTCAATGCAAATGATGGTCTCTTCAGCCAGATTATTTGCCTCGTAGAGAAGAGTGTCTGTGCCGATTTTGAAGAAAATCGTAGGGGCCCCCTCATAGGCCCAAAATATAGCTTTGCTTATAACTTTTTTCCTATAGGAAAAGTGTCGATTTTTTCGCCACGGCTGTCTTTGGGCTGATGAGTGCTTTCGATTGATACCCATTTCGAGCAGTTTTGAAAATAAACTTTGGGGGAAAGTGGGGAAAGTAGATTTCACCCCTTAGAAAGTAGGGTTTTGACCCCTTAGACTTCAATGCAAATGATGGTCTCTTGAGCCAAATTACTTGCCTCGTAGAGAAGAGTGTCGGTGCCGATTTAGAAGAAAATCGTGAGGGCCCCCTCATAGGTCCCAAATATAGGTTTGCCTATAACTGTCTTCCTATGGGAAAAGTGTCGATTGTTTTGGGACGCCTTTCTTTGGGCTGATGAGTGCTTTCGATTGATACCCATTTCAAGCAGTTTAGAAAATAAACTTTGGGGGAAAATGGGGAAAGTAGATTTCCCCCCTTAGAAAGTAGGGTTTTGACCCCTTAGACTTCAATGCAAATGATGGTCTCTTCAGCCAGATTACTTGCCTCGTAGAGAAGAGTGTCTGTACCGATTTTGAAGAAAATCGTAGGGGCCCCCTCATAGGCCCCAAATATAGGTTTGCCTATTACTTTTTTCCTATCGGAAAAGTGTCAATGTTTTTGCCACGGCTGTCTTTGGGCTGATGAGTGCTTTTGATTGATACCCGTTTCGAGCAATTTTGAAAATAAACTTTGGGGGAAAATGGGGAAAGTAGATTTCACCCCTTAGAAAGTAGGGTTTTGACCCCTTAGACTTCAATGCAAATGATGGTCTCTTCAGCCAGGTTACTTGCCTTGTAGAGAAGAGTGTCTGTGCCGATTTTGAAGAAAATCGTAGGGGCCCCCTTATAGGCCCAAAATATAGTTTTGCCTATAACTGTTTTTCTTATAGGAAAAGTGTCGATTGTTTCGGCACGCCTTTCTTTGGGCTGATGAGTGCTTTCGATTGATACCCATTTCAAGCAGTTTAGAAAATAAACTTTGGGGGAAAATGGGGAAAGTAGATTTCCCCCCTTAGAAAGTAGGGTTTTGACCCCTTAGACTTCAATGCAAATGATGGTCTTTTCAGCCAGATTACTTGGGTCGTAGAGAAGAGTGTCTGTGCCGATTTTGAAGAAAATCGTAGGGGCCCCCTCATAGGCCCCAAATATAGGTTTGCCTATTACTTTTTTCCTATCGTAAAAGTGTCAATTTTTCGCCACGGCTGTCTTTGGGCTGATGAGCGCTTTCGATTGATACCCATTTCGAGCAATTTTGAAAATAAACTTTGGGGGAAAATGGGGAAAGTAGATTTCACCCCTTAGAAAGTAGGGTTTTGACCCCTTAGACTTCAATGCAAATGATGGTCACTTCAGCCAGATTACTTTCCTCGTAGAGAAGAGTCTCTGTGCCGATTTTGAAGAAAATCGTAGGGGTCTCCTCATAGGCCCCAAATATAGGTTTGCCTATAACTTTTTTCCTATTGGAAAAGTGTCGATTGTTTCGGCACGGCTTTCTTTGGGCTGATGAGTACTTTCGATTGATACCCATTTCAAGCAGTTTAGAAAATAACCTTTGGGGGGGAAAATGGGGAAAGTAGATTTCGCCCCTTAGAAAGTAGGGTTTTGACCCCTTAGACTTCAATGCAAATGATGGTCTCTTCAGCCAGATTACTTGCCTCGTAGAGAAGAGTGTCTGTGCTGATTTTGAAGAAAATCGTAGGGGCCCCCTCATAGGCCCAAAATATAGCTTTGCCTATAACTTTTTTCCTATCGGAAAAGTGTGGATTGTTTCGGCACGCCCTTCTTTGGGCTGATGAGTGCTTTCGATTGATACCCATTTCAAGCAGTTTAGAAAATAAACTTTGGGGGAAAATGGGGAAAGTAGATTTCCCCCCTTAGAAAGTAGGGTTTTGACCCCTTAGACTTCAATGCAAATGATGGTCTCTTCAGCCAGATTACTTGCCTCGTAGAGAAGAGTGTCTGTGCCGATTTTGAAGAAAATCGTAGGGGCCCCCTTATAGGCCCAAAATATAGCTTTGCCTATAACTTTTTTCCTATAGGAAAACTGTCGATTGTTTCGCCACGGCTGTCTTTGGGCTGATGAGTGCTTTCGATTGATATCCATTTCAAGCAGTTTCGAAAATAAAATTTAGGGGAAAATAGGGAAAGTAGATTTCACCCCTTAGAAAGTAGGGTTTTGACCCCTTAGAATTCAATGCAAATGATGGTCTCTTCAGCCAGATTACTTGCGTCGTAGAGAAGAGTGTCTGTGCTGATTTTGAAGAAAATCGTAGGGGCCCCCTTATAGGCCCAAAATATAGTTTTGCCTATAACTGTTTTTCTTATAGGAAAAGTTGCGATTTTTTCGTCACGGCTGTCTTTGGGCTGATGAGAGCTTTCGAATGATACCCATTTCGAGCAGTTTCGAAAATAAACTTTGGGGGAAAATGGGGAAAGTATATTAAACCCCTTAGAAAGTAGGGTTTTGACCCCTTAGACTTCAATGCAAATGATGGTCTTTTCAGCCAGATTACTTGCTTCGCAGAGAAGAGTGTCTGTGCCGATTTTGAAGAAAATCGTAGGGGCCCCCTCATAGGCCCCAAATATAGGTTGGCCTATAACTTTTTTCCTATCGGAAAAGTGTAATTTTTTTCGCCCCGGCTGTCTTTGGGCTGATGAGTGCTTTCGATTGATACCCATTTCGAGCAGTTTTGAAAATAAACTTTGGAGGAAAGTGGGGAAAGTAGATTTCACCCCTTAGAAAGTAGGGTTTTGACCCCTTAGACTTCAATGCAAATGATGGTCTCTTGTGCCAAAATACTTGCCTCGTAGAGAAAAGTGTCTGTGCCGATTTAGAAGAAAATCGTAGGGGCCCCCTCATAGGCCCCAAATATAGGTTTGCCTATAACTGTTTTCCTATGGGAAAAGTGTCGATTGTTTTGGGACGGCTTTCTTTGGGCTGATGAGTGCTTTCGATTGATACCCATTTCAAGCAGTTTAGAAAATAAACTTTGGGGGAAAATGGGGAAAGTAGATTTCCCCCCTTAGAAAGTAGGATTTGACCCCTTAGACTTCAATGCAAATGATGGTCTCTTCAGCTAGATTACTTGCCTCGTAGAGAAGAGTGTCTGTGCCGATTTTGAAGAAAATCGTAGGGGCCCCCTCGTAGGCCCAACATATAGCTTTGCCTATAACTTTTTTCCTATAGGAAAAGTGTCGATGTTTTCGCCAGGGCTGTCTTTGGGCTGATGAGTGCTTTCGATTGATATCCATTTCAAGCAGTTTTGAAAATAAACTTTGGGGGAAAATAGGGAAAGTAGATTTCCCCCCTTAGAAAGTAGGGTTTTGACCCCTTAGACTTCAATGCAAATGATGGTCTCTTCAGCCAGATTACTTGCCTCGTAGAGAAGAGTGTCTGTGCCGATTTATAAGAAAATCGTGAGGGCCCCCTCATAGGTCCCAAATATAGGTTTGCCTATAACTGTCTTCCTATGGGAAAAGTGTCGATTGTTTTGGGACGGCTTTCTTTGGGCTGATGAGTGCTTTCGATTGATACCCATTTCAAGCAGTTTAGAAAATAAACTTTGGGGGAAAATGGGGAAAATAGATTTCCCCCCCTTAGAAAGTAGGGTTTTGACCCCTTAGACTTCAATGCAAATGATGGTCTCTTCAGCCAGATTACTTGCCTCGTAGAGAAGAGTGTCTGTGCCGATTTTGAAGAAAATCGTAGGGCCCCCTCTAAGGCCAAAATATATTTTTGCCTATAACTTTTTTCCTATCGGAAAAGTGTCGATTGTTTCGGCACGGCTTTCTTTGGGCTGATGAGTGCTTTCGATTGATAGCCATTTCAAGCAGTTTAGAAAATAACCTTTGGGGGGAAAATGGGGAAAGTAGATTTCCCCCCTTAGAAAGTAGGGTTTTGACCCCTTAGACAGCAATGCAAATGATGGTCTCTTCAGCCAGATTACTTGCCTCGTAGAGAAGAGTGTCTGTGCCGATTTTGAAGAAAATCGTAGGGGCCCCCTTATAGGCCCAAAATATAGTTTTGCCTATTACTTTTTTCCTATCGTAAAAGTGTCAATTTTTCGCCACGGCTGTCTTTGGGCTGATGAGCGCTTTCGATTGATACCCATTTCGAGCAATTTTGAAAATAAACTTTGGGGGAAAATGGGGAAAGTAGATTTCACCCCTTAGAAAGTAGGGTTTTGACCCCTTAGACTTCAATGCAAATGATGGTCACTTCAGCCAGATTACTTTCCTCGTAGAGAAGAGTCTCTGTGCCGATTTTGAAGAAAATCGTAGGGGTCTCCTCATAGGCCCCAAATATAGGTTTGCCTATAACTTTTTTCCTATTGGAAAAGTGTCGATTGTTTCGGCACGGCTTTCTTTGGGCTGATGAGTACTTTCGATTGATACCCATTTCAAGCAGTTTAGAAAATAACCTTTGGGGGGGAAAATGGGGAAAGTAGATTTCGCCCCTTAGAAAGTAGGGTTTTGACCCCTTAGACTTCAATGCAAATGATGGTCTCTTCAGCCAGATTACTTGCCTCGTAGAGAAGAGTGTCTGTGCTGATTTTGAAGAAAATCGTAGGGGCCCCCTCATAGGCCCAAAATATAGCTTTGCCTATAACTTTTTTCCTATCGGAAAAGTGTGGATTGTTTCGGCACGCCCTTCTTTGGGCTGATGAGTGCTTTCGATTGATACCCATTTCAAGCAGTTTAGAAAATAAACTTTGGGGGAAAATGGGGAAAGTAGATTTCCCCCCTTAGAAAGTAGGGTTTTGACCCCTTAGACTTCAATGCAAATGATGGTCTCTTCAGCCAGATTACTTGCCTCGTAGAGAAGAGTGTCTGTGCCGATTTTGAAGAAAATCGTAGGGGCCCCCTTATAGGCCCAAAATATAGCTTTGCCTATAACTTTTTTCCTATAGGAAAACTGTCGATTGTTTCGCCACGGCTGTCTTTGGGCTGATGAGTGCTTTCGATTGATATCCATTTCAAGCAGTTTCGAAAATAAAATTTAGGGGAAAATAGGGAAAGTAGATTTCACCCCTTAGAAAGTAGGGTTTTGACCCCTTAGAATTCAATGCAAATGATGGTCTCTTCAGCCAGATTACTTGCGTCGTAGAGAAGAGTGTCTGTGCTGATTTTGAAGAAAATCGTAGGGGCCCCCTTATAGGCCCAAAATATAGTTTTGCCTATAACTGTTTTTCTTATAGGAAAAGTTGCGATTTTTTCGTCACGGCTGTCTTTGGGCTGATGAGAGCTTTCGAATGATACCCATTTCGAGCAGTTTCGAAAATAAACTTTGGGGGAAAATGGGGAAAGTATATTAAACCCCTTAGAAAGTAGGGTTTTGACCCCTTAGACTTCAATGCAAATGATGGTCTTTTCAGCCAGATTACTTGCTTCGCAGAGAAGAGTGTCTGTGCCGATTTTGAAGAAAATCGTAGGGGCCCCCTCATAGGCCCCAAATATAGGTTGGCCTATAACTTTTTTCCTATCGGAAAAGTGTAATTTTTTTCGCCCCGGCTGTCTTTGGGCTGATGAGTGCTTTCGATTGATACCCATTTCGAGCAGTTTTGAAAATAAACTTTGGAGGAAAGTGGGGAAAGTAGATTTCACCCCTTAGAAAGTAGGGTTTTGACCCCTTAGACTTCAATGCAAATGATGGTCTCTTGTGCCAAAATACTTGCCTCGTAGAGAAAAGTGTCTGTGCCGATTTAGAAGAAAATCGTAGGGGCCCCCTCATAGGCCCCAAATATAGGTTTGCCTATAACTGTTTTCCTATGGGAAAAGTGTCGATTGTTTTGGGACGGCTTTCTTTGGGCTGATGAGTGCTTTCGATTGATACCCATTTCAAGCAGTTTAGAAAATAAACTTTGGGGGAAAATGGGGAAAGTAGATTTCCCCCCTTAGAAAGTAGGATTTGACCCCTTAGACTTCAATGCAAATGATGGTCTCTTCAGCTAGATTACTTGCCTCGTAGAGAAGAGTGTCTGTGCCGATTTTGAAGAAAATCGTAGGGGCCCCCTCGTAGGCCCAACATATAGCTTTGCCTATAACTTTTTTCCTATAGGAAAAGTGTCGATGTTTTCGCCAGGGCTGTCTTTGGGCTGATGAGTGCTTTCGATTGATATCCATTTCAAGCAGTTTTGAAAATAAACTTTGGGGGAAAATAGGGAAAGTAGATTTCCCCCCTTAGAAAGTAGGGTTTTGACCCCTTAGACTTCAATGCAAATGATGGTCTCTTCAGCCAGATTACTTGCCTCGTAGAGAAGAGTGTCTGTGCCGATTTATAAGAAAATCGTGAGGGCCCCCTCATAGGTCCCAAATATAGGTTTGCCTATAACTGTCTTCCTATGGGAAAAGTGTCGATTGTTTTGGGACGGCTTTCTTTGGGCTGATGAGTGCTTTCGATTGATACCCATTTCAAGCAGTTTAGAAAATAAACTTTGGGGGAAAATGGGGAAAATAGATTTCCCCCCCTTAGAAAGTAGGGTTTTGACCCCTTAGACTTCAATGCAAATGATGGTCTCTTCAGCCAGATTACTTGCCTCGTAGAGAAGAGTGTCTGTGCCGATTTTGAAGAAAATCGTAGGGCCCCCTCTAAGGCCAAAATATATTTTTGCCTATAACTTTTTTCCTATCGGAAAAGTGTCGATTGTTTCGGCACGGCTTTCTTTGGGCTGATGAGTGCTTTCGATTGATAGCCATTTCAAGCAGTTTAGAAAATAACCTTTGGGGGGAAAATGGGGAAAGTAGATTTCCCCCCTTAGAAAGTAGGGTTTTGACCCCTTAGACAGCAATGCAAATGATGGTCTCTTCAGCCAGATTACTTGCCTCGTAGAGAAGAGTGTCTGTGCCGATTTTGAAGAAAATCGTAGGGGCCCCCTCATAGGCCCAAATATAGTTTTGCCTATAACTTTCTTCCTATTGGAAAAGTGTCAATTGTTTCGGCACGGCTTTCTTTGGGCTGATGAGTGCTTTCCATTGATACCCATTTCAAGCAGTTTAGAAAATAAACTTTGGGGGAAAATGGGGAAAATATATTTCACCCCTTAGAAAGTAGGGTTTTGACCCCTTAGACTTCAATGCAAATGATGGTCTCTTCAGCCAGATTACTTTCCTAGTAGAGAAGAGTGTCTGTGCCGATTTTAAAGAAAATCGTAGGGGCCCCCTCATAGGTCCCAAATATAGGTTTGCCTATAACTTTTTTCCTATCAAAAAAGTGTCAATTTTTACGCCACGGCTGTCTTTGAGCTGATGAGTGCTTTCGATTGATACCCATTTCGAGCAGTTTAGAAAATAAACTTTGGGGGAAAATGGGGAAAATAGATTTCACCCCTTAGAAAGTAGGGTTTTGACCCCTTAGACTTCAATGCAAATGATGGTCTCTTCAGCCAGATTACTTTCCTCGTAGAGAAGAGTGTCTGTGCCGATTTTGAAGAAAATCGTAGGGCCCCCTCTAAGGCCCAAAATATATTTTTGCCTATAACTTTTTTCCTATCGGAAAAGTGTCGATTGTTTCGGCACGCCTTTCTTTGGGCTGATGAGTGCTTTCCATTGATACCCATTTCAAGCAGTTTAGAAAATAAACTTTGGGGGAAAATGGGGAAAGTAGATTTCCCCCCTTAGAAAGTAGGGTTTTGACCCCTTAGACTTCAATGCAAATGATGGTCTTTTCAGCCAGATTACTTGGGTCGTAGAGAAGAGTGTCTGTGCCGATTTTGAAGAAAATCGTAGGGGCCCCCTCGTAGGCCCCAAATATAGGTTTGCCTATTACTTTTTTCCTATCGGAAAAGTGTCAATGTTTTCGCCACGGCTGTCTTTGGGCTGATGAGTGCTTTCGATTTATACCCATTTCGAGCAATTTTGAAAATAAACTTTGGGGGAAAATGGGGAAAGTAGATTTCACCCCTTAGAAAGTAGGGTTTTGACCCCTTAGACTTCAATGCAAATGATGGTCTCTTCAGCCAGATTACTTTCCTCGTAGAGAAGAGTGTCTGTGCCGATTTTGAAGAAAATCGTAGGGGCCCCTCATAGGCCCAACATATAGCTTTGCCTATAACTTTTTTCCTATAGGAAAAGTGTCAATGTTTTCGCCACGGCTGTCTTTGGGCTGATCAGTGCTTTCGATTGATATCCATTTCAAGCAGTTTCGAAAATAAACTTTTGGGGGGAAATGGGGAAAGTAGATTTCACCCTTTAGAAAGTAGGGTTTTGACCCCTTAGACTTCAATGCAAATGATGGCATCTTAAGCCAGATTACTTGCGTCGTAGAGAAGAGTGTCTGTGCTGATTTTGAACAAAATAGTAGGGGCCCCTCATAGGCCTAAAATATAGTTTTGCATATAACTGTTTTTCCTATAAGAAAAGTGTCCATTTTTTCGTCACGGCTGTCTTTGGGCTGATGAGTGCTTTCGGATGATACCCATTTCGAGCAGTTTCGAAAATACGCTTTGGGGGGAAAATGGGGAAAATAGATTTCACCCCTTAGAAAGTAGGGTTTTGACCCCTTAGACTTCAATGCAAATGATGGTCTCTTCAGCCAGATTACTTTCCTCGTAGAGAAGAGTGTCTGAGCCGATTTTGAAGAAAATCGTAGGGTCCCCTCTAAGGCCCAAAATATATTTTTGCCTATAACTTTTTTCCTATCGGAAAAGTGTCGATTGTTTCGGCACGCCCTTCTTTGGGCTGATGAGTGCTTTCGATTGATACCCATTTCAAGCAGTTTAGAAAATAAACTTTGGGGGAAAATGGGGAAAGTAGATTTCCCCCCTTAGAAAGTAGGGTTTTGACCCCTTAGACTTCAATGCAAATGATGGTCTCTTCAGCTAGATTACTTGCCTCGTAGAGAAGAGTGTCTGTGTCGATTTTGAAGAAAATCGTAGGGGCCCCCTCGTAGGCCCAACATATAGCTTTGCCTATAACTTTTTTCCTATAGGAAAACTGTCGATGTTTTCGCCAGGGCTGTCTTTGGGCTGATGAGTGCTTTCGATTGATATCCATTTCAAGCAGTTTTGAAAATAAACTGTGGGGGAAAATAGGGAAAGTAGATTTCACCCCTTAGAAAGTAGGGTTTTGACCCCTTAGACTTCAATGAAAATGATGGTCTCTTCAGCCAGATTAATAGCGTCGTAGAGAAGAGTGTCTGTGCTGATTTTGAAGAAAATCGTAGGGGCCCCCTTATAGGCCCAAAATATAGGTTTGCCTATAACTTTCTTCCTATCGGGAAAGTGTCGATTGTTTTGCCACGGCTGTCTTTGGGCTGATGAGTGCTTTCGATTGATACCCATTTTAAGCAGTTTTGAAAATAAACTTTGGGGGAAAATGGGGAAAGTAGATTTCACCCCTTAGAAAGTAGGGTTTTGACCCCTTAGACTTCAATGCAAATGATGGTCTCTTCAGCCAGATTACTTGCCTCGTAGAGAAGAGTGTCTGTGCCGATTTTGAAGAAAATCGTAAAGGCCCCTCTTAGGCCCGAAATATAGGTTTGCCTATAACTTTTTTCCTTTCGGAAAAGTGTCAATTGTTTAGGCACGGCTTTCTTTGGGCTGATGAGTGCTTTCGATTGATATTCATTTCAAGCAGTTTAGAAAATAAACTTTGGGGAAAAATGGGGAAAGTAGATTTCACCCCTTAGAAAGTAGGGTTTTGACCACTTAGACTTCAATGCAAATGATGGTCTCTTCAGCCAGATTACTTGCCTCGTAGAGAAGAGTGTCTGTGCCGATTTTGAAGAAAATCGTAGGGGCCCCCTCATAGGCCCAAAATATAGCTTTGCCTATAACTTTTTTCCTATAGGAAAAGTGTCGATTTTTTTCGCCACGGCTGTCTTTGGGCTGATGAGTGCTTTCGATTGATACCCATTTCGAGCAATTTTGAAAATAAACTTTGGGGGAAAATGGGGAAAGTAGATTTCACCCCTTAAAAAGTAGGGTTTTGACCCCTTAGACTTCAATGCAAATGATGGTCTCTTCAGCCAGATTACTTGCCTCGTAGAGAAGAGTGTCTGTGCTGATTTTGAAGAAAATCGTAGGGCCCCCTCTAAGGCCCAAAATATATTTTTGCCTATAACCTTTTTCCTATCGGAAAAGTGTCGATTGTTTCGGCACGCCTTTCTTTGGGCTGATGAGTGCTTTCGATTGATACCCATTTCAAGCAGTTTAGAAAATAAACTTTGGGGGAAAATGGGGAAAGTAGATTTCCCCCCTTAGAAAGTAGGGTTTTGACCCCTTAGACTTCAATGCAAATGATGGTCTTTTCAGCCAGATTACTTGGGTCGTAGAGAAGAGTGTCTGTGCCGATTTTAAAGAAAATCGTAGTGGCCCCCTCTTAGGCCCCAAATATAGGTTTGCCTATTACTTTTTTCCTATCGGAAAAGTGTCAATTTTTTCGCCACGGCTGTCTTTGGGCTGATGAGTGCTTTCGATTGATACCCATTTCGAGCAATTTTGAAAATAAACTTTGGGGGAAAATGGGGAAAGTAGATTTCACCCCTTAGAAAGTAGGGTTTTGACCCCTTAGACTTCAATGCAAATGATGGTCTCTTCAGCCAAATTACTTTCCTCGTAGAGAAGAGTCTCTGTGCCGATTTTGAAGAAAATCGTAGGGGCCCCTCATAGGCCCCAAATATAGGTTTGCCTATAACTTTTTCCTATCGGAAAAGTGTAGATTGTTTTGGCACGGCTTTCTTTGGGCTGATGAGTACTTTCGATTGATACCCATTTCAAGCAGTTTAGAAAATAACCTTTGGGGGGAAAATGGGGAAAGTAGATTTCGCCCCTTAGAAAGTAGGGTTTTGACCCCTTAGACTTCAATGCAAATGATGGTCTCTTCAGCCAGATTACTTGCCTCGTAGAGAAGAGTGTCTGTGCCGATTTTGAAGAAAATCGTAGGGGCCCCCTCATAGGCCCAAAATATAGCTTTGCCTATAACTTTTTTCCTATAGGAAAAGTGTCGATTTTTTCGCCACGGCTGTCTTTGGGCTGATGAGTGCTTTCGATTGATATCCATTTCAAGCAGTTTCGAAAATAAACTTTGGGGGAAAATAGGGAAAGTAGATTTCACCCCTTAGAAAGTAGGGTTTTGACCCCTTAGACTTCAATGCAAATGATGGTCTCTTCAGCCAGATTACTTGCCTCGTAGAGAAGAGTGTCTGTGCTGATTTTGAAGAAAATCGTAGGGGCCCCATTATAGGCCCAAAATATAGTTTTGCCTATAACTGTTTTTCTTATAGGAAAAGTGTCGATTGTTTCGGCACGCCTTTCTTTGGGCTGATGAGTGCTTTCGATTGATACCCATTTCAAGCAGTTTAGAAAATAAACTTTGGGGGAAAATGGGGAAAGTAGATTTCCCCCCTTAGAAAGTAGGGTTTTGACCCCTTAGACTTCAATGCAAATGATGGTCTTTTCAGCCAGATTACTTGGGTCGTAGAGAAGAGTGTCTGTGCCGATTTTGAAGAAAATCGTAGGGGCCCCCTCATAGGCCCCAAATATAGGTTTGCCTATTACATTTTTCCTATCGTAAAAGTGTCAATTTTTTGGCCACGGCTGTCTTTGGGCTGATGAGTGCTTTCGATTGATACCCATTTCGAGCAATTTTGAAAATAAACTTGGGGGGAAATGGGGAAAGTAGATTTCACCCCTTAGAAAGTAGGGTTTTGACCCCTTAGACTTCAATGCAAATGATGGTCTCTTCAGCCAGATTACTTTCCTCGTAGAGAAGAGTCTCTGTGCCGATTTTGAAGAAAATCGTAGGGGTCTCCTCTTAGGCCCCAAATATAGGTTTGCCTATAACTTTTTTCCTATCGGAAAAGTGTCGATTGTTTTGGCACGGCTTTCTTTGGGCTGATGAGTACTTTCAATTGATACCCATTTCAAGCAGTTTAGAAAATAACCTTTGGGGGGAAAATGGGGAAAGTAGATTTCGCCCCTTAGAAAGTAGGGTTTTGACCCCTTAGACTTCAATGCAAATGATGGTCTCTTCAGCCAGATTACTTGCCTCGTAGAGAAGAGTGTCTGTGCTGATTTTGAAGAAAATCGTAGGGGCCCCCTTATAGGCCCAAAATATAGTTTAGCCTATAACTGTTTTTCTTATAGGAAAAGTTTTGATTTTTTTCGTCACGGCTGTCTTTGAGCTGATGAGTGCTTTCGAATGATACCCATTTCGAGCAGTTTCGAAAATAAACTTTGGGGGAAAATGGGGAAAGTATATTTCACCCCTTAGAAAGTAGGGTTTTGACCCCTTAGACTTCAATGAAAATGATGGTCTTTTCAGCCAGATTACTTGCTTCGCAGAGAAGAGTGTCTGTGCTGATTTTGAAGAAAATCGTAGGGGCCCCCTCATAGGTCCCAAATATAGGTTTGCCTATAACTTTTTTCCTATCAGAAAAGTGTCAATTTTTACGCCACGGCTGTCTTTGGGCTGATGAGTGCTTTCGATTGATACCCATTTCAAGCAGTTTAGAAAATAAACTTTGGGGGAAAATGGGGAAAGTAGATTTCCCCCCTTAGAAAGTAGGGTTTTGACCCCTTAGACTTCAATGCAAATGATGGTCTTTTCAGCCAGATTACTTGGGTCGTAGAGAAGAGTGTCTGTGCCGATTTTGAAGAAAATCGTAGGGGCCCCCTCATAGGCCCCAAATATAGGTTTGCCTATTACTTTTTTTCCTATCGTAAAAGTGTCAATTTTTTGGCCACGGCTGTCTTTGGGCTGATGAGCGCTTTCGATTGATACCCATTTCGAGCAATTTTGAAAATAAACTTGGGGGAAAATGGGGAAAGGTAGATTTCACCCCTTAGAAAGTAGGGTTTTGACCCCTTAGACTTCATTGCAAATGATGGTCTCTTCAGCCAGATTACTTTCCTCGTAGAGAAGAGTCTCTGTGCCGATTTTGAAGAAAATCGTAGGGGTCTCCTCTTAGGCCCCAAATATAGGTTTGCCTATAACTTTTTTCCTATCGGAAAAGTGTCGATTGTTTCGGCACGGCTTTCTTTGGGCTGATGAGTACTTTCAATTGATACCCATTTCAAGCAGTTTAGAAAATAACCTTTGGGGGGAAAATGGGGAAAGTAGATTTCGCCCCTTAGAAAGTAGGGTTTTGACCCCTTAGACTTCAATGCAAATGATGGTCTCTTCAGCCAGATTACTTGCCTCGTAGAGAAGAGTGTCTGTGCTGATTTTGAAGAAAATCGTAGGGGCCCCCTTATAGGCCCAAAATATAGTTTAGCCTATAACTGTTTTTCTTATAGGAAAAGTTTTGATTTTTTCGTCACGGCTGTCTTTGAGCTGATGAGTGCTTTCGAATGATACCCATTTCGAGCAGTTTCGAAAATAAACTTTGGGGGAAAATGGGGAAAGTATATTTCACCCCTTAGAAAGTAGGGTTTTGACCCCTTAGACTTCAATGAAAATGATGGTCTTTTCAGCCAGATTACTTGCTTCGCAGAGAAGAGTGTCTGTGCTGATTTTGAAGAAAATCGTAGGGGCCCCCTCATAGGTCCCAAATATAGGTTTGCCTATAACTTTTTTCCTATCAGAAAAGTGTCAATTTTTACGCCACGGCTGTCTTTGGGCTGATGAGTGCTTTCGATTGATACCCATTTCAAGCAGTTTAGAAAATAAACTTTGGGGGAAAATGGGGAAAGTAGATTTCCCCCCTTAGAAAGTAGGGTTTTGACCCTTAGACTTCAATGCAAATGATGGTCTCTTCAGCCAGATTACTTGCCTCGTAGAGAAGAGTGTCTGTACCGATTTGGAAGAAAATCGTAGGGGCCCCCTCATAGGCCCCAAATATAGGTTTGCCTATTACTTTTTTCCTATCGGAAAAGTGTCAATGTTTTCGCCACGGCTGTCTTTGGGCTGATGAGTGCTTTTGATTGATATCCGTTTCGAGCAATTTTGAAAATAAACTTTGGGGGAAAATGGGGAAAGTAGATTTCACCCCTTAGAAAGTAGGGTTTTGACCCCTTAGACTTCAATGCAAATGATGGTCTCTTCAGCCAGATTACTTGCCTCGTAGAGAAGAGTGTCTGTGCCGATTTTGAAGAAAATCGTAGGGGCCCCCGCATAGGCCCAAAATATAGTTTTGCCTATAACTGTTTTTCTTATAGGAAAAGTGTCGATTGTTTCGGCACGCCTTTCTTTGGGCTGATGAGTGCTTTCGATTGATACCCATTTCAAGCAGTTTAGAAAATAAACTTTGTGGGAAAATGGGGAAAGTAGATTTCCCCCCTTAGAAAGTAGGGTTTTGACCCCTTAGACTTCAATGCAAATGATGGTCTTTTCAGCCAGATTACTTGGGTCGTAGAGAAGAGTGTCTGTGCCGATTTTAAAGAAAATCGTAGTGGCCCCCTCTTAGGCCCCAAATATAGGTTTGCCTATTACTTTTTTCCAATCGGAAAAGTGTCAATTTTTTCGCCACGGCTGTCTTTGGGCTGATGAGTGCTTTCGATTGATACCCATTTCGAGCAATTTTGAAAATAAACTTTGGGGGAAAATGGGGAAAGTAGATTTCACCCCTTAGAAAGTAGGGTTTTGACCCCTTAGACTTCAATGCAAATGATGGTCTCTTCAGCCATATTACTTTCCTCGTAGAGAAGAGTCTCTGTGCCGATTTTGAAGAAAATCGTAGGGGCCCCTCATAGGCCCCAAATATAGGTTTGCCTATAACTTTTTCCTATCGGAAAAGTGTAGATTGTTTTGGCACGGCTTTCCTTGGGCTGATGAGTACTTTCGATTGATACCCATTTCAAGCAGTTTAGAAAATAACCTTTGGGGGGAAAATGGGGAAAGTAGATTTCGCCCCTTAGAAAGTAGGGTTTTGACCCCTTAGACTTCAATGCAAATGATGGTCTCTTCAGCCAGATTACTTGCCTCGTAGAGAAGAGTGTCTGTGCCGATTTTGAAGAAAATCGTAGGGGCCCCCTCATAGGCCCAAAATATAGCTTTGCCTATAACTTTTTTCCTATAGGAAAAGTGTCGATTTTTTCGTCACGGCTGTCTTTGGGCTGAAGAGTGCTTTCGATTGATATCCATTTCAAGCAGTTTCGAAAATAAACTTTGGGGGAAAATAGGGAAAGTAGATTTCACCCCTTAGAAAGTAGGGTTTTGACCCCTTAGACTTCAATGCAAATGATGGTCTCTTCAGCCAGATTACTTGCCTCGTAGAGAAGAGTGTCTGTGCCGATTTTGAAGAAAATCGTAGGGGCCCCCTTGTAGGCCCAAAATATAGTTTTGCCTATAACTGTTTTTCTTATAGGAAAAGTGTCGATTGTTTCGGCACGCCTTTCTTTGGGCTGATGAGTGCTTTCGATTGATACCCATTTCAAGCAGTTTAGAAAATAAACTTTGGGGGAAAATGGGGAAAGTAGATTTCCCCCCTTAGAAAGTAGGGTTTTGACCCCTTAGACTTCAATGCAAATGATGGTCTTTTCAGCCAGATTACTTGGGTCGTAGAGAAGAGTGTCTGTGCCGATTTTGAAGAAAATCGTAGGGGCCCCCTCATAGGCCCCAAATATAGGTTTGCCTATTACTTTTTTCCTATCGTAAAAGTGTCAATTTTTTGGCCACGGCTGTCTTTGGGCTGATGAGCGCTTTCGATTGATACCCATTTCGAGCAATTTTGAAAATAAACTTGGGGGAAAATGGGGAAAGTAGATTTCACCCCTTAGAAAGTAGGGTTTTGACCCCTTAGACTTCAATGCAAATGATGGTCTCTTCAGCCAGATTACTTTCCTCGTAGAGAAGAGTCTCTGTGCCGATTTTGAAGAAAATCGTAGGGGTCTCCTCTTAGGCCCCAAATATAGGTTTGCCTATAACTTTTTTCCTATCGGAAAAGTGTCGATTGTTTCGGCACGGCTTTCTTTGGGCTGATGAGTACTTTCAATTGATACCCATTTCAAGCAGTTTAGAAAATAACCTTTGGGGGGAAAATGGGGAAAGTAGATTTCGCCCCTTAGAAAGTAGGGTTTTGACCCCTTAGACTTCAATGCAAATGATGGTCTCTTCAGCCAGATTATTTGCCTCGTAGAGAAGAGTGTCTGTGCCGATTTTGAAGAAAATCGTAGGGGCCCCCTCATAGGCCCAAAATATAGCTTTGCTTATAACTTTTTTCCTATAGGAAAAGTGTCGATTTTTTGGCCACGGCTGTCTTTGGGCTGATGAGTGCTTTCGATTGATACCCATTTCGAGCAGTTTTGAAAATAAACTTTGGGGGAAAGTGGGGAAAGTAGATTTCACCCCTTAGAAAGTAGGGTTTTGACCCCTTAGACTTCAATGCAAATGATGGTCTCTTGAGCCAAATTACTTGCCTCGTAGAGAAGAGTGTCGGTGCCGATTTAGAAGAAAATCGTGAGGGCCCCCTCATAGGTCCCAAATATAGGTTTGCCTATAACTGTCTTCCTATGGGAAAAGTGTCGATTGTTTTGGGACGCCTTTCTTTGGGCTGATGAGTGCTTTCGATTGATACCCATTTCAAGCAGTTTAGAAAATAAACTTTGGGGGAAAATGGGGAAAGTAGATTTCCCCCCTTAGAAAGTAGGGTTTTGACCCCTTAGACTTCAATGCAAATGATGGTCTTTTCAGCCAGATTACTTGGGTCGTAGAGAAGAGTGTCTGTGCCGATTTTGAAGAAAATCGTAGGGGCCCCCTCATAGGCCCCAAATATAGCTTTGCCTATAACTGTTTTCCTATAGGAAAAGTGTCAATTTTTTCGCCACGGCTGTCTTTGGGCTGATGAGTGCTTTCGATTGATATCCATTTCAAGCAGTTTCGAAAATAAACTTTGGGGGAAAATAGGGAAAGTAGATTTCACCCCTTAGAAAATAAGGGTTTTGACCCCTTAGACTTCAATGCAAATGATGGTCTCTTCAGCCAGATTACTTGCCTCGTAGAGAAGAGTGTCTGTGCTGATTTTGAAGAAAATCGTAGGGGCCCCCTTATAGGCCCAAAATATAGTTTAGCCTATAACTGTTTTTCTTATAGGAAAAGTTTTGATTTTTTTCGTCACGGCTGTCTTTGAGCTGATGAGTGCTTTCGAATGATACCCATTTCGAGCAGTTTCGAAAATAAACTTTGGGGGAAAATGGGGAAAGTATATTTCACCCCTTAGAAAGTAGGGTTTTGACCCCTTAGACTTCAATGAAAATGATGGTCTTTTCAGCCAGATTACTTGCTTCGCAGAGAAGAGTGTCTGTGCTGATTTTGAAGAAAATCGTAGGGGCCCCCTCATAGGTCCCAAATATAGGTTTGCCTATAACTTTTTTCCTATCAGAAAAGTGTCAATTTTTACGCCACGGCTGTCTTTGGGGTCATGAGTGCTTTCGATTGATACCCATTTCAAGCAGTTTAGAAAATAAACTTTGGGGGAAAATGGGGAAAGTAGATTTCCCCCCTTAGAAAGTAGGGTTTTGACCCCTTAGACTTCAATGCAAATGATGGTCTTTTCAGCCAGATTACTTGGGTCGTAGAGAAGAGTGTCTGTGCCGATTTTGAAGAAATTCGTAGGGGCCCCCTCATAGGCCCCAAATATAGGTTTGCCTATTACTTTTTTCCTATCGTAAAAGTGTCAATTTTTTGGCCACGGCTGTCTTTGGGCTAATGAGTGCTTTCGATTGATACCCATTTCGAGCAATTTTGAAAATAAACTTGGGGGAAAATGGGGAAAGTAGATTTCACCCCTTAGAAAGTAGGGTTTTGACCCCTTAGACTTCAATGCAAATGATGGTCTCTTCAGCCAGATTACTTTCCTCGTAGAGAAGAGTCTCTGTGCCGATTTTGAAGAAAATCGTAGGGGTCTCCTCTTAGGCCCCAAATATAGGTTTGCCTATAACTTTTTTCCTATCGGAAAAGTGTCGATTGTTTCGGCACGGCTTTCTTTGGGCTGATGAGTACTTTCAATTGATACCCATTTCAAGCAGTTTAGAAAATAACCTTTGGGGGGAAAATGGGGAAAGTAGATTTCGCCCCTTAGAAAGTAGGGTTTTGACCCCTTAGACTTCAATGCAAATGATGGTCTCTTCAGCCAGATTACTTGCCTCGTAGAGAAGAGTGTCTGTGCTGATTTTGAAGAAAATCGTAGGGGCCCCCTTATAGGCCCAAAATATAGTTTAGCCTATAACTGTTTTTCTTATAGGAAAAGTTTTGATTTTTTTCGTCACGGCTGTCTTTGAGCTGATGAGTGCTTTCGAATGATACCCATTTCGAGCAGTTTCGAAAATAAACTTTGGGGGAAAATGGGGAAAGTATATTTCACCCCTTAGAAAGTAGGGTTTTGACCCCTTAGACTTCAATGAAAATGATGGTCTTTTCAGCCAGATTACTTGCTTCGCAGAGAAGAGTGTCTGTGCTGATTTTGAAGAAAATCGTAGGGGCCCCCTCATAGGTCCCAAATATAGGTTTGCCTATAACTTTTTTCCTATCAAAAAAGTGTCAATTTTTACGCCACGGCTGTCTTTGGGCTGATGAGTGCTTTCGATTGATACCCATTTCAAGCAGTTTAGAAAATAAACTTTGGGGGAAAATGGGGAAAGTAGATTTCCCCCCTTAGAAAGTAGGGTTTTGACCCCTTAGACTTCAATGCAAATGATGGTCTCTTCAGCCAGATTACTTGCCTCGTAGAGAAGAGTGTCTGTACCGATTTGGAAGAAAATCGTAGGGGCCCCCTCATAGGCCCCAAATATATAGGTTTGCCTATTACTTTTTTCCTATCGGAAAAGTGTCAATGTTTTTGCCACGGCTGTCTTTGGGCTGATGAGTGCTTTTGATTGATACCCATTTCAAGCAGTTTAGAAAATAACCTTTGGGGGAAAATGGGGAAAGTAGATTTCGCCCCTTAGAAAGTAGGGTTTTGACCCCTTAGAGTTCAATGCAAATGATGGTCTCTTCAGCCAGATTACTTGCGTCGTAGAGAAGAGTGTCTGTGCTGATTTTGAAGAAAATCGTAGGGGCCCCCTCATAGGCCCCAAATATAGGTTTGCCTATTACTTTTTTCCTATCGGAAAAGTGTCAATGTTTTCGCCACGGCTGTCTTTGGGCTGATGAGTGCTTTTGATTGATACCCGTTTCGAGCAATTTTGAAAATAAACTTTGGGGGAAAATGGGGAAAGTAGATTTCACCCCTTAGAAAGTAGGGTTTTGACCCCTTAGACTTCAATGCAAATGATGGTCTCTTCAGCCAGATTACTTGCCTCGTAGAGAAGAGTGTCTGTGCCGATTTTGAAGAAAATCGTAGGGGCCCCCGCATAGGCCCAAAATATAGCTTTGCCTATAACGTTTTTCCTATAGGAAAAGTGTCGATTTTTTCGCCACGGCTGTCTTTGGGCTGATGAGTGCTTTCGATTGATATCCATTTCAAGCAGTTTCGAAAATAAACTTTAGGGGAAAATAGGGAAAGTAGATTTCACCCCTTAGAAAATAGGGTTTTGACCCCTTAGACTTCAATGCAAATGATGGTCTCTTCAGCCAGGTTACTTGCCTCGTAGAGAAGAGTGTCTGTGCCGATTTTGAAGAAAATCGTAGGGGCCCCCTCATAGGCCCAAATATAGTTTTGCCTATAACTTTCTTCCTATTGGAAAAGTGTCAATTGTTTCGGCACGGCTTTCTTTGGGCTGATGAGTGCTTTCCATTGATACCCATTTCAAGCAGTTTAGAAAATAAACTTTGGGGGAAAATGGGGAAAATATATTTCACCCCTTAGAAAGTAGGGTTTTGACCCCTTAGACTTCAATGCAAATGATGGTCTCTTCAGCCAGATTACTTTCCTCGTAGAGAAGAGTGTCTGTGCCGATTTTAAAGAAAATCGTAGGGGCCCCCTCATAGGTCCCAAATATAGGTTTGCCTATAACTTTTTTCCTATCAAAAAAGTGTCAATTTTTACGCCACGGCTGTCTTTGAGCTGATGAGTGCTTTCGATTGATACCCATTTCGAGCAATTTTGAAAATAAACTTTGGGGGAAAATGGGGAAAGTAGATTTCACCCCTTAGAAAGTAGGGTTTTGACCCCTTAGACTTCAATGCAAATGATGGTCTCTTCAGCCATATTACTTTCCTCGTAGAGAAGAGTCTCTGTGCCGATTTTGAAGAAAATCGTAGGGGCCGCTCATAGGCCCCAAATATAGGTTTGCCTATAACTTTTTCCTATCGGAAAAGTGTAGATTGTTTTGGCACGGCTTTCCTTGGGCTGATGAGTACTTTCGATTGATACCCATTTCAAGCAGTTAAGAAAATAACCTTTGGGGGGAAAATGGGGAAAGTAGATTTCGCCCCTTAGAAAGTAGGGTTTTGACCCCTTAGACTTCAATGCAAATGATGGTCTCTTCAGCCAGATTACTTGCCTCGTAGAGAAGAGTGTCTGTGCCGATTTTGAAGAAAATCGTAGGGGCCCCCTCATAGGCCCAAAATATAGCTTTGCCTATAACTTTTTTCCTATAGGAAAAGTGTCGATTTTTTCGTCACGGCTGTCTTTGGGCTGATGAGTGCTTTCGATTGATATCCATTTCAAGCAGTTTCGAAAATAAACTTTGGGGGAAAATAGGGAAAGTAGATTTCACCCCTTAGAAAGTAGGGTTTTGACCCCTTAGACTTCAATGCAAATGATGGTCTCTTCAGCCAGATTACTTGCCTCGTAGAGAAGAGTGTCTGTGCCGATTTTGAAGAAAATCGTAGGGGCCCCCTTGTAGGCCCAAAATATAGTTTTGCCTATAACTGTTTTTCTTATAGGAAAAGTGTCGATTGTTTCGGCACGCCTTTCTTTGGGCTGATGAGTGCTTTCGATTGATACCCATTTCAAGCAGTTTAGAAAATAAACTTTGGGGGAAAATGGGGAAAGTAGATTTCCCCCCTTAGAAAGTAGGGTTTTGACCCCTTAGACTTCAATGCAAATGATGGTCTTTTCAGCCAGATTACTTGGGTCGTAGAGAAGAGTGTCTGTGCCGATTTTGAAGAAAATCGTAGGGGCCCCCTCATAGGCCCCAAATATAGGTTTGCCTATTACTTTTTTCCTATCGTAAAAGTGTCAATTTTTTGGCCACGGCTGTCTTTGGGCTGATGAGCGCTTTCGATTGATACCCATTTCGAGCAATTTTGAAAATAAACTTGGGGGAAAATGGGGAAAGTAGATTTCACCCCTTAGAAAGTAGGGTTTTGACCCCTTAGACTTCAATGCAAATGATGGTCTCTTCAGCCAGATTACTTTCCTCGTAGAGAAGAGTCTCTGTGCCGATTTTGAAGAAAATCGTAGGGGTCTCCTCTTAGGCCCCAAATATAGGTTTGCCTATAACTTTTTTCCTATCGGAAAAGTGTCGATTGTTTCGGCACGGCTTTCTTTGGGCTGATGAGTACTTTCAATTGATACCCATTTCAAGCAGTTTAGAAAATAACCTTTGGGGGGAAAATGGGGAAAGTAGATTTCGCCCCTTAGAAAGTAGGGTTTTGACCCCTTAGACTTCAATGCAAATGATGGTCTCTTCAGCCAGATTATTTGCCTCGTAGAGAAGAGTGTCTGTGCCGATTTTGAAGAAAATCGTAGGGGCCCCCTCATAGGCCCAAAATATAGCTTTGCTTATAACTTTTTTCCTATAGGAAAAGTGTCGATTTTTTGGCCACGGCTGTCTTTGGGCTGATGAGTGCTTTCGATTGATACCCATTTCGAGCAGTTTTGAAAATAAACTTTGGGGGAAAGTGGGGAAAGTAGATTTCACCCCTTAGAAAGTAGGGTTTTGACCCCTTAGACTTCAATGCAAATGATGGTCTCTTGAGCCAAATTACTTGCCTCGTAGAGAAGAGTGTCGGTGCCGATTTAGAAGAAAATCGTGAGGGCCCCCTCATAGGTCCCAAATATAGGTTTGCCTATAACTGTCTTCCTATGGGAAAAGTGTCGATTGTTTTGGGACGCCTTTCTTTGGGCTGATGAGTGCTTTCGATTGATACCCATTTCAAGCAGTTTAGAAAATAAACTTTGGGGGAAAATGGGGAAAGTAGATTTCCCCCCTTAGAAAGTAGGGTTTTGACCCCTTAGACTTCAATGCAAATGATGGTCTTTTCAGCCAGATTACTTGGGTCGTAGAGAAGAGTGTCTGTGCCGATTTTGAAGAAAATCGTAGGGGCCCCCTCATAGGCCCCAAATATAGCTTTGCCTATAACTGTTTTCCTATAGGAAAAGTGTCAATTTTTTCGCCACGGCTGTCTTTGGGCTGATAAGTGCTTTCGATTGATATCCATTTCAAGCAGTTTCGAAAATAAACTTTGGGGGAAAATAGGGAAAGTAGATTTCACCCCTTAGAAAATAAGGGTTTTGACCCCTTAGACTTCAATGCAAATGATGGTCTCTTCAGCCAGATTACTTGCCTCGTAGAGAAGAGTGTCTGTGCTGATTTTGAAGAAAATCGTAGGGGCCCCCTTATAGGCCCAAAATATAGTTTAGCCTATAACTGTTTTTCTTATAGGAAAAGTTTTGATTTTTTTCGTCACGGCTGTCTTTGAGCTGATGAGTGCTTTCGAATGATACCCATTTCGAGCAGTTTCGAAAATAAACTTTGGGGGAAAATGGGGAAAGTATATTTCACCCCTTAGAAAGTAGGGTTTTGACCCCTTAGACTTCAATGAAAATGATGGTCTTTTCAGCCAGATTACTTGCTTCGCAGAGAAGAGTGTCTGTGCTGATTTTGAAGAAAATCGTAGGGGCCCCCTCATAGGTCCCAAATATAGGTTTGCCTATAACTTTTTTCCTATCAGAAAAGTGTCAATTTTTACGCCACGGCTGTCTTTGGGGTCATGAGTGCTTTCGATTGATACCCATTTCAAGCAGTTTAGAAAATAAACTTTGGGGGAAAATGGGGAAAGTAGATTTCCCCCCTTAGAAAGTAGGGTTTTGACCCCTTAGACTTCAATGCAAATGATGGTCTTTTCAGCCAGATTACTTGGGTCGTAGAGAAGAGTGTCTGTGCCGATTTTGAAGAAAATCGTAGGGGCCCCCTCATAGGCCCCAAATATAGGTTTGCCTATTACTTTTTTCCTATCGTAAAAGTGTCAATTTTTTGGCCACGGCTGTCTTTGGGCTAATGAGCGCTTTCGATTGATACCCATTTCGAGCAATTTTGAAAATAAACTTGGGGGAAAATGGGGAAAGTAGATTTCATCCCTTAGAAAGTAGGGTTTTGACCCCTTAGACTTCAATGCAAATGATGGTCTCTTCAGCCAGATTACTTTCCTCGTAGAGAAGAGTCTCTGTGCCGATTTTGAAGAAAATCGTAGGGGTCTCCTCTTAGGCCCCAAATATAGGTTTGCCTATAACTTTTTTCCTATCGGAAAAGTGTCGATTGTTTCGGCACGGCTTTCTTTGGGCTGATGAGTACTTTCAATTGATACCCATTTCAAGCAGTTTAGAAAATAACCTTTGGGGGGAAAATGGGGAAAGTAGATTTCGCCCCTTAGAAAGTAGGGTTTTGACCCCTTAGACTTCAATGCAAATGATGGTCTCTTCAGCCAGATTACTTGCCTCGTAGAGAAGAGTGTCTGTGCTGATTTTGAAGAAAATCGTAGGGGCCCCCTTATAGGCCCAAAATATAGTTTAGCCTATAACTGTTTTTCTTATAGGAAAAGTTTTGATTTTTTTCGTCACGGCTGTCTTTGAGCTGATGAGTGCTTTCGAATGATACCCATTTCGAGCAGTTTCGAAAATAAACTTTGGGGGAAAATGGGGAAAGTATATTTCACCCCTTAGAAAGTAGGGTTTTGACCCCTTAGACTTCAATGAAAATGATGGTCTTTTCAGCCAGATTACTTGCTTCGCAGAGAAGAGTGTCTGTGCTGATTTTGAAGAAAATCGTAGGGGCCCCCTCATAGGTCCCAAATATAGGTTTGCCTATAACTTTTTTCCTATCAGAAAAGTGTCAATTTTTACGCCACGGCTGTCTTTGGGCTGATGAGTGCTTTCGATTGATACCCATTTCAAGCAGTTTAGAAAATAAACTTTGGGGGAAAATGGGGAAAGTAGATTTCCCCCCTTAGAAAGTAGGGTTTTGACCCCTTAGACTTCAATGCAAATGATGGTCTCTTCAGCCAGATTACTTGCCTCGTAGAGAAGAGTGTCTGTACCGATTTGGAAGAAAATCGTAGGGGCCCCCTCATAGGCCCCAAATATATAGGTTTGCCTATTACTTTTTTCCTATCGGAAAAGTGTCAATGTTTTTGCCACGGCTGTCTTTGGGCTGATGAGTGCTTTTGATTGATACCCATTTCAAGCAGTTTAGAAAATAACCTTTGGGGGAAAATGGGGAAAGTAGATTTCGCCCCTTAGAAAGTAGGGTTTTGACCCCTTAGAGTTCAATGCAAATGATGGTCTCTTCAGCCAGATTACTTGCGTCGTAGAGAAGAGTGTCTGTGCTGATTTTGAAGAAAATCGTAGGGGCCCCCTTATAGGCCCAAAATATAGTTTAGCCTATAACTGTTTTTCTTATAGGAAAAGTTTTGATTTTTTTCGTCACGGCTGTCTTTGAGCTGATGAGTGCTTTCGAATGATACCCATTTCGAGCAGTTTCGAAAATAAACTTTGGGGGAAAATGGGGAAAGTATATTTCACCCCTTAGAAAGTAGGGTTTTGACCCCTTAGACTTCAATGCAAATGATGGTCTTTTCAGCCAGATTACTTGCTTCGCAGAGAAGAGTGTCTGTGCCGATTTTGAAGAAAATCGTAGGGGCCCCCTCATAGGTCCCAAATATAGGTTTGCCTATAACTTTTTTCCTATCAGAAAAGTGTCAATTTTTACGCCACGGCTGTCTTTGGGCTGATGAGTGCTTTCGATTGATACCCATTTCAAGCAGTTTAGAAAATAAACTTTGGGGGAAAATGGGGAAAGTAGATTTCCCCCCTTAGAAAGTAGGGTTTTGACCCCTTAGACTTCAATGCAAATGATGGTCTCTTCAGCCAGATTACTTGCCTCGTAGAGAAGAGTGTCTGTACCGATTTTGAAGAAAATCGTAGGGGCCCCCTCATAGGCCCCAAATATAGGTTTGCCTATTACTTTTTTCCTATCGGAAAAGTGTCAATGTTTTCGCCACGGCTGTCTTTGGGCTGATGAGTGCTTTTGATTGATACCCGTTTCGAGCAATTTTGAAAATAAACTTTGGGGGAAAATGGGGAAAGTAGATTTCACCCCTTAGAAAGTAGGGTTTTGACCCCTTAGACTTCAATGCAAATGATGGTCTCTTCAGCCAGATTACTTGCCTCGTAGAGAAGAGTGTCTGTGCCGATTTTGAAGAAAATCGTAGGGGCCCCCGCATAGGCCCAAAATATAGCTTTGCCTATAACGTTTTTCCTATAGGAAAAGTGTCGATTTTTTCGCCACGGCTGTCTTTGGGCTGATGAGTGCTTTCGATTGATATCCATTTCAAGCAGTTTCGAAAATAAACTTTAGGGGAAAATAGGGAAAGTAGATTTCACCCCTTAGAAAATAGGGTTTTGACCCCTTAGACTTCAATGCAAATGATGGTCTCTTCAGCCAGGTTACTTGCCTCGTAGAGAAGAGTGTCTGTGCCGATTTTGAAGAAAATCGTAGGGGCCCCCTCATAGGCCCAAATATAGTTTTGCCTATAACTTTCTTCCTATTGGAAAAGTGTCAATTGTTTCGGCACGGCTTTCTTTGGGCTGATGAGTGCTTTCCATTGATACCCATTTCAAGCAGTTTAGAAAATAAACTTTGGGGGAAAATGGGGAAAATATATTTCACCCCTTAGAAAGTAGGGTTTTGACCCCTTAGACTTCAATGCAAATGATGGTCTCTTCAGCCAGATTACTTTCCTCGTAGAGAAGAGTGTCTGTGCCGATTTTAAAGAAAATCGTAGGGGCCCCCTCATAGGTCCCAAATATAGGTTTGCCTATAACTTTTTTCCTATCAAAAAAGTGTCAATTTTTACGCCACGGCTGTCTTTGAGCTGATGAGTGCTTTCGATTGATACCCATTTCGAGCAGTTTAGAAAATAAACTTTGGGGGAAAATGGGGAAAATAGATTTCACCCCTTAGAAAGTAGGGTTTTGACCCCTTAGACTTCAATGCAAATGATGGTCTCTTCAGCCAGATTACTTTCCTCGTAGAGAAGAGTGTCTGTGCCGATTTTGAAGAAAATCGTAGGGCCCCCTCTAAGGCCCAAAATATATTTTTGCCTATAACTTTTTTCCTATCGGAAAAGTGTCGATTGTTTCGGCACGCCTTTCTTTGGGCTGATGAGTGCTTTCGATTGATACCCATTTCAAGCAGTTTAGAAAATAAACTTTGGGGGAAAATGGGGAAAGTAGATTTCACCCCTTAGAAAGTAGGGTTTTGACCCCTTAGACTTCAATGCAAATGATGGTCTTTTCAGCCAGATTACTTGGGTCGTAGAGAAGAGTGTCTGTGCCGATTTTGAAGAAAATCGTAGGGGCCCCCTCGTAGGCCCCAAATATAGGTTTGCCTATTACTTTTTTCCTATCGGAAAAGTGTCAATGTTTTCGCCACGGCTGTCTTTGGGCTGATGAGTGCTTTCGATTTATACCCATTTCGAGCAATTTTGAAAATAAACTTTGGGGGAAAATGGGGAAAGTAGATTTCACCCCTTAGAAAGTAGGGTTTTGACCCCTTAGACTTCAATGCAAATGATGGTCTCTTCAGCCAGATTACTTTCCTCGTAGAGAAGAGTGTCTGTGCCGATTTTGAAGAAAATCGTAGGGGCCCCTCATAGGCCCAACATATAGCTTTGCCTATAACTTTTTTCCTATAGGAAAAGTGTCAATGTTTTCGCCACGGCTGTCTTTGGGCTGATCAGTGCTTTCGATTGATATCCATTTCAAGCAGTTTCGAAAATAAACTTTTGGGGGGAAATGGGGAAAGTAGATTTCACCCTTTAGAAAGTAGGGTTTTGACCCCTTAGACTTCAATGCAAATGATGGCATCTTAAGCCAGATTACTTGCGTCGTAGAGAAGAGTGTCTGTGCTGATTTTGAACAAAATAGTAGGGGCCCCTCATAGGCCTAAAATATAGTTTTGCATATAACTGTTTTTCCTATAAGAAAAGTGTCCATTTTTTCGTCACGGCTGTCTTTGGGCTGATGAGTGCTTTCGGATGATACCCATTTCGAGCAGTTTCGAAAATACGCTTTGGGGGGAAAATGGGGAAAATAGATTTCACCCCTTAGAAAGTAGGGTTTTGACCCCTTAGACTTCAATGCAAATGATGGTCTCTTCAGCCAGATTACTTTCCTCGTAGAGAAGAGTGTCTGAGCCGATTTTGAAGAAAATCGTAGGGTCCCCTCTAAGGCCCAAAATATATTTTTGCCTATAACTTTTTTCCTATCGGAAAAGTGTCGATTGTTTCGGCACGCCCTTCTTTGGGCTGATGAGTGCTTTCGATTGATACCCATTTCAAGCAGTTTAGAAAATAAACTTTGGGGGAAAATGGGGAAAGTAGATTTCCCCCCTTAGAAAGTAGGGTTTTGACCCCTTAGACTTCAATGCAAATGATGGTCTCTTCAGCTAGATTACTTGCCTCGTAGAGAAGAGTGTCTGTGCCGATTTTGAAGAAAATCGTAGGGGCCCCCTCGTAGGCCCAACATATAGCTTTGCCTATAACTTTTTTTCTATAGGAAAACTGTCGATGTTTTCGCCAGGGCTGTCTTTGGGCTGATGAGTGCTTTCGATTGATATCCATTTCAAGCAGTTTTGAAAATAAACTTTGGGGGAAAATAGGGAAAGTAGATTTCACCCCTTAGAAAGTAGGGTTTTGACCCCTTAGACTTCAATGAAAATGATGGTCTCTTCAGCCAGATTAATAGCGTCGTAGAGAAGAGTGTCTGTGCTGATTTTGAAGAAAATCGTAGGGGCCCCCTTATAGGCCCAAAATATAGGTTTGCCTATAACTTTCTTCCTATCGGGAAAGTGTCGATTGTTTTGCCACGGCTGTCTTTGGGCTGATGAGTGCTTTCGATTGATACCCATTTCAAGCAGTTTTGAAAATAAACTTTGGGGGAAAATGGGGAAAGTAGATTTCACCCCTTAGAAAGTAGGGTTTTGACCCCTTAGACTTCAATGCAAATGATGGTCTCTTCAGCCAGATTACTTGCCTCGTAGAGAAGAGTGTCTGTGCCGATTTTGAAGAAAATCGTAAAGGCCCCTCTTAGGCCCGAAATATAGGTTTGCCTATAACTTTTTTCCTTTCGGAAAAGTGTCAATTGTTTCGGCACGGCTTTCTTTGGGCTGATGAGTGCTTTCGATTGATATTCATTTCAAGCAGTTTAGAAAATAAACTTTGGGGGAAAATGGGGAAAGTAGATTTCACCCCTTAGAAAGTAGGGTTTTGACCACTTAGACTTCAATGCAAATGATGGTCTCTTCAGCCAGATTACTTGCCTCGTAGAGAAGAGTGTCTGTGCCGATTTTGAAGAAAATCGTAGGGGCCCCCTCCTAGGCCCAAAATATAGCTTTGCCTATAACTTTTTTCCTATAGGAAAAGTGTCGATTTTTTCGCCACGGCTGTCTTTGGGCTGATGAGTGCTTTCGATTGATATCCATTTCAAGCAGTTTCGAAAATAAACTTTGGGGGAAAATAGGGAAAGTAGATTTCACCCCTTAGAAAGTAGGGTTTTGACCCCTTAGACTTCAATGCAAATGATGGTCTCTTCAGCCAGATTACTTGCCTCGTAGAGAAGAGTGTCTGTGCCGATTTTGAAGAAAATCGTAGAGGCCCCCTTATAGGCCCAAAATATAGTTTTGCCTATAACTGTTTTTCTTATAGGAAAAGTGTCGATTGTTTCGGCACGCCTTTCTTTGGGCTGATGAGTGCTTTCGATTGATACCCATTTCAAGCAGTTTAGAAAATAAACTTTGGGGGAAAATGGGAAAGTAGATTTCCCCCCTTAGAAAGTAGGGTTTTGACCCCTTATACTTCAATGCAAATGATGGTCTTTTCAGCCAGATTACTTGGGTCGTAGAGAAGAGTGTCTGTGCCGATTTTGAAGAAAATCGTAGGGGCCCCCTCATAGGCCCCAAATATAGGTTTGCCTATTACTTTTTTCCTATCGTAAAAGTGTCAATTTTTCGCCACGGCTGTCTTTGGGCTGATGAGCGCTTTCGATTGATACCCATTTCGAGCAATTTTGAAAATAAACTTTGGGGGAAAATGGGGAAAGTAGATTTCACCCCTTAGAAAGTAGGGTTTTGACCCCTTAGACTTCAATGCAAATGATGGTCTCTTCAGCCAGATTACTTTCCTCGTAGAGAAGAGTCTCTGTGCCGATTTTGAAGAAAATCGTAGGGGTCTCCTCATAGGCCCCAAATATAGGTTTGCCTATAACTTTTTTCCTATCGGAAAAGTGTCGATTGTTTCGGCACGGCTTTCTTTGGGCTGATGAGTACTTTCGATTGATACCCATTTCAAGCAGTTTAGAAAATAACCTTTGGGGGGAAAATGGGGAAAGTAGATTTCGCCCCTTAGAAAGTAGGGTTTTGACCCCTTAGACTTCAATGCAAATGATGGTCTCTTCAGCCAGATTACTTGCCTCGTAGAGAAGAGTGTCTGTGCTGATTTTGAAGAAAATCGTAGGGGCCCCCTCTTAGGCCCAAAATATAGCTTTGCCTATAACTTTTTTCCTATAGGAAAAAGTCGATTTTTTTCGCCACGGCTGTCTTTGGGCTGATGAGTGCTTTCGATTGGTATCCATTTCAAGCAGTTTCGAAAATAAACTTTGGGGGAAAATAGGGAAAGTAGATTTCACCCCTTAGAAAGTAGGGTTTTGACCCCTTATAATTCAATGCAAATGATGGTCTCTTCAGCCAGATTACTTGCGTCGTAGAGAAGAGTGTCTGTGCTGATTTTGAAGAAAATCGTAGGGCCCCCTTATAGGCCCAAAATATAGTTTTGCCTATAACTGTTTTTCTTATAGGAAAAGTTTCGATTTTTTTTCGTCACGGCTGTCTTTGGGCTGATGAGTGCTTTCGAATGATACCCATTTCGAGCAGTTTCGAAAATAAACTTTGGGGGAAAATGGGGAAAGTATATTTCACCCCTTAGAAAGTAGGGTTTTGACCCCTTAGACTTCAATGCAAATGATGGTCTTTTCAGCCAGATTACTTGCTTCGCAGAGAAGAGTGTCTGTGCCGATTTTGAAGAAAATCGTAGGGCCCCCTCATAGGTCCCAAATATAGGTTTGCCTATAACTTTTTTCCTATCAGAAAAGTGTCAATTTTTACGCCACGGCTGTCTTTGGGCTGATGAGTGCTTTCGATTGATGCACATTTCGAGCAGTTTTGAAAATAAACTTTGGGGGAAAATGGGGAAAGTAGATTTCACCCCTTAGAAAGTAGGGTTTTGACCCCTTAGACTTCAATGCAAATGATGGTCTCTTCAGCCAGATTACTTTGCTCGTAGAGAAGAGTGTCTGTGCCGATTTTGAAGAAAATCGTAGGGGCCCCTCATAGGCCCAACATATAGCTTTGCCTATAACTTTTTTCCTATAGGAAAAGTGTCAATGTTTTCGCCACGGCTGTCTTTGGGCTGATCAGTGCTTTCGATTGATATCCATTTCAAGCAGTTTCGAAAATAAACTTTTGGGGGGAAATGGGGAAAGTATATTTCACCCTTTAGAAAGTAGGGTTTTGACCCCTTAGACTTCAATGCAAATGATGGCATCTTAAGCCAGATTACTTGCGTCGTAGAGAAGAGTGTCTGTGCTGATTTTGAACAAAATAGTAGGGGCCCCTCATAGGCCTAAAATATAGTTTTGCATATAACTGTTTTTCCTATAAGAAAAGTGTCCATTTTTTCGTCACGGCTGTCTTTGGGCTGATGAGTGCTTTCGGATGATACCCATTTCGAGCAGTTTCGAAAATACGCTTTGGGGGGAAAATGGGGAAAATAGATTTCACCCCTTAGAAAGTAGGGTTTTGACCCCTTAGACTTCAATGCAAATGATGGTCTCTTCAGCCAGATTACTTTCCTCGTAGAGAAGAGTGTCTGAGCCGATTTTGAAGAAAATCGTAGGGTCCCCTCTAAGGCCCAAAATATATTTTTGCCTATAACTTTTTTCCTATCGGAAAAGTGTCGATTGTTTCGGCACGCCCTTCTTTAGGCTGATGAGTGCTTTCGATTGATACCCATTTCAAGCAGTTTAGAAAATAAACTTTGGGGGAAAATGGGGAAAGTAGATTTCCCCCCTTAGAAAGTAGGGTTTTGACCCCTTAGACTTCAATGCAAATGATGGTCTCTTCAGCCAGATTACTTGCCTCGTAGAGAAGAGTGTCTGTGCCGATTTTGAAGAAAATCGTAGGGGCCCCCTTATAGGCCCAAAATATAGCTTTGCCTATAACTTTTTTCCTATATGAAAACTGTCGATTGTTTCGCCACGGCTGTCTTTGGGCTGATGAGTGCTTTCGATTGATATCCATTTCAAGCAGTTTCGAAAATAAACTTTAGGGGAAAATAGGGAAAGTAGATTTCACCCCTTAGAAAGTAGGGTTTTGACCCCTTATAATTCAATGCAAATGATGGTCTCTTCAGCCAGATTACTTGCGTCGTAGAGAAGAGTGTCTGTGCTGATTTTGAAGAAAATCGTAGGGGCCCCCTTATAGGCCCAAAATATAGGTTTGCCTATAACTTTCTTCCTATCGGGAAAGTGTCGATTGTTTTGCCACGGCTGTCTTTGGGCTGATGAGTGCTTTCGATTGATACCCATTTCAAGCAGTTTTGAAAATAAACTTTGGGGGAAAATGGGGAAAGTAGATTTCACCCCTTAGAAAGTAGGGTTTTGACCCCTTAGACTTCAATGCAAATGATGGTCTCTTCAGCCAGATTACTTTCCTTGTAGAGAAGAGTGTCTGTGCCGATTTTGAAGAAAATCGTAGGGCCCCCTCTAAGGCCAAAATATATTTTTGCCTATAACTTTTTTCCTAACGGAAAAGTGTCGATTGTTTCGGCACGCCTTTCTTTGGGCTGATGAGTGCTTTCGATTGATACCCATTTCAAGCAGTTTAGAAAATAAACTTTGGGGGAAAATGGGGAAAGTAGATTTCCCCCCTTAGAAAGTAGGGGTTTGACCCCTTAGACTTCAATGCAAATGATGGTCTTTTCAGCCAGATTACTTGGGTCGTAGAGAAGAGTGTCTGTGCCGATTTTGAAGAAAATCGTAGGGGCCCCCTCATAGGCCCCAAATATAGGTTTGCCTATTACTTTTTTCCTATCGGAAAAGTGTCAATGTTTTCGCCACGGCTGTCTTTGGGCTGATGAGTGCTTTCGATTTATACCCATTTCGAGCAATTTTGAAAATAAACTTTGGGGGAAAATGGGGAAAGTAGATTTCACCCCTTAGAAAGTAGGGTTTTGACCCCTTAGACTTCAATGCAAATGATGGTCTCTTCAGCCATATTACTTTCCTCGTAGAGAAGAGTCTCTGTGCCGATTTTGAAGAAAATCGTAGGGGCCCCCTCATAGGCCCCAAATATAGGTTTGCCTATAACTTTTTCCTATCGGAAAAGTGTCGATTGTTTTGGCATGGCTTTCTTTGGGCTGATGAGTACTTTCGATTGATACCCATTTCAAGCAGTTTAGAGAATAACCTTTGGGGGGAAAATGGGGAAAGTAGATTTCGCCCCTTAGAAAGTAGGGTTTTGACCCCTTAGACTTCAATGCAAATGATGGTCTCTTCAGCCAGATTACTTGCCTCGTAGAGAAGAGTGTCTGTGCCCATTTTGAAGAAAATCGTAGGGGCCCCCTCTTAGGCCCAAAATATAGCTTTGCCTATAACTTTTTTCCTATAGGAAAAGTGTCGATTTTTTCGCCACGGCTGTCTTTGGGCTGATGAGTGCTTTCGATTGATATCCATTTCGAGCAGTTTCGAAAATAAACTTTGGGGGAAAATGGGGAAAGTATATTTCACCCCTTAGAAAGTAGGGTTTTGACCCCTTAGACTTCAATGCAAATGATGGTCTCTTCAGCCAGATTACTTGCCTCGTAGAGAAGAGTGTCTGTGCCGATTTATAAGAAAATCGTGAGGGCCCCCTCATAGGTCCCAAATATAGGTTTGCCTATAACTGTCTTCCTATGGGAAAAGTGTCGATTGTTTTGGGACGGCTTTCTTTGGGCTGATGAGTGCTTTCGATTGATACCCATTTCAAGCAGTTTAGAAAATAAACTTTGGGGGAAAATTGGGAAAGTAGATTTCCCCCCCTTAGAAAGTAGGGTTTTGACCCCTTAGACTTCAATGCAAATGATGGTCTCTTCAGCCAGATTACTTGCCTCGTAGAGAAGAGTGTCTGTGCCGATTTTGAAGAAAATCGTAGGGCCCCCTCTAAGGCCAAAATATATTTTTGCCTATAACTTTTTTCCTATCGGAAAAGTGTCGATTGTTTCGGCACGGCTTTCTTTGGGCTGATGAGTGCTTTCGATTGATAGCCATTTCAAGCAGTTTAGAAAATAACCTTTGGGGGGGAAAATGGGGAAAGTAGATTTCCCCCCTTAGAAAGTAGGGTTTTGACCCCTTAGACAGCAATGCAAATGATGGTCTCTTCAGCCAGATTACTTGCCTCGTAGAGAAGAGTGTCTGTGCCGATTTTGAAGAAAATCGTAGGGGCCCCCTCATAGGCCCAAATATAGTTTTGCCTATAACTTTCTTCCTATTGGAAAAGTGTCAATTGTTTCGGCACGGCTTTCTTTGGGCTGATGAGTGCTTTCCATTGATACCCATTTCAAGCAGTTTAGAAAATAAACTTTGGGGGAAAATGGGGAAAATATATTTCACCCCTTAGAAAGTAGGGTTTTGACCCCTTAGACTTCAATGCAAATGATGGTCTCTTCAGCCAGATTACTTTCCTCGTAGAGAAGAGTGTCTGTGCCGATTTTAAAGAAAATCGTAGGGGCCCCCTCATAGGTCCCAAATATAGGTTTGCCTATAACTTTTTTCCTATCAAAAAAGTGTCAATTTTTACGCCACGGCTGTCTTTGAGCTGATGAGTGCTTTCGATTGATACCCATTTCGAGCAGTTTAGAAAATAAACTTTGGGGGAAAATGGGGAAAATAGATTTCACCCCTTAGAAAGTAGGGTTTTGACCCCTTAGACTTCAATGCAAATGATGGTCTCTTCAGCCAGATTACTTTCCTCGTAGAGAAGAGTGTCTGTGCCGATTTTGAAGAAAATCGTAGGGCCCCCTCTAAGGCCCAAAATATATTTTTGCCTATAACTTTTTTCCTATCGGAAAAGTGTCGATTGTTTCGGCACGCCTTTCTTTGGGCTGATGAGTGCTTTCGATTGATACCCATTTCAAGCAGTTTAGAAAATAAACTTTGGGGGAAAATGGGGAAAGTAGATTTCCCCCCTTAGAAAGTAGGGTTTTGACCCCTTAGACTTCAATGCAAATGATGGTCTTTTCAGCCAGATTACTTGGGTCGTAGAGAAGAGTGTCTGTGCCGATTTTGAAGAAAATCGTAGGGGCCCCCTCGTAGGCCCCAAATATAGGTTTGCCTATTACTTTTTTCCTATCGGAAAAGTGTCAATGTTTTCGCCACGGCTGTCTTTGGGCTGATGAGTGCTTTCGATTTATACCCATTTCGAGCAATTTTGAAAATAAACTTTGGGGGAAAATGGGGAAAGTAGATTTCACCCCTTAGAAAGTAGGGTTTTGACCCCTTAGACTTCAATGCAAATGATGGTCTCTTCAGCCATATTACTTTCCTCGTAGAGAAGAGTCTCTGTGCCGATTTTGAAGAAAATCGTAGGGGCCCCCTCATAGGCCCCAAATATAGGTTTGCCTATAACTTTTTCCTATCGGAAAAGTGTCGATTGTTTTGGCATGGCTTTCTTTGGGCTGATGAGTACTTTCGATTGATACCCATTTCAAGCAGTTTAGAGAATAACCTTTGGGGGGAAAATGGGGAAAGTAGATTTCGCCCCTTAGAAAGTAGGGTTTTGACCCCTTAGACTTCAATGCAAATGATGGTCTCTTCAGCCAGATTACTTGCCTCGTAGAGAAGAGTGTCTGTGCCCATTTTGAAGAAAATCGTAGGGGCCCCCTCTTAGGCCCAAAATATAGCTTTGCCTATAACTTTTTTCCTATAGGAAAAGTGTCGATTTTTTCGCCACGGCTGTCTTTGGGCTGATGAGTGCTTTCGATTGATATCCATTTCGAGCAGTTTCGAAAATAAACTTTGGGGGAAAATGGGGAAAGTATATTTCACCCCTTAGAAAGTAGGGTTTTGACCCCTTAGACTTCAATGCAAATGATGGTCTCTTCAGCCAGATTACTTGCCTCGTAGAGAAGAGTGTCTGTGCCGATTTATAAGAAAATCGTGAGGGCCCCCTCATAGGTCCCAAATATAGGTTTGCCTATAACTGTCTTCCTATGGGAAAAGTGTCGATTGTTTTGGGACGGCTTTCTTTGGGCTGATGAGTGCTTTCGATTGATACCCATTTCAAGCAGTTTAGAAAATAAACTTTGGGGGAAAATTGGGAAAGTAGATTTCCCCCCCTTAGAAAGTAGGGTTTTGACCCCTTAGACTTCAATGCAAATGATGGTCTCTTCAGCCAGATTACTTGCCTCGTAGAGAAGAGTGTCTGTGCCGATTTTGAAGAAAATCGTAGGGCCCCCTCTAAGGCCAAAATATATTTTTGCCTATAACTTTTTTCCTATCGGAAAAGTGTCGATTGTTTCGGCACGGCTTTCTTTGGGCTGATGAGTGCTTTCGATTGATAGCCATTTCAAGCAGTTTAGAAAATAACCTTTGGGGGGGAAAATGGGGAAAGTAGATTTCCCCCCTTAGAAAGTAGGGTTTTGACCCCTTAGACAGCAATGCAAATGATGGTCTCTTCAGCCAGATTACTTGCCTCGTAGAGAAGAGTGTCTGTGCCGATTTTGAAGAAAATCGTAGGGGCCCCCTCATAGGCCCAAATATAGTTTTGCCTATAACTTTCTTCCTATTGGAAAAGTGTCAATTGTTTCGGCACGGCTTTCTTTGGGCTGATGAGTGCTTTCCATTGATACCCATTTCAAGCAGTTTAGAAAATAAACTTTGGGGGAAAATGGGGAAAATATATTTCACCCCTTAGAAAGTAGGGTTTTGACCCCTTAGACTTCAATGCAAATGATGGTCTCTTCAGCCAGATTACTTTCCTCGTAGAGAAGAGTGTCTGTGCCGATTTTAAAGAAAATCGTAGGGGCCCCCTCATAGGTCCCAAATATAGGTTTGCCTATAACTTTTTTCCTATCAAAAAAGTGTCAATTTTTACGCCACGGCTGTCTTTGAGCTGATGAGTGCTTTCGATTGATAC
Source organism: Chirona hameri (assembly GCA_036785665.1). Lineage (NCBI taxonomy): Eukaryota > Metazoa > Arthropoda > Thecostraca > Balanomorpha > Balanidae > Chirona > Chirona hameri. The sequence goes on from JAXIVJ010000066.1 coordinate 222,910, forward strand.
CCATTTCGAGCAGTTTAGAAAATAAACTTTGGGGGAAAATGGGGAAAATAGATTTCACCCCTTAGAAAGTAGGGTTTTGACCCCTTAGACTTCAATGCAAATGATGGTCTCTTCAGCCAGATTACTTTCCTCGTAGAGAAGAGTGTCTGTGCCGATTTTGAAGAAAATCGTAGGGCCCCCTCTAAGGCCCAAAATATATTTTTGCCTATAACTTTTTTCCTATCGGAAAAGTGTCGATTGTTTCGGCACGCCTTTCTTTGGGCTGATGAGTGCTTTCGATTGATACCCATTTCAAGCAGTTTAGAAAATAAACTTTGGGGGAAAATGGGGAAAGTAGATTTCCCCCCTTAGAAAGTAGGGTTTTGACCCCTTAGACTTCAATGCAAATGATGGTCTTTTCAGCCAGATTACTTGGGTCGTAGAGAAGAGTGTCTGTGCCGATTTTGAAGAAAATCGTAGGGGCCCCCTCGTAGGCCCCAAATATAGGTTTGCCTATTACTTTTTTCCTATCGGAAAAGTGTCAATGTTTTCGCCACGGCTGTCTTTGGGCTGATGAGTGCTTTCGATTTATACCCATTTCGAGCAATTTTGAAATAAACTTTGGGGGAAAATGGGGAAAGTAGATTTCACCCCTTAGAAAGTAGGGTTTTGACCCCTTAGACTTCAATGCAAATGATGGTCTCTTCAGCCAGATTACTTTCCTCGTAGAGAAGAGTGTCTGTGCCGATTTTGAAGAAAATCGTAGGGGCCCCTCATAGGCCCAACATATAGCTTTGCCTATAACTTTTTTCCTATAGGAAAAGTGTCAATGTTTTCGCCACGGCTGTCTTTGGGCTGATCAGTGCTTTCGATTGATATCCATTTCAAGCAGTTTCGAAAATAAACTTTTGGGGGGAAATGGGGAAAGTAGAATTCACCCTTTAGAAAGTAGGGTTTTGACCCCTTAGACTTCAATGCAAATGATGGCATCTTAAGCCAGATTACTTGCGTCGTAGAGAAGAGTGTCTGTGCTGATTTTGAACAAAATAGTAGGGGCCCCTCATAGGCCTAAAATATAGTTTTGCATATAACTGTTTTTCCTATAAGAAAAGTGTCCATTTTTTCGTCACGGCTGTCTTTGGGCTGATGAGTGCTTTCGGATGATACCCATTTCGAGCAGTTTCGAAAATACGCTTTGGGGGGAAAATGGGGAAAATAGATTTCACCCCTTAGAAAGTAGGGTTTTGACCCCTTAGACTTCAATGCAAATGATGGTCTCTTCAGCCAGATTACTTTCCTCGTAGAGAAGAGTGTCTGAGCCGATTTTGAAGAAAATCGTAGGGTCCCCTCTAAGGCCCAAAATATATTTTTGCCTATAACTTTTTTCCTATCGCAAAAGTGTCGATTGTTTCGGCACGCCCTTCTTTGGGCTGATGAGTGCTTTCGATTGATACCCATTTCAAGCAGTTTAGAAAATAAACTTTGGGGGAAAATGGGGAAAGTAGATTTCCCCCCTTAGAAAGTAGGGTTTTGACCCCTTAGACTTCAATGCAAATGATGGTCTCTTCAGCCAGATTACTTGCCTCGTAGAGAAGAGTGTCTGTGCCGATTTTGAAGAAAATCGTAGGGGCCCCCTTATAGGCCCAAAATATAGCTTTGCCTATAACTTTTTTCCTATAGGAAAACTGTCGATTGTTTCGCCACGGCTGTCTTTGGGCTGATGAGTGCTTTCGATTGATATCCATTTCAAGCAGTTTCGAAAATAAACTTTAGGGGAAAATAGGGAAAGTAGATTTCACCCCTTAGAAAGTAGGGTTTTGACCCCTTATAATTCAATGCAAATGATGGTCTCTTCAGCCAGATTACTTGCGTCGTAGAGAAGAGTGTCTGTGCTGATTTTGAAGAAAATCGTAGGGGCCCCCTTATAGGCCCAAAATATAGGTTTGCCTATAACTTTCTTCCTATCGGGAAAGTGTCGATTGTTTTGCCACGGCTGTCTGTGGGCTGATGAGTGCTTTCGATTGATACCCATTTCAAGCAGTTTTGAAAATAAACTTTGGGGGAAAATGGGGAAAGTAGATTTCACCCCTTAGAAAGTAGGGTTTTGACCCCTTAGACTTCAATGCAAATGATGGTCTCTTCAGCCAGATTACTTTCCTTGTAGAGAAGAGTGTCTGTGCCGATTTTGAAGAAAATCGTAGGGCCCCCTCTAAGGCCCAAAATATATTTTTGCCTATAACTTTTTTCCTATCGGAAAAGTGTCGATTGTTTCGGCACGCCTTTCTTTGGGCTGATGAGTGCTTTCGATTGTTACCCATTTCAAGCAGTTTAGAAAATAAACTTTGGGGGAAAATGGGGAAAGTAGATTTCCCCCCTTAGAAAGTAGGGTTTTGACCCCTTAGACTTCAATGAAAATGATGGTCTTTTCAGCCAGATTACTTGGGTCGTAGAGAAGAGTGTCTGTGCCGATTTTGAAGAAAATCGTAGGGGCCCCCTCATAGGCCCCAAATATAGGTTTGCCTATTACTTTTTTCCTATCGGAAAAGTGTCAATGTTTTCGCAACGGCTGTCTTTGGGCTGATGAGTGCTTTCGATTTATACCCATTTCGAGCAATTTTGAAAATAAACTTTTGGGGAAAATGGGGAAAGTAGATTTCACCCCTTAGAAAGTAGGGTTTTGACCCCTTAGACTTCAATGCAAATGATGGTCTCTTCAGCCAGATTACTTTCCTCGTAGAGAAGAGTCTCTGTGACGATTTTGAAGAAAATCATAGGGGCCCCCTCATAGGCCCCAAATATAGGTTTGCCTATAACTTTTTTCCTATCGGAAAAGTGTCGATTGTTTCGGCACGGCTTTCTTTGGGCTGATGAGTGCTTTCGATTGATACCCATTTCAAGCAGTTTAGAAAATAAACTTTGGGGGAAAATGGGGAAAGTAGATTTCCCCCCTTTAGAAAGTAGGGTTTTGACCCCTTAGACTTCAATGCAAATGATGGTCTCTTCAGCCAGATTACTTGCCTCGTAGAGAAGAGTGTCTGTGCCGATTTTGAAGAAAATCGTAGGGGCCCCCTCATAGGCCCCAAATATAGGTTTGCCTATTACTTTTTTCCTATCGGAAAAGTGTCAATGTTTTCGCCACGGCTGTCTTTGGGCTGATGAGTGCTTTCGATTTATACCCATTTCGAGCAATTTTGAAAATAAACTTTGGGGGAAAATGGGGAAAGTAGATTTCACCCCTTAGAAAGTAGGGTTTTGACCCCTTAGACAGCAATGCAAATGATGGTCTCTTCAGCCAGATTACTTGCCTCGTAGAGAAGAGTGTCTGTGCCGATTTTGAAGAAAATCGTAAAGGCCCCTCTTAGGCCCGAAATATAGGTTTGCCTATAACTTTTTTCCTTTCGGAAAAGTGTCAATTGTTTCGGCACGGCTTTCTTTGGGCTGATGAGTGCTTTCGATTGATATTCATTTCAAGCAGTTTAGAAAATAAACTTTGGGGGAAAATGGGGAAAGTAGATTTCACCCCTTAGAAAGTAGGGTTTTGACCACTTAGACTTCAATGCAAATGATGGTCTCTTCAGCCAGATTACTTGCCTCGTAGAGAAGAGTGTCTGTGCCGATTTTGAAGAAAATCGTAGGGGCCCCCTCCTAGGCCCAAAATATAGCTTTGCCTATAACTTTTTTCCTATAGGAAAAGTGTCGATTTTTTCGCCACGGCTGTCTTTGGGCTGATGAGTGCTTTCGATTGATATCCATTTCAAGCAGTTTCGAAAATAAACTTTGGGGGAAAATAGGGAAAGTAGATTTCACCCCTTAGAAAGTAGGGTTTTGACCCCTTAGACTTCAATGCAAATGATGGTCTCTTCAGCCAGATTACTTGCCTCGTAGAGAAGAGTGTCTGTGCCGATTTTGAAGAAAATCGTAGAGGCCCCCTTATAGGCCCAAAATATAGTTTTGCCTATAACTGTTTTTCTTATAGGAAAAGTGTCGATTGTTTCGGCACGCCTTTCTTTGGGCTGATGAGTGCTTTCGATTGATACCCATTTCAAGCAGTTTAGAAAATAAACTTTGGGGGAAAATGGGAAAGTAGATTTCCCCCCTTAGAAAGTAGGGTTTTGACCCCTTATACTTCAATGCAAATGATGGTCTTTTCAGCCAGATTACTTGGGTCGTAGAGAAGAGTGTCTGTGCCGATTTTGAAGAAAATCGTAGGGGCCCCCTCATAGGCCCCAAATATAGGTTTGCCTATTACTTTTTTCCTATCGTAAAAGTGTCAATTTTTCGCCACGGCTGTCTTTGGGCTGATGAGCGCTTTCGATTGATACCCATTTCGAGCAATTTTGAAAATAAACTTTGGGGGAAAATGGGGAAAGTAGATTTCACCCCTTAGAAAGTAGGGTTTTGACCCCTTAGACTTCAATGCAAATGATGGTCTCTTCAGCCAGATTACTTTCCTCGTAGAGAAGAGTCTCTGTGCCGATTTTGAAGAAAATCGTAGGGGTCTCCTCATAGGCCCCAAATATAGGTTTGCCTATAACTTTTTTCCTATCGGAAAAGTGTCGATTGTTTCGGCACGGCTTTCTTTGGGCTGATGAGTACTTTCGATTGATACCCATTTCAAGCAGTTTAGAAAATAACCTTTGGGGGGAAAATGGGGAAAGTAGATTTCGCCCCTTAGAAAGTAGGGTTTTGACCCCTTAGACTTCAATGCAAATGATGGTCTCTTCAGCCAGATTACTTGCCTCGTAGAGAAGAGTGTCTGTGCTGATTTTGAAGAAAATCGTAGGGGCCCCCTCATAGGCCCAAAATATAGCTTTGCCTATAACTTTTTTCCTATAGGAAAAAAGTCGATTTTTTTCGCCACGGCTGTCTTTGGGCTGATGAGTGCTTTCGATTGGTATCCATTTCAAGCAGTTTCGAAAATAAACTTTGGGGGAAAATAGGGAAAGTAGATTTCACCCCTTAGAAAGTAGGGTTTTGACCCCTTATAATTCAATGCAAATGATGGTCTCTTCAGCCAGATTACTTGCGTCGTAGAGAAGAGTGTCTGTGCTGATTTTGAAGAAAATCGTAGGGCCCCCTTATAGGCCCAAAATATAGTTTTGCCTATAACTGTTTTTCTTATAGGAAAAGTTTCGATTTTTTTTCGTCACGGCTGTCTTTGGGCTGATGAGTGCTTTCGAATGATACCCATTTCGAGCAGTTTCGAAAATAAACTTTGGGGGAAAATGGGGAAAGTATATTTCACCCCTTAGAAAGTAGGGTTTTGACCCCTTAGACTTCAATGCAAATGATGGTCTTTTCAGCCAGATTACTTGCTTCGCAGAGAAGAGTGTCTGTGCCGATTTTGAAGAAAATCGTAGGGCCCCCTCTAAGGCCCAAAATATATTTTTGCCTATAACTTTTTTCCTATCGGAAAAGTGTCGATTGTTTCGGCACGCCTTTCTTTGGGCTGATGAGTGCTTTCGATTGTTACCCATTTCAAGCAGTTTAGAAAATAAACTTTGGGGGAAAATGGGGAAAGTAGATTTCCCCCCTTAGAAAGTAGGGTTTTGACCCCTTAGACTTCAATGAAAATGATGGTCTTTTCAGCCAGATTACTTGGGTCGTAGAGAAGAGTGTCTGTGCCGATTTTGAAGAAAATCGTAGGGGCCCCCTCATAGGCCCCAAATATAGGTTTGCCTATTACTTTTTTCCTATCGGAAAAGTGTCAATGTTTTCGCAACGGCTGTCTTTGGGCTGATGAGTGCTTTCGATTTATACCCATTTCGAGCAATTTTGAAAATAAACTTTTGGGGAAAATGGGGAAAGTAGATTTCACCCCTTAGAAAGTAGGGTTTTGACCCCTTAGACTTCAATGCAAATGATGGTCTCTTCAGCCAGATTACTTTCCTCGTAGAGAAGAGTCTCTGTGACGATTTTGAAGAAAATCATAGGGGCCCCCTCATAGGCCCCAAATATAGGTTTGCCTATAACTTTTTTCCTATCGGAAAAGTGTCGATTGTTTCGGCACGGCTTTCTTTGGGCTGATGAGTGTTTTCGATTGATACCCATTTCAAGCAGTTTAGAAAATAAACTTTGGGGGAAAATGGGGAAAGTAGATTTCCCCCCTTTAGAAAGTAGGGTTTTGACCCCTTAGACTTCAATGCAAATGATGGTCTCTTCAGCCAGATTACTTGCCTCGTAGAGAAGAGTGTCTGTGCCGATTTTGAAGAAAATCGTAGGGGCCCCCTCATAGGCCCCAAATATAGGTTTGCCTATTACTTTTTTCCTATCGGAAAAGTGTCAATGTTTTCGCCACGGCTGTCTTTGGGCTGATGAGTGCTTTCGATTTATACCCATTTCGAGCAATTTTGAAAATAAACTTTGGGGGAAAATGGGGAAAGTAGATTTCACCCCTTAGAAAGTAGGGTTTTGACCCCTTAGACAGCAATGCAAATGATGGTCTCTTCAGCCAGATTACTTGCCTCGTAGAGAAGAGTGTCTGTGCCGATTTTGAAGAAAATCGTAAAGGCCCCTCTTAGGCCCGAAATATAGGTTTGCCTATAACTTTTTTCCTTTCGGAAAAGTGTCAATTGTTTCGGCACGGCTTTCTTTGGGCTGATGAGTGCTTTCGATTGATATTCATTTCAAGCAGTTTAGAAAATAAACTTTGGGGGAAAATGGGGAAAGTAGATTTCACCCCTTAGAAAGTAGGGTTTTGACCACTTAGACTTCAATGCAAATGATGGTCTCTTCAGCCAGATTACTTGCCTCGTAGAGAAGAGTGTCTGTGCCGATTTTGAAGAAAATCGTAGGGGCCCCCTCCTAGGCCCAAAATATAGCTTTGCCTATAACTTTTTTCCTATAGGAAAAGTGTCGATTTTTTCGCCACGGCTGTCTTTGGGCTGATGAGTGCTTTCGATTGATATCCATTTCAAGCAGTTTCGAAAATAAACTTTGGGGGAAAATAGGGAAAGTAGATTTCACCCCTTAGAAAGTAGGGTTTTGACCCCTTAGACTTCAATGCAAATGATGGTCTCTTCAGCCAGATTACTTTCCTCGTAGAGAAGAGTGTCTGTGCCGATTTTGAAGAAAATCGTAGAGGCCCCCTTATAGGCCCAAAATATAGTTTTGCCTATAACTGTTTTTCTTATAGGAAAAGTGTCGATTGTTTCGGCACGCCTTTCTTTGGGCTGATGAGTGCTTTCGATTGATACCCATTTCAAGCAGTTTAGAAAATAAACTTTGGGGGAAAATGGGAAAGTAGATTTCCCCCCTTAGAAAGTAGGGTTTTGACCCCTTATACTTCAATGCAAATGATGGTCTTTTCAGCCAGATTACTTGGGTCGTAGAGAAGAGTGTCTGTGCCGATTTTGAAGAAAATCGTAGGGGCCCCCTCATAGGCCCCAAATATAGGTTTGCCTATTACTTTTTTCCTATCGTAAAAGTGTCAATTTTTCGCCACGGCTGTCTTTGGGCTGATGAGCGCTTTCGATTGATACCCATTTCGAGCAATTTTGAAAATAAACTTTGGGGGAAAATGGGGAAAGTAGATTTCACCCCTTAGAAAGTAGGGTTTTGACCCCTTAGACTTCAATGCAAATGATGGTCTCTTCAGCCAGATTACTTTCCTCGTAGAGAAGAGTCTCTGTGCCGATTTTGAAGAAAATCGTAGGGGTCTCCTCATAGGCCCCAAATATAGGTTTGCCTATAACTTTTTTCCTATCGGAAAAGTGTCGATTGTTTCGGCACGGCTTTCTTTGGGCTGATGAGTACTTTCGATTGATACCCATTTCAAGCAGTTTAGAAAATAACCTTTGGGGGGAAAATGGGGAAAGTAGATTTCGCCCCTTAGAAAGTAGGGTTTTGACCCCTTAGACTTCAATGCAAATGATGGTCTCTTCAGCCAGATTACTTGCCTCGTAGAGAAGAGTGTCTGTGCTGATTTTGAAGAAAATCGTAGGGGCCCCCTCATAGGCCCAAAATATAGCTTTGCCTATAACTTTTTTCCTATAGGAAAAAAGTCGATTTTTTTCGCCACGGCTGTCTTTGGGCTGATGAGTGCTTTCGATTGGTATCCATTTCAAGCAGTTTCGAAAATAAACTTTGGGGGAAAATAGGGAAAGTAGATTTCACCCCTTAGAAAGTAGGGTTTTGACCCCTTATAATTCAATGCAAATGATGGTCTCTTCAGCCAGATTACTTGCGTCGTAGAGAAGAGTGTCTGTGCTGATTTTGAAGAAAATCGTAGGGCCCCCTTATAGGCCCAAAATATAGTTTTGCCTATAACTGTTTTTCTTATAGGAAAAGTTTCGATTTTTTTTCGTCACGGCTGTCTTTGGGCTGATGAGTGCTTTCGAATGATACCCATTTCGAGCAGTTTCGAAAATAAACTTTGGGGGAAAATGGGGAAAGTATATTTCACCCCTTAGAAAGTAGGGTTTTGACCCCTTAGACTTCAATGCAAATGATGGTCTCTTCAGCCAGATTACTTGCCTCGTAGAGAAGAGTGTCTGTGCCGATTTTGAAGAAAATCGTAGGGGCCCCCTCATAGGCCCCAAATATAGGTTTGCCTATTACTTTTTTCCTATCGGAAAAGTGTCAATGTTTTCGCCACGGCTGTCTTTGGGCTGATGAGTGCTTTCGATTTATACCCATTTCGAGCAATTTTGAAAATAAACTTTGGGGGAAAATGGGGAAAGTAGATTTCACCCCTTAGAAAGTAGGGTTTTGACCCCTTAGACAGCAATGCAAATGATGGTCTCTTCAGCCAGATTACTTGCCTCGTAGAGAAGAGTGTCTGTGCCGATTTTGAAGAAAATCGTAGGGGCCCCCTCATAGGCCCAAATATAGTTTTGCCTATAACTTTCTTCCTATTGGAAAAGTGTCAATTGTTTCGGCACGGCTTTCTTTGGGCTGATGAGTGCTTTCCATTGATACCCATTTCAAGCAGTTTAGAAAATAAACTTTGGGGGAAAATGGGGAAAATATATTTCACCCCTTAGAAAGTAGGGTTTTGACCCCTTAGACTTCAATGCAAATGATGGTCTCTTCAGCCAGATTACTTTCCTCGTAGAGAAGAGTGTCTGTGCCGATTTTAAAGAAAATCGTAGGGGCCCCCTCATAGGTCCCAAATTAAGGTTTGCCTATAACTTTTTTCCTATCAAAAAAGTGTCAATTTTTACGCCACGGCTGTCTTTGAGCTGATGAGTGCTTTCGATTGATACCCATTTCGAGCAGTTTAGAAAATAAACTTTGGGGGAAAATGGGGAAAATAGATTTCACCCCTTAGAAAGTAGGGTTTTGACCCCTTAGACTTCAATGCAAATGATGGTCTCTTCAGCCAGATTACTTTCCTCGTAGAGAAGAGTGTCTGTGCCGATTTTGAAGAAAATCGTAGGGCCCCCTCTAAGGCCCAAAATATATTTTTGCCTATAACTTGTTTCCTATCGGAAAAGTGTCGATTGTTTCGGCACGCCTTTCTTTGGGCTGATGAGTGCTTTCGATTGATACCCATTTCAAGCAGTTTAGAAAATAAACTTTGGGGGAAAATGGGGAAAGTAGATTTCACCCCTTAGAAAGTAGGGTTTTGACCCCTTAGACTTCAATGCAAATGATGGTCTCTTCAGCCAGATTACTTTCCTTGTAGAGAAGAGTGTCTGTGCCGATTTTGAAGAAAATCGTAGGGCCCCCTCTAAGGCCCAAAATATATTTTTGCCTATAACTTTTTTCCTATCGGAAAAGTGTCGATTGTTTCGGCACGCCTTTCTTTGGGCTGATGAGTGCTTTCGATTGTTACCCATTTCAAGCAGTTTAGAAAATAAACTTTGGGGGAAAATGGGGAAAGTAGATTTCCCCCCTTAGAAAGTAGGGTTTTGACCCCTTAGACTTCAATGAAAATGATGGTCTTTTCAGCCAGATTACTTGGGTCGTAGAGAAGAGTGTCTGTGCCGATTTTGAAGAAAATCGTAGGGGCCCCCTCATAGGCCCCAAATATAGGTTTGCCTATTACTTTTTTCCTATCGGAAAAGTGTCAATGTTTTCGCAACGGCTGTCTTTGGGCTGATCAGTGCTTTCGATTTATACCCATTTCGAGCAATTTTGAAAATAAACTTTGGGGGAAAATGGGGAAAGTAGATTTCACCCCTTAGAAAGTAGGGTTTTGACCCCTTAGACTTCAATGCAAATGATGGTCTCTTCAGCCAGATTACTTTCCTCGTAGAGAAGAGTCTCTGTGACGATTTTGAAGAAAATCGTAGGGGCCCCCTCATAGGCCCCAAATATAGGTTTGCCTATAACTTTTTTCCTATCGGAAAAGTGTCGATTGTTTCGGCACGGCTTTCTTTGGGCTGATGAGTGCTTTCGATTGATACCCATTTCAAGCAGTTTAGAAAATAAACTTTGGGGGAAAATGGGGAAAGTAGATTTCCCCCCCTTAGAAAGTAGGGTTTTGACCCCTTAGACTTCAATGCAAATGATGGTCTCTTCAGCCAGATTACTTGCCTCGTAGAGAAGAGTGTCTGTGCCGATTTTGAAGAAAATCGTAGGGGCCCCCTCATAGGCCCCAAATATAGGTTTGCCTATTACTTTTTTCCTATCGGAAAAGTGTCAATGTTTTCGCCACGGCTGTCTTTGGGCTGATGAGTGCTTTCGATTTATACCCATTTCGAGCAATTTTGAAAATAAACTTTGGGGGAAAATGGGGAAAGTAGATTTCACCCCTTAGAAAGTAGGGTTTTGACCCCTTAGACAGCAATGCAAATGATGGTCTCTTCAGCCAGATTACTTGCCTCGTAGAGAAGAGTGTCTGTGCCGATTTTGAAGAAAATCGTAGGGGCCCCCTCATAGGCCCAAATATAGTTTTGCCTATAACTTTCTTCCTATTGGAAAAGTGTCAATTGTTTCGGCACGGCTTTCTTTGGGCTGATGAGTGCTTTCCATTGATACCCATTTCAAGCAGTTTAGAAAATAAACTTTGGGGGAAAATGGGGAAAATATATTTCACCCCTTAGAAAGTAGGGTTTTGACCCCTTAGACTTCAATGCAAATGATGGTCTCTTCAGCCAGATTACTTTCCTCGTAGAGAAGAGTGTCTGTGCCGATTTTAAAGAAAATCGTAGGGGCCCCCTCATAGGTCCCAAATTAAGGTTTGCCTATAACTTTTTTCCTATCAAAAAAGTGTCAATTTTTACGCCACGGCTGTCTTTGAGCTGATGAGTGCTTTCGATTGATACCCATTTCGAGCAGTTTAGAAAATAAACTTTGGGGGAAAATGGGGAAAATAGATTTCACCCCTTAGAAAGTAGGGTTTTGACCCCTTAGACTTCAATGCAAATGATGGTCTCTTCAGCCAGATTACTTTCCTCGTAGAGAAGAGTGTCTGTGCCGATTTTGAAGAAAATCGTAGGGCCCCCTCTAAGGCCCAAAATATATTTTTGCCTATAACTTGTTTCCTATCGGAAAAGTGTCGATTGTTTCGGCACGCCTTTCTTTGGGCTGATGAGTGCTTTCGATTGATACCCATTTCAAGCAGTTTAGAAAATAAACTTTGGGGGAAAATGGGGAAAGTAGATTTCCCCCCTTAGAAAGTAGGGTTTTGACCCCTTAGACTTCAATGCAAATGATGGTCTTTTCAGCCAGATTACTTGGGTCGTAGAGAAGAGTGTCTGTGCCGATTTTGAAGAAAATCGTAGGGGCCCCCTCGTAGGCCCCAAATATAGGTTTGCCTATTACTTTTTTCCTATCGGAAAAGTGTCAATGTTTTCGCCACGGCTGTCTTTGGGCTGATGAGTGCTTTCGATTTATACCCATTTCGAGCAATTTTGAAATAAACTTTGGGGGAAAATGGGGAAAGTAGATTTCACCCCTTAGAAAGTAGGGTTTTGACCCCTTAGACTTCAATGCAAATGATGGTCTCTTCAGCCAGATTACTTTCCTTGTAGAGAAGAGTGTCTGTGCCGATTTTGAAGAAAATCGTAGGGCCCCCTCTAAGGCCCAAAATATATTTTTGCCTATAACTTTTTTCCTATCGGAAAAGTGTCGATTGTTTCGGCACGCCTTTCTTTGGGCTGATGAGTGCTTTCGATTGTTACCCATTTCAAGCAGTTTAGAAAATAAACTTTGGGGGAAAATGGGGAAAGTAGATTTCCCCCCTTAGAAAGTAGGGTTTTGACCCCTTAGACTTCAATGAAAATGATGGTCTTTTCAGCCAGATTACTTGGGTCGTAGAGAAGAGTGTCTGTGCCGATTTTGAAGAAAATCGTAGGGGCCCCCTCATAGGCCCCAAATATAGGTTTGCCTATTACTTTTTTCCTATCGGAAAAGTGTCAATGTTTTCGCAACGGCTGTCTTTGGGCTGATGAGTGCTTTCGATTTATACCCATTTCGAGCAATTTTGAAAATAAACTTTGGGGGAAAATGGGGAAAGTAGATTTCACCCCTTAGAAAGTAGGGTTTTGACCCCTTAGACTTCAATGCAAATGATGGTCTCTTCAGCCAGATTACTTTCCTCGTAGAGAAGAGTCTCTGTGACGATTTTGAAGAAAATCGTAGGGGCCCCCTCATAGGCCCCAAATATAGGTTTGCCTATAACTTTTTTCCTATCGGAAAAGTGTCGATTGTTTCGGCACGGCTTTCTTTGGGCTGATGAGTGCTTTCGATTGATACCCATTTCAAGCAGTTTAGAAAATAAACTTTGGGGGAAAATGGGGAAAGTAGATTTCCCCCCCTTAGAAAGTAGGGTTTTGACCCCTTAGACTTCAATGCAAATGATGGTCTCTTCAGCCAGATTACTTGCCTCGTAGAGAAGAGTGTCTGTGCCGATTTTGAAGAAAATCGTAGGGGCCCCCTCATAGGCCCCAAATATAGGTTTGCCTATTACTTTTTTCCTATCGGAAAAGTGTCAATGTTTTCGCCACGGCTGTCTTTGGGCTGATGAGTGCTTTCGATTTATACCCATTTCGAGCAATTTTGAAAATAAACTTTGGGGGAAAATGGGGAAAGTAGATTTCACCCCTTAGAAAGTAGGGTTTTGACCCCTTAGACAGCAATGCAAATGATGGTCTCTTCAGCCAGATTACTTGCCTCGTAGAGAAGAGTGTCTGTGCCGATTTTGAAGAAAATCGTAGGGGCCCCCTCATAGGCCCAAATATAGTTTTGCCTATAACTTTCTTCCTATTGGAAAAGTGTCAATTGTTTCGGCACGGCTTTCTTTGGGCTGATGAGTGCTTTCCATTGATACCCATTTCAAGCAGTTTAGAAAATAAACTTTGGGGGAAAATGGGGAAAATATATTTCACCCCTTAGAAAGTAGGGTTTTGACCCCTTAGACTTCAATGCAAATGATGGTCTCTTCAGCCAGATTACTTTCCTCGTAGAGAAGAGTGTCTGTGCCGATTTTAAAGAAAATCGTAGGGGCCCCCTCATAGGTCCCAAATTAAGGTTTGCCTATAACTTTTTTCCTATCAAAAAAGTGTCAATTTTTACGCCACGGCTGTCTTTGAGCTGATGAGTGCTTTCGATTGATACCCATTTCGAGCAGTTTAGAAAATAAACTTTGGGGGAAAATGGGGAAAATAGATTTCACCCCTTAGAAAGTAGGGTTTTGACCCCTTAGACTTCAATGCAAATGATGGTCTCTTCAGCCAGATTACTTTCCTCGTAGAGAAGAGTGTCTGTGCCGATTTTGAAGAAAATCGTAGGGCCCCCTCTAAGGCCCAAAATATATTTTTGCCTATAACTTGTTTCCTATCGGAAAAGTGTCGATTGTTTCGGCACGCCTTTCTTTGGGCTGATGAGTGCTTTCGATTGATACCCATTTCAAGCAGTTTAGAAAATAAACTTTGGGGGAAAATGGGGAAAGTAGATTTCCCCCCTTAGAAAGTAGGGTTTTGACCCCTTAGACTTCAATGCAAATGATGGTCTTTTCAGCCAGATTACTTGGGTCGTAGAGAAGAGTGTCTGTGCCGATTTTGAAGAAAATCGTAGGGGCCCCCTCGTAGGCCCCAAATATAGGTTTGCCTATTACTTTTTTCCTATCGGAAAAGTGTCAATGTTTTCGCCACGGCTGTCTTTGGGCTGATGAGTGCTTTCGATTTATACCCATTTCGAGCAATTTTGAAATAAACTTTGGGGGAAAATGGGGAAAGTAGATTTCACCCCTTAGAAAGTAGGGTTTTGACCCCTTAGACTTCAATGCAAATGATGGTCTCTTCAGCCAGATTACTTTCCTCGTAGAGAAGAGTGTCTGTGCCGATTTTGAAGAAAATCGTAGGGGCCCCTCATAGGCCCAACATATAGCTTTGCCTATAACTTTTTTCCTATAGGAAAAGTGTCAATGTTTTCGCCACGGCTGTCTTTGGGCTGATCAGTGCTTTCGATTGATATCCATTTCAAGCAGTTTCGAAAATAAACTTTTGGGGGGAAATGGGGAAAGTAGATTTCACCCTTTAGAAAGTAGGGTTTTGACCCCTTAGACTTCAATGCAAATGATGGCATCTTAAGCCAGATTACTTGCGTCGTAGAGAAGAGTGTCTGTGCTGATTTTGAACAAAATAGTAGGGGCCCCTCATAGGCCTAAAATATAGTTTTGCATATAACTGTTTTTCCTATAAGAAAAGTGTCCATTTTTTCGTCACGGCTGTCTTTGGGCTGATGAGTGCTTTCGGATGATACCCATTTCGAGCAGTTTCGAAAATACGCTTTGGGGGGAAAATGGGGAAAATAGATTTCACCCCTTAGAAAGTAGGGTTTTGACCCCTTAGACTTCAATGCAAATGATGGTCTCTTCAGCCAGATTACTTTCCTCGTAGAGAAGAGTGTCTGAGCCGATTTTGAAGAAAATCGTAGGGTCCCCTCTAAGGCCCAAAATATATTTTTGCCTATAACTTTTTTCCTATCGGAAAAGTGTCGATTGTTTCGGCACGCCCTTCTTTGGGCTGATGAGTGCTTTCGATTGATACCCATTTCAAGCAGTTTAGAAAATAAACTTTGGGGGAAAATGGGGAAAGTAGATTTCCCCCCTTAGAAAGTAGGGTTTTGACCCCTTAGACTTCAATGCAAATGATGGTCTCTTCAGCCAGATTACTTGCCTCGTAGAGAAGAGTGTCTGTGCCGATTTTGAAGAAAATCGTAGGGGCCCCCTTATAGGCCCAAAATATAGCTTTGCCTATAACTTTTTTCCTATAGGAAAACTGTCGATTGTTTCGCCACGGCTGTCTTTGGGCTGATGAGTGCTTTCGATTGATATCCATTTCAAGCAGTTTCGAAAATAAACTTTAGGGGAAAATAGGGAAAGTAGATTTCACCCCTTAGAAAGTAGGGTTTTGACCCCTTATAATTCAATGCAAATGATGGTCTCTTCAGCCAGATTACTTGCGTCGTAGAGAAGAGTGTCTGTGCTGATTTTGAAGAAAATCGTAGGGGCCCCCTTATAGGCCCAAAATATAGGTTTGCCTATAACTTTCTTCCTATCGGGAAAGTGTCGATTGTTTTGCCACGGCTGTCTTTGGGCTGATGAGTGCTTTCGATTGATACCCATTTCAAGCAGTTTTGAAAATAAACTTTGGGGGAAAATGGGGAAAGTAGATTTCACCCCTTAGAAAGTAGGGTTTTGACCCCTTAGACTTCAATGCAAATGATGGTCTCTTCAGCCAGATTACTTTCCTTGTAGAGAAGAGTGTCTGTGCCGATTTTGAAGAAAATCGTAGGGCCCCCTCTAAGGCCAAAATATATTTTTGCCTATAACTTTTTTCCTAACGGAAAAGTGTCGATTGTTTCGGCACGCCTTTCTTTGGGCTGATGAGTGCTTTCGATTGATACCCATTTCAAGCAGTTTAGAAAATAAACTTTGGGGGAAAATGGGGAAAGTAGATTTCCCCCCTTAGAAAGTAGGGGTTTGACCCCTTAGACTTCAATGCAAATGATGGTCTTTTCAGCCAGATTACTTGGGTCGTAGAGAAGAGTGTCTGTGCCGATTTTGAAGAAAATCGTAGGGGCCCCCTCATAGGCCCCAAATATAGGTTTGCCTATTACTTTTTTCCTATCGGAAAAGTGTCAATGTTTTCGCCACGGCTGTCTTTGGGCTGATGAGTGCTTTCGATTTATACCCATTTCGAGCAATTTTGAAAATAAACTTTGGGGGAAAATGGGGAAAGTAGATTTCACCCCTTAGAAAGTAGGGTTTTGACCCCTTAGACTTCAATGCAAATGATGGTCTCTTCAGCCATATTACTTTCCTCGTAGAGAAGAGTCTCTGTGCCGATTTTGAAGAAAATCGTAGGGGCCCCCTCATAGGCCCCAAATATAGGTTTGCCTATAACTTTT
The DNA here is from genome assembly GCA_036785665.1 of Chirona hameri. Lineage (NCBI taxonomy): Eukaryota > Metazoa > Arthropoda > Thecostraca > Balanomorpha > Balanidae > Chirona > Chirona hameri. The sequence continues at coordinate 239,191 of JAXIVJ010000066.1, forward strand.
TCCTATCGGAAAAGTGTCGATTGTTTTGGCATGGCTTTCTTTGGGCTGATGATTACTTTCGATTGATACCCATTTCAAGCAGTTTAGAGAATAACCTTTGGGGGGAAAATGGGGAAAGTAGATTTCGCCCCTTAGAAAGTAGGGTTTTGACCCCTTAGACTTCAATGCAAATGATGGTCTCTTCAGCCAGATTACTTGCCTCGTAGAGAAGAGTGTCTGTGCCGATTTTGAAGAAAATCGTAGGGGCCCCCTCATAGGCCCAAAATATAGCTTTGCCTATAACTTTTTTCCTATAGGAAAAGTGTCGATTTTTTCGCCACGGCTGTCTTTGGGCTGATGAGTGCTTTCGATTGATATCCATTTCGAGCAGTTTCGAAAATAAACTTTGGGGGAAAATGGGGAAAGTATATTTCACCCCTTAGAAAGTAGGGTTTTGACCCCTTAGACTTCAATGCAAATGATGGTCTCTTCAGCCAGATTACTTGCCTCGTAGAGAAGAGTGTCTGTGCCGATTTATAAGAAAATCGTGAGGGCCCCCTCATAGGTCCCAAATATAGGTTTGCCTATAACTGTCTTCCTATGGGAAAAGTGTCGATTGTTTTGGGACGGCTTTCTTTGGGCTGATGAGTGCTTTCGATTGATACCCATTTCAAGCAGTTTAGAAAATAAACTTTGGGGGAAAATGGGGAAAGTAGATTTCCCCTCCTTAGAAAGTAGGGTTTTGACCCCTTAGACTTCAATGCAAATGATGGTCTCTTCAGCCAGATTACTTGCCTCGTAGAGAAGAGTGTCTGTGCCGATTTTGAAGAAAATCGTAGGGCCCCCTCTAAGGCCAAAATATATTTTTGCCTATAACTTTTTTCCTATCGGAAAAGTGTCGATTGTTTCGGCACGGCTTTCTTTGGGCTGATGAGTGCTTTCGATTGATAGCCATTTCAAGCAGTTTAGAAAATAACCTTTGGGGGGGAAAATGGGGAAAGTAGATTTCCCCCCTTAGAAAGTAGGGTTTTGACCCCTTAGACAGCAATGCAAATGATGGTCTCTTCAGCCAGATTACTTGCCTCGTAGAGAAGAGTGTCTGTGCCGATTTTGAAGAAAATCGTAGGGGCCCCCTCATAGGCCCAAATATAGTTTTGCCTATAACTTTCTTCCTATTGGAAAAGTGTCAATTGTTTCGGCACGGCTTTCTTTGGGCTGATGAGTGCTTTCCATTGATACCCATTTCAAGCAGTTTAGAAAATAAACTTTGGGGGAAAATGGGGAAAATATATTTCACCCCTTAGAAAGTAGGGTTTTGACCCCTTAGACTTCAATGCAAATGATGGTCTCTTCAGCCAGATTACTTTCCTCGTAGAGAAGAGTGTCTGTGCCGATTTTAAAGAAAATCGTAGGGGCCCCCTCATAGGTCCCAAATTAAGGTTTGCCTATAACTTTTTTCCTATCAAAAAAGTGTCAATTTTTACGCCACGGCTGTCTTTGAGCTGATGAGTGCTTTCGATTGATACCCATTTCGAGCAGTTTAGAAAATAAACTTTGGGGGAAAATGGGGAAAATAGATTTCACCCCTTAGAAAGTAGGGTTTTGACCCCTTAGACTTCAATGCAAATGATGGTCTCTTCAGCCAGATTACTTTCCTCGTAGAGAAGAGTGTCTGTGCCGATTTTGAAGAAAATCGTAGGGCCCCCTCTAAGGCCCAAAATATATTTTTGCCTATAACTTTTTTCCTATCGGAAAAGTGTCGATTGTTTCGGCACGCCTTTCTTTGGGCTGATGAGTGCTTTCGATTGATACCCATTTCAAGCAGTTTAGAAAATAAACTTTGGGGGAAAATGGGGAAAGTAGATTTCCCCCCTTAGAAAGTAGGGTTTTGACCCCTTAGACTTCAATGCAAATGATGGTCTTTTCAGCCAGATTACTTGGGTCGTAGAGAAGAGTGTCTGTGCCGATTTTGAAGAAAATCGTAGGGGCCCCCTCGTAGGCCCCAAATATAGGTTTGCCTATTACTTTTTTCCTATCGGAAAAGTGTCAATGTTTTCGCCACGGCTGTCTTTGGGCTGATGAGTGCTTTCGATTTATACCCATTTCGAGCAATTTTGAAATAAACTTTGGGGGAAAATGGGGAAAGTAGATTTCACCCCTTAGAAAGTAGGGTTTTGACCCCTTAGACTTCAATGCAAATGATGGTCTCTTCAGCCAGATTACTTTCCTCGTAGAGAAGAGTGTCTGTGCCGATTTTGAGGAAAATCGTAGGGGCCCCTCATAGGCCCAACATATAGCTTTGCCTATAACTTTTTTCCTATAGGAAAAGTGTCAATGTTTTCGCCACGGCTGTCTTTGGGCTGATCAGTGCTTTCGATTGATATCCATTTCAAGCAGTTTCGAAAATAAACTTTTGGGGGGAAATGGGGAAAGTAGATTTCACCCTTTAGAAAGTAGGGTTTTGACCCCTTAGACTTCAATGCAAATGATGGCATCTTAAGCCAGATTACTTGCGTCGTAGAGAAGAGTGTCTGTGCTGATTTTGAACAAAATAGTAGGGGCCCCTCATAGGCCTAAAATATAGTTTTGCATATAACTGTTTTTCCTATAAGAAAAGTGTCCATTTTTTCGTCACGGCTGTCTTTGGGCTGATGAGTGCTTTCGGATGATACCCATTTCGAGCAGTTTCGAAAATACGCTTTGGGGGGAAAATGGGGAAAATAGATTTCACCCCTTAGAAAGTAGGGTTTTGACCCCTTAGACTTCAATGCAAATGATGGTCTCTTCAGCCAGATTACTTTCCTCGTAGAGAAGAGTGTCTGAGCCGATTTTGAAGAAAATCGTAGGGTCCCCTCTAAGGCCCAAAATATATTTTTGCCTATAACTTTTTTCCTATCGGAAAAGTGTCGATTGTTTCGGCACGCCCTTCTTTGGGCTGATGAGTGCTTTCGATTGATACCCATTTCAAGCAGTTTAGAAAATAAACTTTGGGGGAAAATGGGGAAAGTAGATTTCCCCCCTTAGAAAGTAGGGTTTTGACCCCTTAGACTTCAATGCAAATGATGGTCTCTTCAGCCAGATTACTTGCCTCGTAGAGAAGAGTGTCTGTGCCGATTTTGAAGAAAATCGTAGGGGCCCCCTTATAGGCCCAAAATATAGCTTTGCCTATAACTTTTTTCCTATAGGAAAACTGTCGATTGTTTCGCCACGGCTGTCTTTGGGCTGATGAGTGCTTTCGATTGATATCCATTTCAAGCAGTTTCGAAAATAAACTTTAGGGGAAAATAGGGAAAGTAGATTTCACCCCTTAGAAAGTAGGGTTTTGACCCCTTATAATTCAATGCAAATGATGGTCTCTTCAGCCAGATTACTTGCGTCGTAGAGAAGAGTGTCTGTGCTGATTTTGAAGAAAATCGTAGGGGCCCCCTTATAGGCCCAAAATATAGGTTTGCCTATAACTTTCTTCCTATCGGGAAAGTGTCGATTGTTTTGCCACGGCTGTCTTTGGGCTGATGAGTGCTTTCGATTGATACCCATTTCAAGCAGTTTTGAAAATAAACTTTGGGGGAAAATGGGGAAAGTAGATTTCACCCCTTAGAAAGTAGGGTTTTGACCCCTTAGACTTCAATGCAAATGATGGTCTCTTCAGCCAGATTACTTTCCTTGTAGAGAAGAGTGTCTGTGCCGATTTTGAAGAAAATCGTAGGGCCCCCTCTAAGGCCCAAAATATATTTTTGCCTATAACTTTTTTCCTATCGGAAAAGTGTCGATTGTTTCGGCACGCCTTTCTTTGGGCTGATGAGTGCTTTCGATTGTTACCCATTTCAAGCAGTTTAGAAAATAAACTTTGGGGGAAAATGGGGAAAGTAGATTTCCCCCCTTAGAAAGTAGGGTTTTGACCCCTTAGACTTCAATGAAAATGATGGTCTTTTCAGCCAGATTACTTGGGTCGTAGAGAAGAGTGTCTCTGCCGATTTTGAAGAAAATCGTAGGGGCCCCCTCATAGGCCCCAAATATAGGTTTGCCTATTACTTTTTTCCTATCGGAAAAGTGTCAATGTTTTCGCAACGGCTGTCTTTGGGCTGATGAGTGCTTTCGATTTATACCCATTTCGAGCAATTTTGAAAATAAACTTTGGGGGAAAATGGGGAAAGTAGATTTCACCCCTTAGAAAGTAGGGTTTTGACCCCTTAGACTTCAATGCAAATGATGGTCTCTTCAGCCAGATTACTTTCCTCGTAGAGAAGAGTCTCTGTGACGATTTTGAAGAAAATCGTAGGGGCCCCCTCATAGGCCCCAAATATAGGTTTGCCTATAACTTTTTTCCTATCGGAAAAGTGTCGATTGTTTCGGCACGGCTTTCTTTGGGCTGATGAGTGCTTTCGATTGATACCCATTTCAAGCAGTTTAGAAAATAAACTTTGGGGGAAAATGGGGAAAGTAGATTTCCCCCCCTTAGAAAGTAGGGTTTTGACCCCTTAGACTTCAATGCAAATGATGGTCTCTTCAGCCAGATTACTTGCCTCGTAGAGAAGAGTGTCTGTGCCGATTTTGAAGAAAATCGTAGGGGCCCCCTCATAGGCCCCAAATATAGGTTTGCCTATTACTTTTTTCCTATCGGAAAAGTGTCAATGTTTTCGCCACGGCTGTCTTTGGGCTGATGAGTGCTTTCGATTTATACCCATTTCGAGCAATTTTGAAAATAAACTTTGGGGGAAAATGGGGAAAGTAGATTTCACCCCTTAGAAAGTAGGGTTTTGACCCCTTAGACAGCAATGCAAATGATGGTCTCTTCAGCCAGATTACTTGCCTCGTAGAGAAGAGTGTCTGTGCCGATTTTGAAGAAAATCGTAGGGGCCCCCTCATAGGCCCAAATATAGTTTTGCCTATAACTTTCTTCCTATTGGAAAAGTGTCAATTGTTTCGGCACGGCTTTCTTTTGGCTGATGAGTGCTTTCCATTGATACCCATTTCAAGCAGTTTAGAAAATAAACTTTGGGGGAAAATGGGGAAAATATATTTCACCCCTTAGAAAGTAGGGTTTTGACCCCTTAGACTTCAATGCAAATGATGGTCTCTTCAGCCAGATTACTTTCCTCGTAGAGAAGAGTGTCTGTGCCGATTTTAAAGAAAATCGTAGGGGCCCCCTCATAGGTCCCAAATATAGGTTTGCCTATAACTTTTTTCCTATCAAAAAAGTGTCAATTTTTACGCCACGGCTGTCTTTGAGCTGATGAGTGCTTTCGATTGATACCCATTTCGAGCAGTTTAGAAAATAAACTTTGGGGGAAAATGGGGAAAATAGATTTCACCCCTTAGAAAGTAGGGTTTTGACCCCTTAGACTTCAATGCAAATGATGGTCTCTTCAGCCAGATTACTTTCCTCGTAGAGAAGAGTGTCTGTGCCGATTTTGAAGAAAATCGTAGGGCCCCCTCTAAGGCCCAAAATATATTTTTGCCTATAACTTTTTTCCTATCGGAAAAGTGTCGATTGTTTCGGCACGCCTTTCTTTGGGCTGATGAGTGCTTTCGATTGATACCCATTTCAAGCAGTTTAGAAAATAAACTTTGGGGGAAAATGGGGAAAGTAGATTTCCCCCCTTAGAAAGTAGGGTTTTGACCCCTTAGACTTCAATGCAAATGATGGTCTTTTCAGCCAGATTACTTGGGTCGTAGAGAAGAGTGTCTGTGCCGATTTTGAAGAAAATCGTAGGGGCCCCCTCGTAGGCCCCAAATATAGGTTTGCCTATTACTTTTTTCCTATCGGAAAAGTGTCAATGTTTTCGCCACGGCTGTCTTTGGGCTGATGAGTGCTTTCGATTTATACCCATTTCGAGCAATTTTGAAATAAACTTTGGGGGAAAATGGGGAAAGTAGATTTCACCCCTTAGAAAGTAGGGTTTTGACCCCTTAGACTTCAATGCAAATGATGGTCTCTTCAGCCAGATTACTTTCCTCGTAGAGAAGAGTGTCTGTGCCGATTTTGAAGAAAATCGTAGGGGCCCCTCATAGGCCCAACATATAGCTTTGCCTATAACTTTTTTCCTATAGGAAAAGTGTCAATGTTTTCGCCACGGCTGTCTTTGGGCTGATCAGTGCTTTCGATTGATATCCATTTCAAGCAGTTTCGAAAATAAACTTTTGGGGGGAAATGGGGAAAGTAGATTTCACCCTTTAGAAAGTAGGGTTTTGACCCCTTAGACTTCAATGCAAATGATGGCATCTTAAGCCAGATTACTTGCGTCGTAGAGAAGAGTGTCTGTGCTGATTTTGAACAAAATAGTAGGGGCCCCTCATAGGCCTAAAATATAGTTTTGCATATAACTGTTTTTCCTATAAGAAAAGTGTCCATTTTTTCGTCACGGCTGTCTTTGGGCTGATGAGTGCTTTCGGATGATACCCATTTCGAGCAGTTTCGAAAATACGCTTTGGGGGGAAAATGGGGAAAATAGATTTCACCCCTTAGAAAGTAGGGTTTTGACCCCTTAGACTTCAATTCAAATGATGGTCTCTTCAGCCAGATTACTTTCCTCGTAGAGAAGAGTGTCTGAGCCGATTTTGAAGAAAATCGTAGGGTCCCCTCTAAGGCCCAAAATATATTTTTGCCTATAACTTTTTTCCTATCGGAAAAGTGTCGATTGTTTCGGCACGCCCTTCTTTGGGCTGATGAGTGCTTTCGATTGATACCCATTTCAAGCAGTTTAGAAAATAAACTTTGGGGGAAAATGGGGAAAGTAGATTTCCCCCCTTAGAAAGTAGGGTTTTGACCCCTTAGACTTCAATGCAAATGATGGTCTCTTCATCCAGATTACTTGCCTCGTAGAGAAGAGTGTCTGTGCCGATTTTGAAGAAAATCGTAGGGGCCCCCTTATAGGCCCAAAATATAGCTTTGCCTATAACTTTTTTCCTATAGGAAAACTGTCGATTGTTTCGCCACGGCTGTCTTTGGGCTGATGAGTGCTTTCGATTGATATCCATTTCAAGCAGTTTCGAAAATAAACTTTAGGGGAAAATAGGGAAAGTAGATTTCACCCCTTAGAAAGTAGGGTTTTGACCCCTTATAATTCAATGCAAATGATGGTCTCTTCAGCCAGATTACTTGCGTCGTAGAGAAGAGTGTCTGTGCTGATTTTGAAGAAAATCGTAGGGGCCCCCTTATAGGCCCAAAATATAGGTTTGCCTATAACTTTCTTCCTATCGGGAAAGTGTCGATTGTTTTGCCACGGCTGTCTTTGGGCTGATGAGTGCTTTCGATTGATACCCATTTCAAGCAGTTTTGAAAATAAACTTTGGGGGAAAATGGGGAAAGTAGATTTCACCCCTTAGAAAGTAGGGTTTTGACCCCTTAGACTTCAATGCAAATGATGGTCTCTTCAGCCAGATTACTTTCCTTGTAGAGAAGAGTGTCTGTGCCGATTTTGAAGAAAATCGTAGGGCCCCCTCTAAGGCCCAAAATATATTTTTGCCTATAACTTTTTTCCTATCGGAAAAGTGTCGATTGTTTCGGCACGCCTTTCTTTGGGCTGATGAGTGCTTTCGATTGTTACCCATTTCAAGCAGTTTAGAAAATAAACTTTGGGGGAAAATGGGGAAAGTAGATTTCCCCCCTTAGAAAGTAGGGTTTTGACCCCTTAGACTTCAATGAAAATGATGGTCTTTTCAGCCAGATTACTTGGGTCGTAGAGAAGAGTGTCTGTGCCGATTTTGAAGAAAATCGTAGGGGCCCACTCATAGGCCCCAAATATAGGTTTGCCTATTACTTTTTTCCTATCGGAAAAGTGTCAATGTTTTCGCAACGGCTGTCTTTGGGCTGATGAGTGCTTTCGATTTATACCCATTTCGAGCAATTTTGAAAATAAACTTTTGGGGAAAATGGGGAAAGTAGATTTCACCCCTTAGAAAGTAGGGTTTTGACCCCTTAGACTTCAATGCAAATGATGGTCTCTTCAGCCAGATTACTTTCCTCGTAGAGAAGAGTCTCTGTGACGATTTTGAAGAAAATCGTAGGGGCCCCCTCATAGGCCCCAAATATAGGTTTGCCTATAACTTTTTTCCTATCGGAAAAGTGTCAATTGTTTCGGCACGGCTTTCTTTGGGCTGATGAGTGCTTTCGATTGATACCCATTTCAAGCAGTTTAGAAAATAAACTTTGGGGGAAAATGGGGAAAGTAGATTTCCCCCCCTTAGAAAGTAGGGTTTTGACCCCTTAGACTTCAATGCAAATGATGGTCTCTTCAGCCAGATTACTTGCCTCGTAGAGAAGAGTGTCTGTGCCGATTTTGAAGAAAATCGTAGGGGCCCCCTCATAGGCCCCAAATATAGGTTTGCCTATTACTTTTTTCCTATCGGAAAAGTGTCAATGTTTTCGCCACGGCTGTCTTTGGGCTGATGAGTGCTTTCGATTTATACCCATTTCGAGCAATTTTGAAAATAAACTTTGGGGGAAAATGGGGAAAGTAGATTTCACCCCTTAGAAAGTAGGGTTTTGACCCCTTAGACTTCAATGCAAATGATGGTCTCTTCAGCCAGATTACTTTCCTCGTAGAGAAGAGTGTCTGTGCCGATTTTGAAGAAAATCGTAGGGTCCCCTCATAGGCCCAACATATAGCTTTGCCTATAACTTTTTTCCTATAGGAAAAGTGTCAATGTTTTCGCCACGGCTGTCTTTGGGCTGATCAGTGCTTTCTATTGATATCCATTTCAAGCAGTTTCGAAAATAAACTTTTGGGGGGAAATGGGGAAAGTAGATTTCACCCTTTAGAAAGTAGGGTTTTGACCCCTTAGACTTCAATGCAAATGATGGCATCTTAAGCCAGATTACTTGCGTCGTAGAGAAGAGTGTCTGTGCTGATTTTGAACAAAATAGTAGGGGCCCCTCATAGGCCTAAAATATAGTTTTGCATATAACTGTTTTTCCTATAAGAAAAGTGTCCATTTTTTCGTCACGGCTGTCTTTGGGCTGATGAGTGCTTTCGGATGATACCCATTTCGAGCAGTTTCGAAAATACGCTTTGGGGGGAAAATGGGGAAAATATATTTCACCCCTTAGAAAGTAGGGTTTTGACCCCTTAGACTTCAATGCAAATGATGGTCTCTTCAGCCAGATTACTTTCCTCGTAGAGAAGAGTGTCTGAGCCGATTTTGAAGAAAATCGTAGGGTCCCCTCTAAGGCCCAAAATATATTTTTGCCTATAACTTTTTTCCTATCTGAAAAGTGTCGATTGTTTCGGCACGCCCTTCTTTGGGCTGATGAGTGCTTTCGATTGATACCCATTTCAAGCAGTTTAGAAAATAAACTTTGGGGGAAAATGGGGAAAGTAGATTTCCCCCTTAGAAAGTAGGGTTTTGACCCCTTAGACTTCAATGCAAATGATGGTCTCTTCAGCCAGATTACTTGCCTCGTAGAGAAGAGTGTCTGTGCCGATTTTGAAGAAAATCGTAGGGGCCCCCTTATAGGCCCAAAATATAGCTTTGCCTATAACTTTTTTCCTATAGGAAAACTGTCGATTGTTTCGCCACGGCTGTCTTTGGGCTGATGAGTGCTTTCGATTGATATCCATTTCAAGCAGTTTCGAAAATAAACTTTAGGGGAAAATAGGGAAAGTAGATTTCACCCCTTAGAAAGTAGGGTTTTGACCCCTTAGACTTCAATACAAATGATGGTCTCTTCAGCCAGATTACTTTCCTTGTAGAGAAGAGTGTCTGTGCCGATTTTGAAGAAAATCGTAGGGCCCCCTCTAAGGCCCAAAATATATTTTTGCCTATAACTTTTTTCCTATCGGAAAAGTGTCGATTGTTTCGGCACGCCTTTCTTTGGGCTGATGAGTGCTTTCGATTGTTACCCATTTCAAGCAGTTTAGAAAATAAACTTTGGGGGAAAATGGGGAAAGTAGATTTCCCCCCTTAGAAAGTAGGGTTTTGACCCCTTAGACTTCAATGAAAATGATGGTCTTTTCAGCCAGATTACTTGGGTCGTAGAGAAGAGTGTCTGTGCCGATTTTGAAGAAAATCGTAGGGGCCCCCTCATAGGCCCCAAATATAGGTTTGCCTATTACTTTTTTCCTATCGGAAAAGTGTCAATGTTTTCGCAACGGCTGTCTTTGGGCTGATGAGTGCTTTCGATTTATACCCATTTCGAGCAGTTTCGAAAATAAACTTTGGGGGAAAATGGGGAAAGTAGATTTCACCCCTTAGAAAGTAGGGTTTTGACCCCTTAGACTTCAATGCAAATGATGGTCTCTTCAGCCAGATTACTTGCCTCGTAGAGAAGAGTGTCTGTGCCGATTTATAAGAAAATCGTGAGGGCCCCCTCATAGGTCCCAAATATAGGTTTGCCTATAACTGTCTTCCTATGGGAAAAGTGTCGATTGTTTTGGGACGGCTTTCTTTGGGCTGATGAGTGCTTTCGATTGATACCCATTTAAAGCAGTTTAGAAAATAAACTTTGGGGGAAAATGGGGAAAGTAGATTTCCCCCCCCCTTAGAAAGTAGGGTTTTGACCCCTTAGACTTCAATGCAAATGATGGTCTCTTCAGCCAGATTACTTGCCTCGTAGAGAAGAGTGTCTGTGCCGATTTTGAAGAAAATCGTAGGGCCCCCTCTAAGGCCAAAATATATTTTTGCCTATAACTTTTTTCCTATCGGAAAAGTGTCGATTGTTTCGGCACGGCTTTCTTTGGGCTGATGAGTGCTTTCGATTGATAGCCATTTCAAGCAGTTTAGAAAATAACCTTTGGGGGGGAAAATGGGGAAAGTAGATTTCCCCCCTTAGAAAGTAGGGTTTTGACCCCTTAGACAGCAATGCAAATGATGGTCTCTTCAGCCAGATTACTTGCCTCGTAGAGAAGAGTGTCTGTGCCGATTTTGAAGAAAATCGTAGGGGCCCCCTCATAGGCCCAAATATAGTTTTGCCTATAACTTTCTTCCTATTGGAAAAGTGTCAATTGTTTCGGCACGGCTTTCTTTGGGCTGATGAGTGCTTTCCATTGATACCCATTTCAAGCAGTTTAGAAAATAAACTTTGGGGGAAAATGGGGAAAATATATTTCACCCCTTAGAAAGTAGGGTTTTGACCCCTTAGACTTCAATGCAAATGATGGTCTCTTCAGCCAGATTACTTTCCTCGTAGAGAAGAGTGTCTGTGCCGATTTTAAAGAAAATCGTAGGGGCCCCCTCATAGGTCCCAAATATAGGTTTGCCTATAACTTTTTTCCTATCAAAAAAGTGTCAATTTTTACGCCACGGCTGTCTTTGAGCTGATGAGTGCTTTCGATTGATACCCATTTCGAGCAGTTTAGAAAATAAACTTTGGGGGAAAATGGGGAAAATAGATTTCACCCCTTAGAAAGTAGGGTTTTGACCCCTTAGACTTCAATGCAAATGATGGTCTCTTCAGCCAGATTACTTTCCTCGTAGAGAAGAGTGTCTGTGCCGATTTTGAAGAAAATCGTAGGGCCCCCTCTAAGGCCCAAAATATATTTTTGCCTATAACTTTTTTCCTATCGGAAAAGTGTCGATTGTTTCGGCACGCCTTTCTTTGGGCTGATGAGTGCTTTCGATTGATACCCATTTCAAGCAGTTTAGAAAATAAACTTTGGGGGAAAATGGGGAAAGTAGATTTCCCCCCTTAGAAAGTAGGGTTTTGACCCCTTAGACTTCAATGCAAATGATGGTCTTTTCAGCCAGATTACTTGGGTCGTAGAGAAGAGTGTCTGTGCCGATTTTGAAGAAAATCGTAGGGGCCCCCTCGTAGGCCCCAAATATAGGTTTGCCTATTACTTTTTTCCTATCGGAAAAGTGTCAATGTTTTCGCCACGGCTGTCTTTGGGCTGATGAGTGCTTTCGATTTATACCCATTTCGAGCAATTTTGAAATAAACTTTGGGGGAAAATGGGGAAAGTAGATTTCAGCCCTTAGAAAGTAGGGTTTTGACCCCTTAGACTTCAATGCAAATGATGGTCTCTTCAGCCAGATTACTTTCCTCGTAGAGAAGAGTGTCTGTGCCGATTTTGAAGAAAATCGTAGGGGCCCCTCATAGGCCCAACATATAGCTTTGCCTATAACTTTTTTCCTATAGGAAAAGTGTCAATGTTTTCGCCACGGCTGTCTTTGGGCTGATCAGTGCTTTCGATTGATATCCATTTCAAGCAGTTTCGAAAATAAACTTTTGGGGGGAAATGGGGAAAGTAGATTTCACCCTTTAGAAACTAGGGTTTTGACCCCTTAGACTTCAATGCAAATGATGGCATCTTAAGCCAGATTACTTGCGTCGTAGAGAAGAGTGTCTGTGCTGATTTTGAACAAAATAGTAGGGGCCCCTCATAGGCCTAAAATATAGTTTTGCATATAACTGTTTTTCCTATAAGAAAAGTGTCCATTTTTTCGTCACGGCTGTCTTTGGGCTGATGAGTGCTTTCGGATGATACCCATTTCGAGCAGTTTCGAAAATACGCTTTGGGGGGAAAATGGGGAAAATAGATTTCACCCCTTAGAAAGTAGGGTTTTGACCCCTTAGACTTCAATGCAAATGATGGTCTCTTCAGCCAGATTACTTTCCTCGTAGAGAAGAGTGTCTGAGCCGATTTTGAAGAAAATCGTAGGGTCCCCTCTAAGGCCCAAAATATATTTTTGCCTATAACTTTTTTCCTATCGGAAAAGTGTCGATTGTTTCGGCACGCCCTTCTTTAGGCTGATGAGTGCTTTCGATTGATACCCATTTCAAGCAGTTTAGAAAATAAACTTTGGGGGAAAATGGGGAAAGTAGATTTCCCCCCTTAGAAAGTAGGGTTTTGACCCCTTAGACTTCAATGCAAATGATGGTCTCTTCAGCCAGATTACTTGCCTCGTAGAGAAGAGGGTCTGTGCCGATTTTGAAGAAAATCGTAGGGGCCCCCTTATAGGCCCAAAATATAGCTTTGCCTATAACTTTTTTCCTATAGGAAAACTGTCGATTGTTTCGCCACGGCTGTCTTTGGGCTGATGAGTGCTTTCGATTGATATCCATTTCAAGCAGTTTCGAAAATAAACTCTAGGGGAAAATAGGGAAAGTAGATTTCACCCCTTAGAAAGTAGGGTTTTGACCCCTTATAATTCAATGCAAATGATGGTCTCTTCAGTCAGATTACTTGCGTCGTAGAGAAGAGTGTCTGTGCTGATTTTGAAGAAAATCGTAGGGGCCCCCTTATAGGCCCAAAATATAGGTTTGCCTATAACTTTCTTCCTATCGGGAAAGTGTCGATTGTTTTGCCACGGCTGTCTTTGGGCTGATGAGTGCTTTCGATTGATACCCATTTCAAGCAGTTTTAAAAATAAACTTTGGGGGAAAATGGGGAAAGTAGAATTCACCCCTTAGAAAGTAGGGTTTTGACCCCTTAGACTTCAATGCAAATGATGGTCTCTTCAGCCAGATTACTTTCCTTGTAGAGAAGAGTGTCTGTGCCGATTTTGAAGAAAATCGTAGGGCCCCCTCTAAGGCCCAAAATATATTTTTGCCTATAACTTTTTTCCTATCGGAAAAGTGTCGATTGTTTCGGCACGCCTTTCTTTGGGCTGATGAGTGCTTTCGATTGTTACCCATTTCAAGCAGTTTAGAAAATAAACTTTGGGGGAAAATGGGGAAAGTAGATTTCCCCCCTTAGAAAGTAGGGTTTTGACCCCTTAGACTTCAATGAAAATGATGGTCTTTTCAGCCAGATTACTTGGGTCGTAGAGAAGAGTGTCTGTGCCGATTTTGAAGAAAATCGTAGGGGCCCCCTCATAGGCCCCAAATATAGGTTTGCCTATTACTTTTTTCCTATCGGAAAAGTGTCAATGTTTTCGCAACGGCTGTCTTTGGGCTGATGAGTGCTTTCGATTTATACCCATTTCGAGCAATTTTGAAAATAAACTTTGGGGGAAAATGGGGAAAGTAGATTTCACCCCTTAGAAAGTAGGGTTTTGACCCCTTAGACTTCAATGCAAATGATGGTCTCTTCAGCCAGATTACTTTCCTCGTAGAGAAGAGTCTCTGTGACGATTTTGAAGAAAATCGTAGGGGCCCCCTCATAGGCCCCAAATATAGGTTTGCCTATAACTTTTTTCCTATCGGAAAAGTGTCGATTGTTTCGGCACGGCTTTCTTTGGGCTGATGAGTGCTTTCGATTGATACCCATTTCAAGCAATTTTGAAAATAAACTTTGGGGGAAAATGGGGAAAGTAGATTTCACCCCTTAGAAAGTAGGGTTTTGACCCCTTAGACAGCAATGCAAATGATGGTCTCTTCAGCCAGATTACTTGTCTCGTAGAGAAGAGTGTCTGTGCCGATTTTGAAGAAAATCGTAGGGGCCCCCTCTTAGGCCCAAATATAGTTTTGCCTATAACTTTCTTCCTATTGGAAAAGTGTCAATTGTTTCGGCACGGCTTTCTTTGGGCTGATGAGTGCTTTCCATTGATACCCATTTCAAGCAGTTTAGAAAATAAACTTTGGGGGAAAATGGGGAAAATATATTTCACCCCTTAGAAAGTAGGGTTTTGACCCCTTAGACTTCAATGCAAATGATGGTCTCTTCAGCCAGATTACTTTCCTCGTAGAGAAGAGTGTCTGTGCCGATTTTAAAGAAAATCGTAGGGGCCCCCTCATAGGTCCCAAATATAGGTTTGCCTATAACTTTTTTCCTATCAAAAAAGTGTCAATTTTTACGCCACGGCTGTCTTTGAGCTGATGAGTGCTTTCGATTGATACCCATTTCGAGCAGTTTAGAAAATAAACTTTGGGGGAAAATGGGGAAAATAGATTTCACCCCTTAGAAAGTAGGGTTTTGACCCCTTAGACTTCAATGCAAATGATGGTCTCTTCAGCCAGATTACTTTCCTCGTAGAGAAGAGTCTCTGTGACGATTTTGAAGAAAATCGTAGGGGCCCCCTCATAGGCCCCAAATATAGGTTTGCCTATAACTTTTTTCCTATCGGAAAAGTGTCGATTGTTTCGGCACGGCTTTCTTTGGGCTGATGAGTGCTTTCGATTGATACCCATTTCAAGCAATTTTGAAAATAAACTTTGGGGGAAAATGGGGAAAGTAGATTTCACCCCTTAGAAAGTAGGGTTTTGACCCCTTAGACAGCAATGCAAATGATGGTCTCTTCAGCCAGATTACTTGTCTCGTAGAGAAGAGTGTCTGTGCCGATTTTGAAGAAAATCGTAGGGGCCCCCTCTTAGGCCCAAATATAGTTTTGCCTATAACTTTCTTCCTATTGGAAAAGTGTCAATTGTTTCGGCACGGCTTTCTTTGGGCTGATGAGTGCTTTCCATTGATACCCATTTCAAGCAGTTTAGAAAATAAACTTTGGGGGAAAATGGGGAAAATATATTTCACCCCTTAGAAAGTAGGGTTTTGACCCCTTAGACTTCAATGCAAATGATGGTCTCTTCAGCCAGATTACTTTCCTCGTAGAGAAGAGTGTCTGTGCCGATTTTAAAGAAAATCGTAGGGGCCCCCTCATAGGTCCCAAATATAGGTTTGCCTATAACTTTTTTCCTATCAAAAAAGTGTCAATTTTTACGCCACGGCTGTCTTTGAGCTGATGAGTGCTTTCGATTGATACCCATTTCGAGCAGTTTAGAAAATAAACTTTGGGGGAAAATGGGGAAAATAGATTTCACCCCTTAGAAAGTAGGGTTTTGACCCCTTAGACTTCAATGCAAATGATGGTCTCTTCAGCCAGATTACTTTCCTCGTAGAGAAGAGTGTCTGTGCCGATTTTGAAGAAAATCGTAGGGCCCCCTCTAAGGCCCAAAATATATTTTTGCCTATAACTTTTTTCCTATCGGAAAAGTGTCGATTGTTTCGGCACGCCTTTCTTTGGGCTGATGAGTGCTTTCGATTGATACCCATTTCAAGCAGTTTAGAAAATAAACTTTGGGGGGAAAATGGGGAAAGTAGATTTCCCCTCTTAGAAAGTAGGGTTTTGACCCCTTAGACTTCAATGCAAATGATGGTCTTTTCAGCCAGATTACTTGGGTCGTAGAGAAGAGTGTCTGTGCCGATTTTGAAGAAAATCGTAGGGCCCCCTCGTAGGCCCCAAATATAGGTTTGCCTATTACTTTTTTCCTATCGGAAAAGTGTCAATGTTTTCGCCACGGCTGTCTTTGGGCTGATGAGTGCTTTCGATTTATACCCATTTCGAGCAATTTTGAAATAAACTTTGGGGGAAAATGGGGAAAGTAGATTTCACCCCTTAGAAAGTAGGGTTTTGACCCCTTAGACTTCAATGCAAATGATGGTCTCTTCAGCCAGATTACTTTCCTCGTAGAGAAGAGTGTCTGTGCCGATTTTGAAGAAAATCGTAGGGGCCCCTCATAGGCCCAACATATAGCTTTGCCTATAACTTTTTTCCTATAGGAAAAGTGTCAATGTTTTCGCCACGGCTGTCTTTGGGCTGATCAGTGCTTTCGATTGATATCCATTTCAAGCAGTTTCGAAAATAATTTTTTGGGGGGAAATGGGGAAAGTAGATTTCACCCTTTAGAAAGTAGGGTTTTGACCCCTTAGACTTCAATGCAAATGATGGCATCTTAAGCCAGATTACTTGCGTCGTAGAGAAGAGTGTCTGTGCTGATTTTGAACAAAATAGTAGGGGCCCCTCATAGGCCTAAAATATAGTTTTGCATATAACTGTTTTTCCTATAAGAAAAGTGTCCATTTTTTCGTCACGGCTGTCTTTGGGCTGATGAGTGCTTTCGGATGATACCCATTTCGAGCAGTTTCGAAAATACGCTTTGGGGGGAAAATGGGGAAAATAGATTTCACCCCTTAGAAAGTAGGGTTTTGACCCCTTAGACTTCAATGCAAATGATGGTCTCTTCAGCCAGATTACTTTCCTCGTAGAGAAGAGTGTCTGAGCCGATTTTGAAGAAAATCGTAGGGTCCCCTCTAAGGCCCAAAATATATTTTTGCCTATAACTTTTTTCCTATCGGAAAAGTGTCGATTGTTTCGGCACGCCCTTCTTTGGGCTGATGAGTGCTTTCGATTGATACCCATTTCAAGCAGTTTAGAAAATAAACTTTGGGGGAAAATGGGGAAAGTAGATTTCCCCCCTTAGAAAGTAGGGTTTTGACCCCTTAGACTTCAATGCAAATGATGGTCTCTTCAGCCAGATTACTTGCCTCGTAGAGAAGAGTGTCTGTGCCGATTTTGAAGAAAATCGTAGGGGCCCCCTTATAGGCCCAAAATATATTTTTGCCTATAACTTTTTTCCTATAGGAAAACTGTCGATTGTTTCGCCACGGCTGTCTTTGGGCTGATGAGTGCTTTTGATTGATATCCATTTCAAGCAGTTTCGAAAATAAACTTTGGGGGAAAATGGGGAAAGTAGATTTCCCCCCTAAGAAAGTAGGGTTTTGACCCCTTAGACTTCAATGAAAATGATGGTCTTTTCAGCCAGATTACTTGGGTCGTAGAGAAGAGTGTCTGTGCCGATTTTGAAGAAAATCGTAGGGGCCCCTCATAGGCCCCAAATATAGGTTTGCCTATTACTTTTTTCCTATCGGAAAAGTGTCAATGTTTTCGCAACGGCTGTCTTTGGGCTGATGAGTGCTTTCGATTTATACCCATTTCGAGCAATTTTGAAAATAAACTTTGGGGGAAAATGGGGAAAGTAGATTTCACCCCTTAGAAAGTAGGGTTTTGACCCCTTAGACTTCAATGCAAATGATGGTCTCTTCAGCCAGATTACTTTCCTCGTAGAGAAGAGTGTCTGTGCCGATTTTGAAGAAAATCGTAGGGGCCCCCTCATAGGCCCCAAATATAGGTTTGCCTATAACTTTTTTCCTATCGGAAAAGTGTCGATTGTTTCGGCACGGCTTTCTTTGGGCTGATGAGTGCTTTCGATTGATACCCATTTCAAGCAGTTTAGAAAATAAACTTTGGGGGAAAATGGGGAAAGTAGATTTCCCCCCCTTAGAAAGTAGGGTTTTGACCCCTTAGACTTCAATGCAAATGATGGTCTCTTCAGCCAGATTACTTGCCTCGTAGAGAAGAGTGTCTGTGCCGATTTTGAAGAAAATCGTAGGGGCCCCCTCATAGGCCCCAAATATAGGTTTGCCTATTACTTTTTTCCTATCGGAAAAGTGTCAATGTTTTCGCCACGGCTGTCTTTGGGCTGATGAGTGCTTTCGATTTATACCCATTTCGAGCAATTTTGAAAATAAACTTTGGGGGAAAATGGGGAAAGTAGATTTCACCCCTTAGAAAGTAGGGTTTTGACCCCTTAGACTTCAATGCAAATGATGGTCTCTTCAGCCAGATTACTTTCCTCGTAGAGAAGAGTGTCTGTGCCGATTTTGAAGAAAATCGTAGGGTCCCCTCATAGGCCCAACATATAGCTTTGCCTATAACTTTTTTCCTATAGGAAAAGTGTCAATGTTTTCGCCACGGCTGTCTTTGGGCTGATCAGTGCTTTCGATTGATATCCATTTCAAGCAGTTTCGAAAATAAACTTTTGGGGGGAAATGGGGAAAGTAGATTTCACCCTTTAGAAAGTAGGGTTTTGACCCCTTAGACTTCAATGCAAATGATGGCATCTTAAGCCAGATTACTTGCGTCGTAGAGAAGAGTGTCTGTGCTGATTTTGAACAAAATAGTAGGGGCCCCTCATAGGCCTAAAATATAGTTTTGCATATAACTGTTTTTCCTATAAGAAAAGTGTCCATTTTTTCGTCACGGCTGTCTTTGGGCTGATGAGTGCTTTCGGATGATACCCATTTCGAGCAGTTTCGAAAATACGCTTTGGGGGGAAAATGGGGAAAATAGATTTCACCCCTTAGAAAGTAGGGTTTTGACCCCTTAGACTTCAATGCAAATGATGGTCTCTTCAGCCAGATTACTTTCCTCGTAGAGAAGAGTGTCTGAGCCGATTTTGAAGAAAATCGTAGGGTCCCCTCTAAGGCCCAAAATATATTTTTGCCTATAACTTTTTTCCTATCGGAAAAGTGTCGATTGTTTCGGCACGCCCTTCTTTGGGCTGATGAGTGCTTTCGATTGATACCCATTTCAAGCAGTTTAGAAAATAAACTTTGGGGGAAAATGGGGAAAGTAGATTTCCCCCCTTAGAAAGTAGGGTTTTGACCCCTTAGACTTCAATGCAAATGATGGTCTCTTCAGCCAGATTACTTGCCTCGTAGAGAAGAGTGTCTGTGCCGATTTTGAAGAAAATCGTAGGGGCCCCCTTATAGGCCCAAAATATAGCTTTGCCTATAACTTTTTTCCTATAGGAAAACTGTCGATTGTTTCGCCACGGCTGTCTTTGGGCTGATGAGTGCTTTCGATTGATATCCATTTCAAGCAGTTTCGAAAATAAACTTTAGGGGAAAATAGGGAAAGTAGATTTCACCCCTTAGAAAGTAGGGTTTTGACCCCTTAGACTTCAATGCAAATGATGGTCTCTTCAGCCAGATTACTTTCCTTGTAGAGAAGAGTGTCTGTGCCGATTTTGAAGAAAATCGTAGGGCCCCCTCTAAGGCCCAAAATATATTTTTGCCTATAACTTTTTTCCTATCGGAAAAGTGTCGATTGTTTCGGCACGCCTTTCTTTGGGCTGATGAGTGCTTTCGATTGTTACCCATTTCAAGCAGTTTAGAAAATAAACTTTGGGGGAAAATGGGGAAAGTAGATTTCCCCCCTTAGAAAGTAGGGTTTTGACCCCTTAGACTTCAATGAAAATGATGGTCTTTTCAGCCAGATTACTTGGGTCGTAGAGAAGAGTGTCTGTGCCGATTTTGAAGAAAATCGTAGGGGCCCCCTCATAGGCCCCAAATATAGGTTTGCCTATTACTTTTTTCCTATCGGAAAAGTGTCAATGTTTTCGCAACGGCTGTCTTTGGGCTGATCAGTGCTTTCGATTTATACCCATTTCGAGCAATTTTGAAAATAAACTTTGGGGGAAAATGGGGAAAGTAGATTTCACCCCTTAGAAAGTAGGGTTTTGACCCCTTAGACTTCAATGCAAATGATGGTCTCTTCAGCCAGATTACTTTCCTCGTAGAGAAGAGTCTCTGTGACGATTTTGAAGAAAATCGTAGGGGCCCCCTCATAGGCCCCAAATATAGGTTTGCCTATAACTTTTTTCCTATCGGAAAAGTGTCGGTTGTTTCGGCACGGCTTTCTTTGGGCTGATGAGTGCTTTCGATTGATACCCATTTCAAGCAGTTTAGAAAATAAACTTTGGGGGAAAATGGGGAAAGTAGATTTCCCCCCTTAGAAAGTAGGGTTTTGACCCCTTAGACTTCAATGCAAATGATGGTCTCTTCAGCCAGATTACTTGCCTCGTAGAGAAGAGTGTCTGTGCCGATTTTGAAGAAAATCGTAGGGCCCCCTCTAAGGCCAAAATATATTTTTGCCTATAACTTTTTTCCTAACGGAAAAGTGTCGATTGTTTCGGCACGCCTTTCTTTGGGCTGATGAGTGCTTTCGATTGATACCCATTTCAAGCAGTTTAGAAAATAAACTTTGGGGGAAAATGGGGAAAGTAGATTTCCCCCCTTAGAAAGTAGGGGTTTGACCCCTTAGACTTCAATGCAAATGATGGTCTTTTCAGCCAGATTACTTGGGTCGTAGAGAAGAGTGTCTGTGCCGATTTTGAAGAAAATCGTAGGGGCCCCCTCATAGGCCCCAAATATAGGTTTGCCTATTACTTTTTTCCTATCGGAAAAGTGTCAATGTTTTCGCCACGGCTGTCTTTGGGCTGATGAGTGCTTTCGATTTATACCCATTTCGAGCAATTTTGAAAATAAACTTTGGGGGAAAATGGGGAAAGTAGATTTAACCCCTTAGAAAGTAGGGTTTTGACCCCTTAGACTTCAATGCAAATGATGGTCTCTTCAGCCATATTACTTTCCTCGTAGAGAAGAGTCTCTGTGCCGATTTTGAAGAAAATCGTAGGGGCCCCCTCATAGGCCCCAAATATAGGTTTGCCTATAACTTTTTCCTATCGGAAAAGTGTCGATTGTTTTGGCATGGCTTTCTTTGGGCTGATGAGTACTTTCGATTGATACCCATTTCAAGCAGTTTAGAGAATAACCTTTGGGGGGAAAATGGGGAAAGTAGATTTCGCCCCTTAGAAAGTAGGGTTTTGACCCCTTAGACTTCAATGCAAATGATGGTCTCTTCAGCCAGATTACTTGCCTCGTAGAGAAGAGTGTCTGTGCCGATTTATAAGAAAATCGTGAGGGCCCCCTCTTAGGTCCCAAATATAGGTTTGCCTATAACTGTCTTCCTATGGGAAAAGTGTCGATTGTTTTGGGACGGCTTTCTTTGGGCTGATGAGTGCTTTCGATTGATACCCATTTCAAGCAGTTTAGAAAATAAACTTTGGGGGAAAATGGGGAAAGTAGATTTCCCCCCCTTAGAAAGTAGGGTTTTGACCCCTTAGACTTCAATGCAAATGATGGTCTCTTCAGCCAGATTACTTGCCTCGTAGAGAAGAGTGTCTGTGCCGATTTTGAAGAAAATCGTAGGGCCCCCTCTAAGGCCAAAATATATTTTTGCCTATAACTTTTTTCCTATCGGAAAAGTGTCGATTGTTTCGGCACGGCTTTCTTTGGGCTGATGAGTGCTTTCGATTGATAGCCATTTCAAGCAGTTTAGAAAATAACCTTTGGGGGGGAAAATGGGGAAAGTAGATTTCCCCCCTTAGAAAGTAGGGTTTTGACCCCTTAGACAGCAATGCAAATGATGGTCTCTTCAGCCAGATTACTTGCCTCGTAGAGAAGAGTGTCTGTGCCGATTTTGAAGAAAATCGTAGGGGCCCCCTCATAGGCCCAAATATAGTTTTGCCTATAACTTTCTTCCTATTGGAAAAGTGTCAATTGTTTCGGCACGGCTTTCTTTGGGCTGATGAGTGCTTTCCATTGATACCCATTTCAAGCAGTTTAGAAAATAAACTTTGGGGGAAAATGGGGAAAATATATTTCACCCCTTAGAAAGTAGGGTTTTGACCCCTTAGACTTCAATGCAAATGATGGTCTCTTCAGCCAGATTACTTTCCTCGTAGAGAAGAGTGTCTGTGCCGATTTTGAAGAAAATCGTAGGGCCCCCTCTAAGGCCCAAAATATATTTTAGCCTTTAACTTTTTTCCTATCGGAAAAGTGTCGATTGTTTCGGCACGCCTTTCTTTGGGCTGATGAGTGCTTTCGATTGATACCCATTTCAAGCAGTTTAGAAAATAAACTTTGGGGGAAAATGGGGAAAGTAGATTTCCCCCCTTAGAAAGTAGGGTTTTGACCCCTTAGACTTCAATGCAAATGATGGTCTTTTCAGCCAGATTACTTGGGTCGTAGAGAAGAGTGTCTGTGCCGATTTTGAAGAAAATCGTAGGGGCCCCCTCATAGGCCCCAAATATAGGTTTGCCTATTACTTTTTTCCTATCGGAAAAGTGTCAATGTTTTCGCCACGGCTGTCTTTGGGCTGATGAGTGCTTTCGATTTATACCCATTTCGAGCAATTTTGAAAATAAACTTTGGGGGAAAATGGGGAAAGTAGATTTCACCCCTTAGAAAGTAGGGTTTTGACCCCTTAGACTTCAATGCAAATGATGGTCTCTTCAGCCAGATTATTTTCCTCGTAGAGAAGAGTCTCTGTGACGATTTTGAAGAAAATCGTAGGGGCCCCCTCATAGGCCCCAAATATAGGTTTGCCTATAACTTTTTTCCTATCGGAAAAGTGTCGATTGTTTTGGCACGGCTTTCTTTGGGCTGATGAGTGCTTTCGATTGATACCCATTTCAAGCATTTTAGAAAATAACCTTTGGGGGGAAAATGGGGAAAGTAGATTTCGCCCCTTAGAAAGTAGGGTTTTGACCCCTTAGACTGCAATGCAAATGATGGTCTCTTCAGCCAGATTACTTGCCTCGTAGAGAAGAGTGTCTGTGCCGATTTTGAAGAAAATCGTAGGGGCCCCCCTCATAGGCCTAAATATAGGTTTGCCTATAACTTTTTTCCTATCAGAAAAGTGTCAAGTTTTACGCCACGGCTGTCTTTGGGCTGATGACTGCTTTCGATTGATACCCGTTTCGAGCAGTTTAGAAAATAAACTTTGGGGGAAAATGGGGAAAATAGATTTCACCCCTTAGAAAGTAGGGTTTTGACCCCTTAGACTTCAATGCAAATGATGGTCTCTTCAGCCAGATTACTTTCCTCGTAGAGAAGAGTGTCTGTGCCGATTTTGAAGAAAATCGTAGGGCCCCCTCTAAGGCCCAAAATATATTTTTGCCTATAACTTTTTTCCTATCGGAAAAGTGTCGATTGTTTCGGCACGCCTTTCTTTGGGCTGATGAGTACTTTCGATTGATACCCATTTCAAGCAGTTTAGAAAATAAACTTTGGGGGAAAATGGGGAAAGTAGATTTCCCCCCTTAGAAAGTAGGGTTTTGACCCCTTAGATTTCAATGCAAATGATGGTCTCTTCGGCCAGATTACTTGCCTCGTAGAGAAGAGTGTCTGTGCCGATTTTGAAGAAAATCGTAGGGGCCCCCTCATAGGCCCCAAATATAGGTTTGCCTATTACTTTTTTCCTATCGGAAAAGTGTCAATGTTTTCGCCACGGCTGTCTTTGGGCTGATGAGTGCTTTTGATTGATACCCATTTCGAGCAATTTTGAAAATAAACTTTGGGGGAAAATGGGGAAAATATATTTCACCCCTTAGAAAGTAGGGTTTTGACCCCTTAGACTTCAATGCAAATGATGGTCTCTTCAGCCAGATTACTTGCCTCGTAGAGAAGAGTGTCTGTGCCGATTTAGAAGAAAATCGTGAGGGCCCCCTCATAGGTCCCAAATATAGGTTTGCCTATAACTGTCTTCCTATGGGAAAAGTGTCGATTGTTTTGGGACGGCTTTCTTTGGGCTGATGAGTGCTTTCGATTAATACCCATTTTAAGCAGTTTAGAAAATAAACTTTGGGGGAAAATGGGGAAAGTAAATTTCCCCCCTTAGAAAGTAGGGTTTTGACCCCTTACACTTCAATGCAAATGATGGTCTTTTCAGCCAGATTACTTGGGTCGTAGAGAAGAGTGTCTGTGCCGATTTTGAAGAAAATCGTAGGGGCCCCCTCATAGGCCCCAAATATAGGTTTGCCTATTACTTTTTTCCTATAGTAAAAGTGTCAATTTTTCGCCACGGCTGTCTTTGGGCTGATGAGCGCTTTCGATTGATAACCATTTCGAGCAATTTTGAAAATAAACTTTGGGGGAAAATGGGGAAAGTAGATTTCACCCCTTAGAAAGTAGGGTTTTGACCCCTTAGACTTCAATGCAAATGATGGTCTCTTCAGCCAGATTAATTTCCTCGTAGAGAAGAGTCTCTGTGCCGATTTTGAAGAAAATCGTAGGGGTCTCCTCTTAGGCCCCAAATATAGGTTTGCCTATAACTTTTTTCCTATCGGAAAAGTGTCGATTGTTTCGGCACGGCTTTCTTTGGGCTGATGAGTACTTTCAATTGATACCCATTTCAAGCAGTTTAGAAAATAACCTTTGGGGGGAAAATGGGGAAAGTAGATTTCGCCCCTTAGAAAGTAGGGTTTTGACCCCTTAGACTTCAATGCAAATGATGGTCTCTTCAGCCAGATTACTTGCCTCGTAGAGAAGAGTGTCTGTGCCGATTTTGAAGAAAATCGTTGGGGCCCCCTCATAGGCCCAAAATATAGCTTTGCCTATAACTTTTTTTCCTATAGGAAAAGTGTCGATTTTTTCGCCACGGCTGTCTTTGGGCTGATGAGTGCTTTCGATTGATACCCATTTCGAGCAGTTTTGAAAATAAACTTTGGGGGAAAGTGGGGAAAGTAGATTTCACCCCTTAGAAAGTAGGGTTTTGACCCCTTAGACTTCAATGCAAATGATGGTCTCTTGAGCCAAATTACTTGCCTCGTAGAGAAGAGTGTCTGTGCCGATTTAGAAGAAAATCGTGAGGGCCCCCTCATAGGTCCCAAATATAGGTTTGCCTATAACTGTCTTCCTATGGGAAAAGTGTCGATTGTTTTGGGACGGCTTTCTTTGGGCTGATGAGTGCTTTCGATTGATACCCATTTCAAGCAGTTTAGAAAATAAACTTTGGGGGAAAATGGGGAAAGTAGATTTCCCCCCCTTAGAAAGTAGGGTTTTGACCCCTTAGACTTCAATGCAAATGATGGTCTCTTCAGCCAGATTACTTGCTTCGTAAAGAAGAGTGTCTGTGCCGATTTTGAAGAAAATCGTAGGGCCCCCTCTAAGGCCCAAAATATATTTTTGCCTATAACTTTTTTCCTAACGGAAAAGTGTCGATTGTTTCGGCACGCCTTTCTTTGGGCTGATGAGTGCTTTCGATTGATACCCATTTCAAGCATTTTAGAAAATAAACTTTGGGGGAAAATGGGGAAAGTAGATTTCCCCCCTTAGAAAGTAGGGTTTTGACCCCTTAGACTTCAATGCAAATGATGGTCTTTTCAAACAGATTACTTGGGTCGTAGAGAAGAGTGTCTGTGCCGATTTTGAAGAAAATCGTAGGGGCCCCCTGATAGGCCCCAAATATAGCTTTGCCTATAACTGTTTTCCTATAGGAAAAGTGTCGATTTTTTCGCCACGGCTGTCTTTGGGCTGATGAGTGCTTTCGATTGATATCCATTTCAAGCAGTTTCGAAAATAAACTTTGGGGGAAAATAGGGAAAGTAGATTTCACCCCTTAGAAAGTAGGGTTTTGACCCCTTAGACTTCAATGCAAATGATGGTCTCTTCAGCCAGATTACTTGCCTCGTAGAGAAGAGTGTCTGTGCCGATTTTGAAGAAAATCGTTGGGGCCCCCTTATAGGCCCAAAATATAGTTTTGCCTATAACTGTTTTTCTTATAGGAAAAGTGTCGATTGTTTCGGCACGCCTTTCTTTGGGCTGATGAGTGCTTTCGATTGATACCCATTTCAAGCAGTTTAGAAAATAAACTTGGGGGAAATAGGGAAAGTAGATTTCACCCCTTAGAAAGTAGGGTTTTGACCCCTTAGAATTCAATGCAAATGATGGTCTCTTCAGCCAGATTACTTGCGTCGTAGAGAAGAGTGTCTGTGCTGATTTTGAAGAAAATCGTAGGGGCCCCCTTATAGGCCCAAAATATAGTTTAGCCTATAACTGTTTTTCCTATAGGAAAAGTTGCGATTTTTTTCGTCACGGCTGTCTTTGGGCTGATGAGTGCTTTCGAATGATACCCATTTCGAGCAGTTTCGAAAATAAACTTTGGGGGAAAATGGGGAAAGTATATTTCACCCCTTAGAAAGTAGGGTTTTGACCCCTTAGACTTCAATGCAAATGATGGTCTTTTCAGCCAGATTACTTGCTTCGCAGAGAAGAGTGTCTGTGCCGATTTTGAAGAAAATCGTAGGGGCCCCCTCATAGGTCCCAAATATAGGTTTGCCTATAACTTTTTCCTATCAGAAAAGTGTCAATTTTTACGCCACGGCTGTCTTTGGGCTGATGAGTGCTTTCGATTGATACCCGTTTCGAGCAGTTTAGAAAATAAACTTTGGGGGAAAATGGGGAAAATAGATTTCACCCCTTAGAAAGTAGGGTTTTGACCCCTTAGACTTCAATGCAAATGATGGTCTCTTCAGCCAGATTACTTTCCTCGTAGAGAAGAGTGTCTGTGCCGATTTTGAAGAAAATCGTAGGGCCCCCTCTAAGGCCCAAAATATATTTTTGCCTATAACTTTTTTCCTATCGGAAAAGTGTCGATTGTTTCGGCACGCCTTTCTTTGGGCTGATGAGTACTTTCGATTGATACACATTTCAAGCAGTTTAGAAAATAAACTTTGGGGGAAAATGGGGAAAGTAGATTTCCCCCCTTAGAAAGTAGGGTTTTGACCCCTTAGACTTCAATGCAAATGATGGTCTCTTCGGCCAGATTACTTGCCTCGTAGAGAAGAGTGTCTGTGCCGATTTTGAAGAAAATCGTAGGGGCCCCCTCATAGGCCCCAAATATAGGTTTGCCTATTACTTTTTTCCTATCGGAAAAGTGTCAATGTTTTCGCCACGGCTGTCTTTGGGCTGATGAGTGCTTTTGATTGATACCCATTTCTAGCAATTTTGAAAATAAACTTTGGGGGAAAATGGGGAAAATATATTTCACCCCTTAGAAAGTAGGGTTTTGACCCCTTAGACTTCAATGCAAATGATGGTCTCTTCAGCCAGATTACTTGCCTCGTAGAGAAGAGTGTCTGTGCCGATTTAGAAGAAAATCGTGAGGGCCCCCTCATAGGTCCCAAATATAGGTTTGCCTATAACTGTCTTCCTATGAGAAAAGTGTCGATTGTTTTGGGACGGCTTTCTTTGGGCTGATGAGTGCTTTCGATTAATACCCATTTTAAGCAGTTTAGAAAATAAACTTTGGGGGAAAATGGGGAAAGTAAATTTCCCCCCTTAGAAAGTAGGGTTTTGACCCCTTAGACTTCAATGCAAATGATGGTCTTTTCAGCCAGATTACTTGGGTCGTAGAGAAGAGTGTCTGTGCCGATTTTGAAGAAAATCGTAGGGGCCCCCTCATAGGCCCCAAATATAGGTTTGCCTATTACTTTTTTCCTATCGTAAAAGTGTCAATTTTTTCGCCACCGCTGTCTTTGGGCTAATGAGCGCTTTCGATTGATAACCATTTCGAGCAATTTTGAAAATCAACTTTGGGGGAAAATGGGGAAAGTAGATTTCACCCCTTAGAAAGTAGGGTTTTGACCCCTTAGACTTCAATGCAAATGATGGTCTCTTCAGCCAGATTACTTTCCTCGTAGAGAAGAGTCTCTGTGCCGATTTTGAAGAAAATCGTAGGGGTCTCCTCATAGGCCCCAAATATAGGTTTGCCTATAAATTTTTCCTATCGGAAAAGTGTCGATTGTTTCGGCACGGCTTTCTTTGGGCTGATGAGTACTTTCAATTGATACCCATTTCAAGCAGTTTAGAAAATAACCTTTGGGGGAAAATGGGGAAAGTAGATTTCGCCCCTTAGAAAGTAGGGTTTTGACCCCTTAGACTTCAATGCAAATGATGGTCTCTTCAGCCAGATTACTTGCCTCGTAGAGAAGAGTGTCTGTGCCGATTTTGAAGAAAATCGTAGGGGCCCCCTCATAGGCCCAAAATATAGCTTTGCCTATAACTTTTTTTCCTATAGGAAAAGTGTCGATTTTTTCGCCACGGCTGTCTTTGGGCTGATGAGTGCTTTCGATTGATACCCATTTCGAGCAGTTTTGAAGATAAACTTTGGGGGAAAGTGGGGAAAGTAGATTTCACCCCTTAGAAAGTAGGGTTTTGACCCCTTAGACTTCAATGCAAATGATGGTCTCTTGAGCCAAATTACTTGCCTCGTAGAGAAGAGTGTCTGTGCCGATTTAGAAGAAAATCGTGAGGGCCCCCTCATAGGTCCCAAATATAGGTTTGCCTATAACTGTCTTCCTATGGGAAAAGTGTCGATTGTTTTGGGACGGCTTTCTTTGGGCTGATGAGTGCTTTCGATTGATACCCATTTCAAGCAGTTTAGAAAATAAACTTTGGGGGAAAATGGGGAAAGTAGATTTCCCCCCCTTAGAAAGTAGGGTTTTGACCCCTTAGACTTCAATGCAAATGATGGTCTCTTCAGCCAGATTACTTGCCTCGTAGAGAAGAGTGTCTGTGCCGATTTTGAAGAATATCGTAGGGCCCCCTCTAAGGCCCAAAATATATTTTTGCCTATAACTTTTTTCCTATCGGAAAAGTGTCGATTGTTTCGGCACGCCTTTCTTTGGGCTGATGAGTGCTTTCGATTGATACCCATTTCAAGCAGTTTAGAAAATAAACTTTGGGGGAAAATGGGGAAAGTAGATTTCCCCCCTTAGAAAGTAGGGTTTTGACCCCTTAGACTTCAATGCAAATGATGGTCTTTTCAGCCAGATTACTTGGGTCGTAGAGAAGAGTGTCTGTGCCGATTTTGAAGAAAATCGTAGGGGCCCCCTCATAGGCCCCAAATATAGCTTTGCCTATAACTGTTTTCCTATAGGAAAAGTGTCAATTTTTTCGCCACGGCTGTCTTTGGGCTGATGAGTGCTTTCGATTTATATCCATTTCAAGCAGTTTCGAAAATAAACTTTGGCGGAAAATAGGGAAAGTAGATTTCACCCCTTATAAAGTAGGGTTTTGACCCCTTAGACTTCAATGCAAATGATGGTCTCTTCAGCCAGATTACTTGCCTCGTAGAGAAGAGTGTCTGTGTCGATTTTGAAGTAAATCGTAGGGGCCCCCTTATAGGCCCAAAATATAGTTTTGCCTATAACTGTTTTTCTTATAGGAAAAGTGTCGATTGTTTCGGCACGCCTTTCTTTGGGCTGATGAGTGCTTTCGATTGATACCCATTTCAAGCAGTTTAGAAAATAAACTTTGGGGGGAAATAGGGAAAGTAGATTTCACCCCTTAGAAAGTAGGGTTTTGACCCCTTAGAATTCAATGCAAATGATGGTCTCTTCAGCCAGATTACTTGCGTCGTAGAGAAGAGTGTCTGTGCTGATTTTGAAGAAAATCGTAGGGGCCCCCTTATAGGCCCAAAATATAGTTTAGCCTATAACTGTTTTTCTTATAGGAAAAGTTTTGATTTTTTTCGTCACGGCTGTCTTTGAGCTGATGAGTGCTTTCGAATGATACCCATTTCGAGCAGTTTCGAAAATAAACTTTGGGGGAAAATGGGGAAAGTATATTTCACCCCTTAGAAAGTAGGGTTTTGACCCCTTAGACTTCAATGCAAATGATGGTCTTTTCAGCCAGATTACTTGCTTCGCAGAGAAGAGTGTCTGTGCCGATTTTGAAGAAAATCGTAGGGGCCCCCTCATAGGTCCCAAATATAGGTTTTCCTATAATTTTTTTCCTATCAGAAAAGTGTCAATTTTTACGCCACGGCTGTCTTTGGGCTGATGAGTGCTTTCGATTGATATCCATTTCGAGCAGTTTAGAAAATAAACTTTGGGGGAAAATGGGGAAAATAGATTTCACCCCTTAGAAAGTAGGGTTTTGACCCCTTAGACTTCAATGCAAATGATGGTCTCTTCAGCCAGATTACTTTGCTCGTAGAGAAGAGTGTCTGTGCCGATTTTGAAGAAAATCGTAGGGCCCCCTCTAAGGCCCAAAATATATTTTTGCCTATAACTTTTTTCCTATCGGAAAAGTGTCGATTGTTTCGGCACGCCTTTCTTTGGGCTGATGAGTGCTTTCGATTGATACCCATTTCAAGCAGTTTAGAAAATAAACTTTGGGGGGAAAATGGGGAAAGTAGATTTCCCCCCTTAGAAAGTAGGGTTTTGGCCCCTTAGACTTCAATGCAAATGATGGTCTCTTCAGCCAGATTACTTGCCTCGTAGAGAAGAGTGTCTGTGCCGATTTTGAAGAAAATCGTAGGGGCCCCCTCATAGGCCCCAAATATAGGTTTGCCTATTACTTTTTTCCTATCGGAAAAGTGTCAATGTTTTTGCCACGGCTGTCTTTGGGCTGATGAGTGCTTTTGATTGATACCCATTGCGAGCAATTTTGAAAATAAACTTTGGGGGAAAATGGGGAAAGTAGATTTCACCCCTTAGAAAGTAGGGTTTTGACCCCTTAGACTTCAATGCAAATGATGGTCTCTTCAGCCAGATTACTTGCCTCGTAGAGAAGAGTGTATTTGCCGATTTTGAAGAAAATCGTAGGGGCCCCCTTATAGGCCCAAAATATAGTTTTGCCTATAACTGTTTTTCTTATAGGAAAAGTGTCGATTGTTTCGGCACGCCTTTCTTTGGGCTGATGAGTGCTTTAGATTGATACCCATTTCAAGCAGTTTAGAAAATAAACTTGGGGGGAAATAGGGAAAGTAGATTTCACCCCTTAGAAAGTAGGGTTTTGACCCCTTAGAATTCAATGCAAATGATGGTCTCTTCAGCCAGATTACTTGCGTCGTAGAGAAGAGTGTCTGTGCTGATTTTGAAGAAAATCGTAGGGGCCCCCTTATAGGCCCAAAATATAGTTTAGCCTATAACTGTTTTTCCTATAGGAAAAGTTTCCATTTTTTTCGTCACGGCTGTCTTTGGGCTGATGAGTGCTTTCGAATGATACCCATTTCGAGCAGTTTCGAAAATAAACTTTGGGGGAAAATGGGGAAAATAGATTTCACCCCTTAGAAAGTAGGGTTTTGACCCC
Source organism: Chirona hameri (assembly GCA_036785665.1). Lineage (NCBI taxonomy): Eukaryota > Metazoa > Arthropoda > Thecostraca > Balanomorpha > Balanidae > Chirona > Chirona hameri. Next base: position 270,330 of record JAXIVJ010000066.1, read on the forward strand.
TTAGACTTCAATGCAAATGATGGTCTCTTCAGCCAGATTACTTTCCTCGTAGAGAAGAGTGTCTGTGCCGATTTTGAAGAAAATCGTAGGGCCCCCTCTAAGGCCCAAAATATATTTTTGCCTATAACTTTTTTCCTATCGGAAAAGTGTCGATTGTTTCGGCACGCCTTTCTTTGGGATGATGAGTACTGTCGATTGATACACATTTCAAGCAGTTTAGAAAATAAACTTTGGGGGAAAATGGGGAAAGTAGATTTCCCCCCTTAGAAAGTAGGGTTTTGACCCCTTAGACTTCAATGCAAATGATGGTCTCTTCGGCCAGATTACTTGCCTCGTAGAGAAGAGTGTCTGTGCCGATTTTGAAGAAAATCGTAGGGGCCCCCTCATAGGCCCCAAATATAGGTTTGCCTATTACTTTTTTCCTATCGTAAAAGTGTCAATTTTTCGCCACGGCTGTCTTTGGGCTGATGAGCGCTTTCAATTGATAACCATTTCGAGCAATTTTGAAAATAAACTTTGTGGGAAAATGGGGAAAGTAGATTTCACCCCTTAGAAAGTAGGGTTTTGACCCCTTAGACTTCAATGCAAATGATGGTCTCTTCAGCCAGATTACTTTCCTCGTAGAGAAGAGTCTCTGTGCCGATTTTGAAGAAAATCGTAGGGGTCTCCTCTTAGGCCCCAAATATAGGTTTGCCTATAACTTTTTTCCTATCGGAAAAGTGTCGATTGTTTCGGCACGGCTTTCTTTGGGCTGATGAGTACTTTCAATTGATACCCATTTCAAGCAGTTTAGAAAATAACCTTTGGGGGGAAAATGGGGAAAGTAGATTTCGCCCCTTAGAAAGTAGGGTTTTGACCCCTTAGACTTCAATGCAAATGATGGTCTCTTCAGCCAGATTACTTGCCTCGTAGAGAAGAGTGTCTGTGCCGATTTTGAAGAAAATCGTAGGGGCCCCCTCATAGGCCCAAAATATAGCTTTGCCTATAACTTTTTTTCCTATAGGAAAAGTGTCCATTTTTTCGCCACGGCTGTCTTTGGGCTGATGAGTGCTTTCGATTGATACCCATTTCGAGCAGTTTTGAAAATAAACTTTGGGGGAAAGTGGGGAAAGTAGATTTCACCCCTTAGAAAGTAGGGTTTTGACCCCTTAGACTTCAATGCAAATGATGGTCTCTTGAGCCAAATTACTTGCCTCGTAGAGAAGAGTGTCTGTGCCGATTTAGAAGAAAATCGTGAGGGCCCCCTCATAGGTCCCAAATATAGGTTTGCCTATAACTGTCTTCCTATGGGAAAAGTGTCGATTGTTTTGGGACGGCTTTCTTTGGGCTGATGAGTGCTTTCGATTGATATCCATTTCAAGCAGTTTAGAAAATAAACTTTGGGGGAAAATATGGAAAGTAGATTTCCCCCCCCCCCCCTTAGAAAGTAGGGTTTTGACCCCTTAGACTTCAATGCAAATGATGGTCTCTTCAGCCAGATTACTTGCCTCGTAGAGAAGAGTGTCTGTGCCGATTTTGAAGAATATCGTAGGGCCCCCTCTGAGGCCCAAAATATATTTTTGCCTATAACTTTTTTCCTATCGGAAAAGTGTCGATTGTTTCGGCCCGCCTTTCTTTGGGCTGATGAGTGCTTTCGATTGATACCCATTTCAAGCAGTTTAGAAAATAAACTTTGGGGGGAAAATGGGGAAAGTAGATTTCCCCCCTTAGAAAGTAGGGTTTTGACCCCTTAGACTTCAATGCAAATGATGGTCTTTTCAGCCAGATTACTTGGGTCGTAGAGAAGAGTGTCTGTGCCGATTTTGAAGAATATCGTAGGGGCCCCCTCATAGGCCCCAAATATAGCTTTGCCTATAACTGTTTTCCTATAGGAAAAGTGCATTTTTTTCGCCACGGCTGTCTTTAGGATGATGAGTGCTTTCGATTGATACCCATTTCAAGCAGTTTAGAAAATAACCTTTGGGGGGAAAATGGGGAAAGTAGATTTCGCCCCTTAGAAAGTAGGGTTTTGACCCCTTAGACTTCAATGCAAATGATGGTCTCTTCAGCCAGATTACTTGCCTCGTAGAGAAGAGTGTCTGTGCCGATTTTGAAGAAAATCGTAGGGGCCCCCTCTTAGGCCCAAAATATAGCTTTGCGTATAACTTTTTTTCCTATAGGAAAAGTGTCCATTTTTTCGCCACGGCTGTCTTTGGGCTGATGAGTGCTTTCGATTGATACCCATTTCGAGCAGTTTTGAAAATAAACTTTGGGGGAAAGTGGGGAAAGTAGATTTCACCCCTTAGAAAGTAAGGTTTTGACCCCTTAGACTTCAATGCAAATGATGGTCTCTTCAGCCAGATTACTTTCCTCGTAGAGAAGAGTGTCGGTGCCGATTTTGAAGAAAATCGTAGGGGCCCCCTTATAGGCCCAAAATATAGTTTTGCCTATAACTGTTTTTCTTATAGGAAAAGTGTCGATTGTTTCGGCACGCCTTTCTTTGGGCTGATGAGTGATTTCGATTGATACCCATTTCAAGCAGTTTAGAAAATAAACTTTGGGGGGAAATAGGGAAAGTAGATTTCACCCCTTAGAAAGTAGGGTTTTGACCCCTTAGAATTCAATGCAAATGATGGTCTCTTCAGCCAGATTACTTGCGTCGTAGAGAAGAGTGTCTGTGCTGATTTTGAAGAAAATCGTAGGGGCCCCCTTATAGGCCCAAAATATAGTGTAGCCTATAACTTTTTTTCTTATAGGAAAAGTTTCGATTTTTTCGTCACGGCTGTCTTTGGGCTGATGAGAGCTTTCGAATGATACCCATTTCGAGCAGTTTCGAAAATAAACTTTGGGGGAAAATGGGGAAAGTATATTTCACCCCTTAGAAAGTAGGGTTTTGACCCCTTAGACTTCAATGCAAATGATGGTCTTTTCAGCCAGATTACTTGCTTCGCAGAGAAGAGTGTCTGTGCCAATTTTGAAGAAAATCGTAGGGGCCCCCTCATAGGTCCCAAATATAGGTTTGCCTATAACTTTTTTCCTATCACAAAAGTGTCAATTTTTACGCCACGGCTGTCTTTGGGCTGATGAGTGCTTTCGATTGATACCCATTTCGAGCAGTTTAGAAAATAAACTTTGGGGGAAAATGGGGAAAATAGATTTCACCCCTTAGAAAGTAGGGTTTTGACCCCTTAGACTTCAATGCAAATGATGGTCTCTTCAGCCAGATTACTTTCCTCGTAGAGAAGAGTGTCTGTGCCGATTTTGAAGAAAATCGTAGGGCCCCCTCTAAGGCCCAAAATATATTTTTGCCTATAACTTTTTTCCTATCGGAAAAGTGTCGATTGTTTCGGCACGCCTTTCTTTGGGCTGATGAGTGCTTTCGATTGATACCCATTTGAAGCAGTTTAGAAAATAAACTTTGGGGGAAAATGGGGAAAGTAGATTTCCCCTCTTAGAAAGTAGGGTTTTGACCCCTTAGACTTCAATGCAAATGATGGTCTCTTCAGCCAGATTACTTGCCTCGTAGAGAAGAGTGTCTGTGCCGATTTTGAAGAAAATCGTAGGGGCCCCCTCATAGGCCCCAAATATAGGTTTGCCTATTACATTTTTCCTATCGGAAAAGTGTCAATGTTTTCGCCACGGCTGTCTTTGGACTGATGAGTGCTTTTGATTGATACCCATTTCGAGTAATTTTGAAAATAAACTTTGGGGGAAAATGGGGAAAGTAGATTTCACCCCTTAGAAAGTAGGGTTTTGACCCCTTAGACTTCAATGCAAATGATGGTCTCTTGAGCCAAATTACTTGCCTCGTAGAGAAGAGTGTCTGTATTGATTTAGAAGAAAATCGTGGGGGCCCCCTCTTAGGCCCCAAATATAGGTTTGCCTATAACTGTCTTCCTATGGGAAAAGTGTCGATTGTTTTGGGACGGCTTTCTTTGGGCTGATGAATGCTTTCGATTAATACCCATTTTAAGCAGTTTAGAAAATAAACTTTGGGGGAAAATGGGGAAAGTAGATTTCCCCCCTTAGAAAGTAGGGTTTTGACCCCTTAGACTTCAATGCAAATGATGGTCTTTTCAGCCAGATTACTTGGGTCGTAGAGAAGAGTGTCTGTGCCGATTTTGAAGAAAAATCGTAGGGGCCCCCTCATAGGCCCCAAATATAGGTTTGCCTATTACTTTTTTCCTATCGTAAAAGTGTCAATTTTTTTCGCCACGGCTGTCTTTGGGCTGATGAGCGCTTTCGATTGATAACCATTTCGAGCAATTGTGAAAATAAACTTTGGGGGAAAATGGGGAAAGTAGATTTCACCCCTTAGAAAGTAGGGTTTTGACTCCTTAGACTTCAATGCAAATGATGGTCTCTTCAGCCAGATTACTTTCCTCGTAGAGAAGAGTCTCTGTGCCGATTTTGAAGAAAATCGTAGGGGTCTCCTCATAGGCCCCAAATATAGGTTTGCCTATAACTTTTTTCCTATCGGAAAAGTGTCGATTGTTTCGGCACGGCTTTCTTTGGGCTGATGAGTACTTTCAATTGATACCCATTTCAAGCAGTTTAGAAAATAACCTTTGGGGGGAAAATGGGGAAAGTAGATTTCGCCCCTTAGAAAGTAGGGTTTTGACCCCTTAGACTTCAATGCAAATGATGGTCTCTTCAGCCAGATTACTTGCCTCGTAGAGAAGAGTGTCTGTGCCGATTTTGAAGAAAATCGTAGGGGCCCCCTCATAGGCCCAAAATATAGCTTTGCGTATAACTTTTTTTCCTATAGGAAAAGTGTCCATTTTTTCGCCACGGCTGTCTTTGGGCTGATGAGTGCTTTCGATTGATACCCATTTCGAGCAGTTTTGAAAATAAACTTTGGGGGAAAGTGGGGAAAGTAGATTTCACCCCTTAGAAAGTAAGGTTTTGACCCCTTAGACTTCAATGCAAATGATGGTCTCTTGAGCCAAATTACTTGCCTCGTAGAGAAGAGTGTCTGTGCCGATTTAGAAGAAAATCGTGAGGGCCCCCTCATAGGTCCCAAATATAGGTTTGCCTATAACTGTCTTCCTATGGGAAAAGTGTCGATTGTTTTGGGACGGCTTTCTTTGGGCTGATGAGTGCTTTCGATTGATACCCATTTCAAGCAGTTTAGAAAATAAACTTTGGGGGAAAATGGGGAAAGTAGATTTCCCCCCCTTAGAAAGTAGGGTTTTGACCCCTTAGACTTCAATGCAAATGATGGTCTCTTCAGCCAGATTACTTGCCTCGTAGAGAAGAGTGTCTGTGCCGATTTTGAAGAATATCGTAGGGCCCCCTCTAAGGCCCAAAATATATTTTTGCCTATAACTTTTTTCCTATCGGAAAAGTGTCGATTGTTTCGGCACGCCTTTCTTTGGGCTGATGAGTGCTTTCGATTGATACCCATTTCAAGCAGTTTAGAAAATAAACTTTGGGGGAAAATGGGGAAAGTAGATTTCCCCCCTTAGAAAGTAGGGTTTTGACCCCTTAGACTTCAATGCAAATGATGGTCTTTTCAGCCAGATTACTTTGGTCGTAGAGAAGAGTGTCTGTGCCGATTTTGAAGAAAATCGTAGGGGCCCCCTCATAGGCCCCAAATATAGCTTTGCCTATAACTGTTTTCCTATAGGAAAAGTGTCAATTTTTCGCCACGGCTGTCTTTGGGCTGATGAGTGCTTTCGATTGATATCCATTTCAAGCAGTTTCGAAAATAAACTTTGGGGGAAAATAGGGAAAGTAGATTTCACCCCTTAGAAAGTAGGGTTTTGACCCCTTAGACTTCAATGCAAATGATGGTCTCTTCAGCCAGATTACTTGCCTCGTAGAGAAGAGTGTCTGTGCCGATTTTGAAGAAAATCGTAGGGGCCCCCTTATAGGCCCAAAATATAGTTTTGCCTATAACTGTTTTTCTTATAGGAAAAGTGTCGATTGTTTCGGCACGCCTTTCTTTGAGCTGATGAGTGCTTTCGATTGATACCCATTTCAAGCAGTTTAGAAAATAAACTTTGGGGGGAAATAGGGAAAGTAGATTTCACCCCTTAGAAAGTAGGGTTTTGACCCCTTAGAATTCAATGCAAATGATGGTCTCTTCAGCCAGATTACTTGCGTCGTAGAGAAGAGTGTCTGTGCTGATTTTGAAGAAAATCGTAGGGGCCCCCTTATAGGCCCAAAATATAGTTTAGCCTATAACTGTTTTTCTTATAGGAAAAGTTTCGATTTTTTCGTCACGGCTGTCTTTGGGCTGATGAGAGCTTTTGAATGATACCCATTTCGAGCAGTTTCGAAAATAAACTTTGGGGGAAAATGGGGAAAGTATATTTCACCCCTTAGAAAGTAGGGTTTTGACCCCTTAGACTTCAATGCAAATGATGGTCTTTTCAGCCAGATTACTTGCTTCGCAGAGAAGAGTGTCTGTGCCGATCTTGAAGAAAATCGTAGGGGCCCCCTCATAGGACCCAAATATAGGTTTGCCTATAACTTTTTTCCTATCAGAAAAGTGTCAATTTTTACGCCACGGCTGTCTTTGGGCTGATGAGTGCTTTCGATTGATACCCATTTCGAGCAGTTTAGAAAATAAACTTTGGGGGAAAATGGGGAAAATAGATTTCACCCCTTAGAAAGTAGGGTTTTGACCCCTTAGACTTCAATGCAAATGATGGTCTCTTCAGCCAGATTACTTTCCTCGTAGAGAAGAGTCTCTGTGCCGATTTTGAAGAAAATCGTAGGGGTCTCCTCATAGGCCCCAAATATAGGTTTGCCTATAACTTTTTTCCTATCGGAAAAGTGTCGATTGTTTCGGCACGGCTTTCTTTGGGCTGATGAGTACTTTCAATTGATACCCATTTCAAGCAGTTTAGAAAATAACCTTTGGGGGGAAAATGGGGAAAGTAGATTTCGCCCCTTAGAAAGTAGGGTTTTGACCCCTTAGACTTCAATGCAAATGATGGTCTCTTCAGCCAGATTACTTGCCTCGTAGAGAAGAGTGTCTGTGCCGATTTTGAAGAAAATCGTAGGGGCCCCCTCATAGGCCCAAAATATAGCTTTGCGTATAACTTTTTTTCCTATAGGAAAAGTGTCCATTTTTTCGCCACGGCTGTCTTTGGGCTGATGAGTACTTTCGATTGATACCCATTTCGAGCAGTTTTGAAAATAAACTTTGGGGGAAAGTGGGGAAAGTAGATTTCACCCCTTAGAAAGTAAGGTTTTGACCCCTTAGACTTCAATGCAAATGATGGTCTCTTGAGCCAAATTACTTGCCTCGTAGAGAAGAGTGTCTGTGCCGATTTAGAAGAAAATCGTGAGGGCCCCCTCATAGGTCCCAAATATAGGTTTGCCTATAACTGTCTTCCTATGGGAAAAGTGTCGATTGTTTTGGGACGGCTTTCTTTGGGCTGATGAGTGCTTTCGATTGATACCCATTTCAAGCAGTTTAGAAAATAAACTTTGGGGGAAAATGGGGAAAGTAGATTTCCCCCCCTTAGAAAGTAGGGTTTTGACCCCTTAGACTTCAATGCAAATGATGGTCTCTTCAGCCAGATTACTTGCCTCGTAGAGAAGAGTGTCTGTGCCGATTTTGAAGAATATCGTAGGGCCCCCTCTAAGGCCCAAAATATATTTTTGCCTATAACTTTTTTCCTATCGGAAAAGTGTCGATTGTTTCGGCACGCCTTTCTTTGGGCTGATGAGTGCTTTCGATTGATACCCATTTCAAGCAGTTTAGAAAATAAACTTTGGGGGAAAATGGGGAAAGTAGATTTCCCCCCTTAGAAAGTAGGGTTTTGACCCCTTAGACTTCAATGCAAATGATGGTCTTTTCAGCCAGATTACTTTGGTCGTAGAGAAGAGTGTCTGTGCCGATTTTGAAGAAAATCGTAGGGGCCCCCTCATAGGCCCCAAATATAGCTTTGCCTATAACTGTTTTCCTATAGGAAAAGTGTCAATTTTTCGCCACGGCTGTCTTTTGGCTGATGAGTGCTTTCGATTGATATCCATTTCAAGCAGTTTCGATAATAAACTTTGGGGGAAAATAGGGAAAGTAGATTTCACCCCTTAGAAAGTAGGGTTTTGACCCCTTAGACTTCAATGCAAATGATGGTCTCTTCAGCCAGATTACTTGCCTCGTAGAGAAGAGTGTCTGTGCCGATTTTGAAGAAAATCGTAGGGGCCCCCTTATAGGCCCAAAATATAGTTTTGCCTATAACTGTTTTTCTTATAGGAAAAGTGTCGATTGTTTCGGCACGCCTTTCTTTGAGCTGATGAGTGCTTTCGATTGATACCCATTTCAAGCAGTTTAGAAAATAAACTTTGGGGGGAAATAGGGAAAGTAGATTTCACCCCTTAGAAAGTAGGGTTTTGACCCCTTAGAATTCAATGCAAATGATGGTCTCTTCAGCCAGATTACTTGCGTCGTAGAGAAGAGTGTCTGTGCTGATTTTGAAGAAAATCGTAGGGGCCCCCTTATAGGCCCAAAATATAGTTTAGCCTATAACTGTTTTTCTTATAGGAAAAGTTTCGATTTTTTCGTCACGGCTGTCTTTGGGCTGATGAGAGCTTTCGAATGATACCCATTTCGAGCAGTTTCGAAAATAAACTTTGGGGGAAAATGGGGAAAGTATATTTCACCCCTTAGAAAGTAGGGTTTTGACCCCTTAGACTTCAATGCAAATGATGGTCTTTTCAGCCAGATTACTTGCTTCGCAGAGAAGAGTGTCTGTGCCGATTTTGAAGAAAATCGTAGGGGCCCCCTCATAGGTCCCAAATATAGGTTTGCCTATAACTTTTTCCTATCAGAAAAGTGTCAATTTTTACGCCACGGCTGTCTTTGGGCTGATGAGTGCTTTCGATTGATACCCGTTTCGAGCAGTTTAGAAAATAAACTTTGGGGGAAAATGGGGAAAATAGATTTCACCCCTTAGAAAGTAGGGTTTTGACCCCTTAGACTTCAATGCAAATGATGGTCTCTTCAGCCAGATTACTTTCCTCGTAGAGAAGAGTGTCTGTGCCGATTTTGAAGAAAATCGTAGGGCCCCCTCTAAGGCCCAAAATATATTTTTGCCTATAACTTTTTTCCTATCGGAAAAGTGTCGATTGTTTCGGCACGCCTTTCTTTGGGCTGATGAGTACTTTCGATTGATACACATTTCAAGCAGTTTAGAAAATAAACTTTGGGGGAAAATGGGGAAAGTAGATTTCCCCCCTTAGAAAGTAGGGTTTTGACCCCTTAGACTTCAATGCAAATGATGGTCTCTTCGGCCAGATTACTTGCCTCGTAGAGAAGAGTGTCTGTGCCGATTTTGAAGAAAATCGTAGGGGCCCCCTCATAGGCCCCAAATATAGGTTTGCCTATTACTTTTTTCCTATCGGAAAAGTGTCAATGTTTTCGCCACGGCTGTCTTTGGGCTGATGAGTGCTTTTGATTGATACCCATTTCTAGCAATTTTGAAAATAAACTTTGGGGGAAAATGGGGAAAATATATTTCACCCCTTAGAAAGTAGGGTTTTGACCCCTTAGACTTCAATGCAAATGATGGTCTCTTCAGCCAGATTACTTGCCTCGTAGAGAAGAGTGTCTGTGCCGATTTAGAAGAAAATCGTGAGGGCCCCCTCATAGGTCCCAAATATAGGTTTGCCTATAACTGTCTTCCTATGAGAAAAGTGTCGATTGTTTTGGGACGGCTTTCTTTGGGCTGATGAGTGCTTTCGATTAATACCCATTTTAAGCAGTTTAGAAAATAAACTTTGGGGGAAAATGGGGAAAGTAAATTTCCCCCCTTAGAAAGTAGGGTTTTGACCCCTTAGACTTCAATGCAAATGATGGTCTTTTCAGCCAGATTACTTGGGTCGTAGAGAAGAGTGTCTGTGCCGATTTTGAAGAAAATCGTAGGGGCCCCCTCATAGGCCCCAAATATAGGTTTGCCTATTACTTTTTTCCTATCGTAAAAGTGTCAATTTTTTCGCCACCGCTGTCTTTGGGCTAATGAGCGCTTTCGATTGATAACCATTTCGAGCAATTTTGAAAATCAACTTTGGGGGAAAATGGGGAAAGTAGATTTCACCCCTTAGAAAGTAGGGTTTTGACCCCTTAGACTTCAATGCAAATGATGGTCTCTTCAGCCAGATTACTTTCCTCGTAGAGAAGAGTCTCTGTGCCGATTTTGAAGAAAATCGTAGGGGTCTCCTCATAGGCCCCAAATATAGGTTTGCCTATAAATTTTTCCTATCGGAAAAGTGTCGATTGTTTCGGCACGGCTTTCTTTGGGCTGATGAGTACTTTCAATTGATACCCATTTCAAGCAGTTTAGAAAATAACCTTTGGGGGAAAATGGGGAAAGTAGATTTCGCCCCTTAGAAAGTAGGGTTTTGACCCCTTAGACTTCAATGCAAATGATGGTCTCTTCAGCCAGATTACTTGCCTCGTAGAGAAGAGTGTCTGTGCCGATTTTGAAGAAAATCGTAGGGGCCCCCTCATAGGCCCAAAATATAGCTTTGCCTATAACTTTTTTTCCTATAGGAAAAGTGTCGATTTTTTCGCCACGGCTGTCTTTGGGCTGATGAGTGCTTTCGATTGATACCCATTTCGAGCAGTTTTGAAGATAAACTTTGGGGGAAAGTGGGGAAAGTAGATTTCACCCCTTAGAAAGTAGGGTTTTGACCCCTTAGACTTCAATGCAAATGATGGTCTCTTGAGCCAAATTACTTGCCTCGTAGAGAAGAGTGTCTGTGCCGATTTAGAAGAAAATCGTGAGGGCCCCCTCATAGGTCCCAAATATAGGTTTGCCTATAACTGTCTTCCTATGGGAAAAGTGTCGATTGTTTTGGGACGGCTTTCTTTGGGCTGATGAGTGCTTTCGATTGATACCCATTTCAAGCAGTTTAGAAAATAAACTTTGGGGGAAAATGGGGAAAGTAGATTTCCCCCCCCTTAGAAAGTAGGGTTTTGACCCCTTAGACTTCAATGCAAATGATGGTCTCTTCAGCCAGATTACTTGCCTCGTAGAGAAGAGTGTCTGTGCCGATTTTGAAGAATATCGTAGGGCCCCCTCTAAGGCCCAAAATATATTTTTGCCTATAACTTTTTTCCTATCGGAAAAGTGTCGATTGTTTCGGCACGCCTTTCTTTGGGCTGATGAGTGCTTTCGATTGATACCCATTTCAAGCAGTTTAGAAAATAAACTTTGGGGGAAAATGGGGAAAGTAGATTTCCCCCCTTAGAAAGTAGGGTTTTGACCCCTTAGACTTCAATGCAAATGATGGTCTTTTCAGCCAGATTACTTGGGTCGTAGAGAAGAGTGTCTGTGCCGATTTTGAAGAAAATCGTAGGGGCCCCCTCATAGGCCCCAAATATAGCTTTGCCTATAACTGTTTTCCTATAGGAAAAGTGTCAATTTTTTCGCCACGGCTGTCTTTGGGCTGATGAGTGCTTTCGATTTATATCCATTTCAAGCAGTTTCGAAAATAAACTTTGGCGGAAAATAGGGAAAGTAGATTTCACCCCTTAGAAAGTAGGGTTTTGACCCCTTAGACTTCAATGCAAATGATGGTCTCTTCAGCCAGATTACTTGCCTCGTAGAGAAGAGTGTCTGTGTCGATTTTGAAGTAAATCGTAGGGGCCCCCTTATAGGCCCAAAATATAGTTTTGCCTATAACTGTTTTTCTTATAGGAAAAGTGTCGATTGTTTCGGCACGCCTTTCTTTGGGCTGATGAGTGCTTTCGATTGATACCCATTTCAAGCAGTTTAGAAAATAAACTTTGGGGGGAAATAGGGAAAGTAGATTTCACCCCTTAGAAAGTAGGGTTTTGACCCCTTAGAATTCAATGCAAATGATGGTCTCTTCAGCCAGATTACTTGCGTCGTAGAGAAGAGTGTCTGTGCTGATTTTGAAGAAAATCGTAGGGGCCCCCTTATAGGCCCAAAATATAGTTTAGCCTATAACTGTTTTTCTTATAGGAAAAGTTTTGATTTTTTTCGTCACGGCTGTCTTTGAGCTGATGAGTGCTTTCGAATGATACCCATTTCGAGCAGTTTCGAAAATAAACTTTGGGGGAAAATGGGGAAAGTATATTTCACCCCTTAGAAAGTAGGGTTTTGACCCCTTAGACTTCAATGCAAATGATGGTCTTTTCAGCCAGATTACTTGCTTCGCAGAGAAGAGTGTCTGTGCCGATTTTGAAGAAAATCGTAGGGGCCCCCTCATAGGTCCCAAATATAGGTTTTCCTATAATTTTTTTCCTATCAGAAAAGTGTCAATTTTTACGCCACGGCTGTCTTTGGGCTGATGAGTGCTTTCGATTGATATCCATTTCGAGCAGTTTAGAAAATAAACTTTGGGGGAAAATGGGGAAAATAGATTTCACCCCTTAGAAAGTAGGGTTTTGACCCCTTAGACTTCAATGCAAATGATGGTCTCTTCAGCCAGATTACTTTCCTCGTAGAGAAGAGTGTCTGTGCCGATTTTGAAGAAAATCGTAGGGCCCCCTCTAAGGCCCAAAATATATTTTTGCCTATAACTTTTTTCCTATCGGAAAAGTGTCGATTGTTTCGGCACGCCTTTCTTTGGGCTGATGAGTGCTTTCGATTGATACCCATTTCAAGCAGTTTAGAAAATAAACTTTGGGGGGAAAATGGGGAAAGTAGATTTCCCCCCTTAGAAAGTAGGGTTTTGGCCCCTTAGACTTCAATGCAAATGATGGTCTCTTCAGCCAGATTACTTGCCTCGTAGAGAAGAGTGTCTGTGCCGATTTTGAAGAAAATCGTAGGGGCCCCCTCATAGGCCCCAAATATAGGTTTGCCTATTACTTTTTTCCTATCGGAAAAGTGTCAATGTTTTTGCCACGGCTGTCTTTGGGCTGATGAGTGCTTTTGATTGATACCCATTGCGAGCAATTTTGAAAATAAACTTTGGGGGAAAATGGGGAAAGTAGATTTCACCCCTTAGAAAGTAGGGTTTTGACCCCTTAGACTTCAATGCAAATGATGGTCTCTTCAGCCAGATTACTTGCCTCGTAGAGAAGAGTGTATTTGCCGATTTTGAAGAAAATCGTAGGGGCCCCCTTATAGGCCCAAAATATAGTTTTGCCTATAACTGTTTTTCTTATAGGAAAAGTGTCGATTGTTTCGGCACGCCTTTCTTTGGGCTGATGAGTGCTTTAGATTGATACCCATTTCAAGCAGTTTAGAAAATAAACTTGGGGGGAAATAGGGAAAGTAGATTTCACCCCTTAGAAAGTAGGGTTTTGACCCCTTAGAATTCAATGCAAATGATGGTCTCTTCAGCCAGATTACTTGCGTCGTAGAGAAGAGTGTCTGTGCTGATTTTGAAGAAAATCGTAGGGGCCCCCTTATAGGCCCAAAATATAGTTTAGCCTATAACTGTTTTTCCTATAGGAAAAGTTTCCATTTTTTTCGTCACGGCTGTCTTTGGGCTGATGAGTGCTTTCGAATGATACCCATTTCGAGCAGTTTCGAAAATAAACTTTGGGGGAAAATGGGGAAAATAGATTTCACCCCTTAGAAAGTAGGGTTTTGACCCCTTAGACTTCAATGCAAATGATGGTCTCTTCAGCCAGATTACTTTCCTCGTAGAGAAGAGTGTCTGTGCCGATTTTGAAGAAAATCGTAGGGCCCCCTCTAAGGCCCAAAATATATTTTTGCCTATAACTTTTTTCCTATCGGAAAAGTGTCGATTGTTTCGGCACGCCTTTCTTTGGGATGATGAGTACTGTCGATTGATACACATTTCAAGCAGTTTAGAAAATAAACTTTGGGGGAAAATGGGGAAAGTAGATTTCCCCCCTTAGAAAGTAGGGTTTTGACCCCTTAGACTTCAATGCAAATGATGGTCTCTTCGGCCAGATTACTTGCCTCGTAGAGAAGAGTGTCTGTGCCGATTTTGAAGAAAATCGTAGGGGCCCCCTCATAGGCCCCAAATATAGGTTTGCCTATTACTTTTTTCCTATCGTAAAAGTGTCAATTTTTCGCCACGGCTGTCTTTGGGCTGATGAGCGCTTTCAATTGATAACCATTTCGAGCAATTTTGAAAATAAACTTTGTGGGAAAATGGGGAAAGTAGATTTCACCCCTTAGAAAGTAGGGTTTTGACCCCTTAGACTTCAATGCAAATGATGGTCTCTTCAGCCAGATTACTTTCCTCGTAGAGAAGAGTCTCTGTGCCGATTTTGAAGAAAATCGTAGGGGTCTCCTCTTAGGCCCCAAATATAGGTTTGCCTATAACTTTTTTCCTATCGGAAAAGTGTCGATTGTTTCGGCACGGCTTTCTTTGGGCTGATGAGTACTTTCAATTGATACCCATTTCAAGCAGTTTAGAAAATAACCTTTGGGGGGAAAATGGGGAAAGTAGATTTCGCCCCTTAGAAAGTAGGGTTTTGACCCCTTAGACTTCAATGCAAATGATGGTCTCTTCAGCCAGATTACTTGCCTCGTAGAGAAGAGTGTCTGTGCCGATTTTGAAGAAAATCGTAGGGGCCCCCTCATAGGCCCAAAATATAGCTTTGCCTATAACTTTTTTTCCTATAGGAAAAGTGTCCATTTTTTCGCCACGGCTGTCTTTGGGCTGATGAGTGCTTTCGATTGATACCCATTTCGAGCAGTTTTGAAAATAAACTTTGGGGGAAAGTGGGGAAAGTAGATTTCACCCCTTAGAAAGTAGGGTTTTGACCCCTTAGACTTCAATGCAAATGATGGTCTCTTGAGCCAAATTACTTGCCTCGTAGAGAAGAGTGTCTGTGCCGATTTAGAAGAAAATCGTGAGGGCCCCCTCATAGGTCCCAAATATAGGTTTGCCTATAACTGTCTTCCTATGGGAAAAGTGTCGATTGTTTTGGGACGGCTTTCTTTGGGCTGATGAGTGCTTTCGATTGATATCCATTTCAAGCAGTTTAGAAAATAAACTTTGGGGGAAAATATGGAAAGTAGATTTCCCCCCCCCCCCCCTTAGAAAGTAGGGTTTTGACCCCTTAGACTTCAATGCAAATGATGGTCTCTTCAGCCAGATTACTTGCCTCGTAGAGAAGAGTGTCTGTGCCGATTTTGAAGAATATCGTAGGGCCCCCTCTGAGGCCCAAAATATATTTTTGCCTATAACTTTTTTCCTATCGGAAAAGTGTCGATTGTTTCGGCCCGCCTTTCTTTGGGCTGATGAGTGCTTTCGATTGATACCCATTTCAAGCAGTTTAGAAAATAAACTTTGGGGGGAAAATGGGGAAAGTAGATTTCCCCCCTTAGAAAGTAGGGTTTTGACCCCTTAGACTTCAATGCAAATGATGGTCTTTTCAGCCAGATTACTTGGGTCGTAGAGAAGAGTGTCTGTGCCGATTTTGAAGAATATCGTAGGGGCCCCCTCATAGGCCCCAAATATAGCTTTGCCTATAACTGTTTTCCTATAGGAAAAGTGCATTTTTTTCGCCACGGCTGTCTTTAGGATGATGAGTGCTTTCGATTGATACCCATTTCAAGCAGTTTAGAAAATAACCTTTGGGGGGAAAATGGGGAAAGTAGATTTCGCCCCTTAGAAAGTAGGGTTTTGACCCCTTAGACTTCAATGCAAATGATGGTCTCTTCAGCCAGATTACTTGCCTCGTAGAGAAGAGTGTCTGTGCCGATTTTGAAGAAAATCGTAGGGGCCCCCTCTTAGGCCCAAAATATAGCTTTGCGTATAACTTTTTTTCCTATAGGAAAAGTGTCCATTTTTTCGCCACGGCTGTCTTTGGGCTGATGAGTGCTTTCGATTGATACCCATTTCGAGCAGTTTTGAAAATAAACTTTGGGGGAAAGTGGGGAAAGTAGATTTCACCCCTTAGAAAGTAAGGTTTTGACCCCTTAGACTTCAATGCAAATGATGGTCTCTTCAGCCAGATTACTTTCCTCGTAGAGAAGAGTGTCGGTGCCGATTTTGAAGAAAATCGTAGGGGCCCCCTTATAGGCCCAAAATATAGTTTTGCCTATAACTGTTTTTCTTATAGGAAAAGTGTCGATTGTTTCGGCACGCCTTTCTTTGGGCTGATGAGTGATTTCGATTGATACCCATTTCAAGCAGTTTAGAAAATAAACTTTGGGGGGAAATAGGGAAAGTAGATTTCACCCCTTAGAAAGTAGGGTTTTGACCCCTTAGAATTCAATGCAAATGATGGTCTCTTCAGCCAGATTACTTGCGTCGTAGAGAAGAGTGTCTGTGCTGATTTTGAAGAAAATCGTAGGGGCCCCCTTATAGGCCCAAAATATAGTGTAGCCTATAACTTTTTTTCTTATAGGAAAAGTTTCGATTTTTTCGTCACGGCTGTCTTTGGGCTGATGAGAGCTTTCGAATGATACCCATTTCGAGCAGTTTCGAAAATAAACTTTGGGGGAAAATGGGGAAAGTATATTTCACCCCTTAGAAAGTAGGGTTTTGACCCCTTAGACTTCAATGCAAATGATGGTCTTTTCAGCCAGATTACTTGCTTCGCAGAGAAGAGTGTCTGTGCCAATTTTGAAGAAAATCGTAGGGGCCCCCTCATAGGTCCCAAATATAGGTTTGCCTATAACTTTTTTCCTATCACAAAAGTGTCAATTTTTACGCCACGGCTGTCTTTGGGCTGATGAGTGCTTTCGATTGATACCCATTTCGAGCAGTTTAGAAAATAAACTTTGGGGGAAAATGGGGAAAATAGATTTCACCCCTTAGAAAGTAGGGTTTTGACCCCTTAGACTTCAATGCAAATGATGGTCTCTTCAGCCAGATTACTTTCCTCGTAGAGAAGAGTGTCTGTGCCGATTTTGAAGAAAATCGTAGGGCCCCCTCTAAGGCCCAAAATATATTTTTGCCTATAACTTTTTTCCTATCGGAAAAGTGTCGATTGTTTCGGCACGCCTTTCTTTGGGCTGATGAGTGCTTTCGATTGATACCCATTTGAAGCAGTTTAGAAAATAAACTTTGGGGGAAAATGGGGAAAGTAGATTTCCCCTCTTAGAAAGTAGGGTTTTGACCCCTTAGACTTCAATGCAAATGATGGTCTCTTCAGCCAGATTACTTGCCTCGTAGAGAAGAGTGTCTGTGCCGATTTTGAAGAAAATCGTAGGGGCCCCCTCATAGGCCCCAAATATAGGTTTGCCTATTACATTTTTCCTATCGGAAAAGTGTCAATGTTTTCGCCACGGCTGTCTTTGGACTGATGAGTGCTTTTGATTGATACCCATTTCGAGTAATTTTGAAAATAAACTTTGGGGGAAAATGGGGAAAGTAGATTTCACCCCTTAGAAAGTAGGGTTTTGACCCCTTAGACTTCAATGCAAATGATGGTCTCTTGAGCCAAATTACTTGCCTCGTAGAGAAGAGTGTCTGTATTGATTTAGAAGAAAATCGTGGGGGCCCCCTCTTAGGCCCCAAATATAGGTTTGCCTATAACTGTCTTCCTATGGGAAAAGTGTCGATTGTTTTGGGACGGCTTTCTTTGGGCTGATGAGTGCTTTCGATTAATACCCATTTTAAGCAGTTTAGAAAATAAACTTTGGGGGAAAATGGGGAAAGTAGATTTCCCCCCTTAGAAAGTAGGGTTTTGACCCCTTAGACTTCAATGCAAATGATGGTCTTTTCAGCCAGATTACTTGGGTCGTAGAGAAGAGTGTCTGTGCCGATTTTGAAGAAAATCGTAGGGGCCCCCTCATAGGCCCCAAATATAGGTTTGCCTATTACTTTTTTCCTATCGTAAAAGTGTCAATTTTTTTCGCCACGGCTGTCTTTGGGCTGATGAGCGCTTTCGATTGATAACCATTTCGAGCAATTGTGAAAATAAACTTTGGGGGAAAATGGGGAAAGTAGATTTCACCCCTTAGAAAGTAGGGTTTTGACTCCTTAGACTTCAATGCAAATGATGGTCTCTTCAGCCAGATTACTTTCCTCGTAGAGAAGAGTCTCTGTGCCGATTTTGAAGAAAATCGTAGGGGTCTCCTCATAGGCCCCAAATATAGGTTTGCCTATAACTTTTTTCCTATCGGAAAAGTGTCGATTGTTTCGGCACGGCTTTCTTTGGGCTGATGAGTACTTTCAATTGATACCCATTTCAAGCAGTTTAGAAAATAACCTTTGGGGGGAAAATGGGGAAAGTAGATTTCGCCCCTTAGAAAGTAGGGTTTTGACCCCTTAGACTTCAATGCAAATGATGGTCTCTTCAGCCAGATTACTTGCCTCGTAGAGAAGAGTGTCTGTGCCGATTTTGAAGAAAATCGTAGGGGCCCCCTCATAGGCCCAAAATATAGCTTTGCGTATAACTTTTTTTCCTATAGGAAAAGTGTCCATTTTTTCGCCACGGCTGTCTTTGGGCTGATGAGTGCTTTCGATTGATACCCATTTCGAGCAGTTTTGAAAATAAACTTTGGGGGAAAGTGGGGAAAGTAGATTTCACCCCTTAGAAAGTAAGGTTTTGACCCCTTAGACTTCAATGCAAATGATGGTCTCTTGAGCCAAATTACTTGCCTCGTAGAGAAGAGTGTCTGTGCCGATTTAGAAGAAAATCGTGAGGGCCCCCTCATAGGTCCCAAATATAGGTTTGCCTATAACTGTCTTCCTATGGGAAAAGTGTCGATTGTTTTGGGACGGCTTTCTTTGGGCTGATGAGTGCTTTCGATTGATACCCATTTCAAGCAGTTTAGAAAATAAACTTTGGGGGAAAATGGGGAAAGTAGATTTCCCCCCCTTAGAAAGTAGGGTTTTGACCCCTTAGACTTCAATGCAAATGATGGTCTCTTCAGCCAGATTACTTGCCTCGTAGAGAAGAGTGTCTGTGCCGATTTTGAAGAATATCGTAGGGCCCCCTCTAAGGCCCAAAATATATTTTTGCCTATAACTTTTTTCCTATCGGAAAAGTGTCGATTGTTTCGGCACGCCTTTCTTTGGGCTGATGAGTGCTTTCGATTGATACCCATTTCAAGCAGTTTAGAAAATAAACTTTGGGGGAAAATGGGGAAAGTAGATTTCCCCCCTTAGAAAGTAGGGTTTTGACCCCTTAGACTTCAATGCAAATGATGGTCTTTTCAGCCAGATTACTTTGGTCGTAGAGAAGAGTGTCTGTGCCGATTTTGAAGAAAATCGTAGGGGCCCCCTCATAGGCCCCAAATATAGCTTTGCCTATAACTGTTTTCCTATAGGAAAAGTGTCAATTTTTCGCCACGGCTGTCTTTGGGCTGATGAGTGCTTTCGATTGATATCCATTTCAAGCAGTTTCGAAAATAAACTTTGGGGGAAAATAGGGAAAGTAGATTTCACCCCTTAGAAAGTAGGGTTTTGACCCCTTAGACTTCAATGCAAATGATGGTCTCTTCAGCCAGATTACTTGCCTCGTAGAGAAGAGTGTCTGTGCCGATTTTGAAGAAAATCGTAGGGGCCCCCTTATAGGCCCAAAATATAGTTTTGCCTATAACTGTTTTTCTTATAGGAAAAGTGTCGATTGTTTCGGCACGCCTTTCTTTGAGCTGATGAGTGCTTTCGATTGATACCCATTTCAAGCAGTTTAGAAAATAAACTTTGGGGGGAAATAGGGAAAGTAGATTTCACCCCTTAGAAAGTAGGGTTTTGACCCCTTAGAATTCAATGCAAATGATGGTCTCTTCAGCCAGATTACTTGCGTCGTAGAGAAGAGTGTCTGTGCTGATTTTGAAGAAAATCGTAGGGGCCCCCTTATAGGCCCAAAATATAGTTTAGCCTATAACTGTTTTTCTTATAGGAAAAGTTTCGATTTTTTCGTCACGGCTGTCTTTGGGCTGATGAGAGCTTTTGAATGATACCCATTTCGAGCAGTTTCGAAAATAAACTTTGGGGGAAAATGGGGAAAGTATATTTCACCCCTTAGAAAGTAGGGTTTTGACCCCTTAGACTTCAATGCAAATGATGGTCTTTTCAGCCAGATTACTTGCTTCGCAGAGAAGAGTGTCTGTGCCGATCTTGAAGAAAATCGTAGGGGCCCCCTCATAGGACCCAAATATAGGTTTGCCTATAACTTTTTTCCTATCAGAAAAGTGTCAATTTTTACGCCACGGCTGTCTTTGGGCTGATGAGTGCTTTCGATTGATACCCATTTCGAGCAGTTTAGAAAATAAACTTTGGGGGAAAATGGGGAAAATAGATTTCACCCCTTAGAAAGTAGGGTTTTGACCCCTTAGACTTCAATGCAAATGATGGTCTCTTCAGCCAGATTACTTTCCTCGTAGAGAAGAGTCTCTGTGCCGATTTTGAAGAAAATCGTAGGGGTCTCCTCATAGGCCCCAAATATAGGTTTGCCTATAACTTTTTTCCTATCGGAAAAGTGTCGATTGTTTCGGCACGGCTTTCTTTGGGCTGATGAGTACTTTCAATTGATACCCATTTCAAGCAGTTTAGAAAATAACCTTTGGGGGGAAAATGGGGAAAGTAGATTTCGCCCCTTAGAAAGTAGGGTTTTGACCCCTTAGACTTCAATGCAAATGATGGTCTCTTCAGCCAGATTACTTGCCTCGTAGAGAAGAGTGTCTGTGCCGATTTTGAAGAAAATCGTAGGGGCCCCCTCATAGGCCCAAAATATAGCTTTGCGTATAACTTTTTTTCCTATAGGAAAAGTGTCCATTTTTTCGCCACGGCTGTCTTTGGGCTGATGAGTACTTTCGATTGATACCCATTTCGAGCAGTTTTGAAAATAAACTTTGGGGGAAAGTGGGGAAAGTAGATTTCACCCCTTAGAAAGTAAGGTTTTGACCCCTTAGACTTCAATGCAAATGATGGTCTCTTGAGCCAAATTACTTGCCTCGTAGAGAAGAGTGTCTGTGCCGATTTAGAAGAAAATCGTGAGGGCCCCCTCATAGGTCCCAAATATAGGTTTGCCTATAACTGTCTTCCTATGGGAAAAGTGTCGATTGTTTTGGGACGGCTTTCTTTGGGCTGATGAGTGCTTTCGATTGATACCCATTTCAAGCAGTTTAGAAAATAAACTTTGGGGGAAAATGGGGAAAGTAGATTTCCCCCCCTTAGAAAGTAGGGTTTTGACCCCTTAGACTTCAATGCAAATGATGGTCTCTTCAGCCAGATTACTTGCCTCGTAGAGAAGAGTGTCTGTGCCGATTTTGAAGAATATCGTAGGGCCCCCTCTAAGGCCCAAAATATATTTTTGCCTATAACTTTTTTCCTATCGGAAAAGTGTCGATTGTTTCGGCACGCCTTTCTTTGGGCTGATGAGTGCTTTCGATTGATACCCATTTCAAGCAGTTTAGAAAATAAACTTTGGGGGAAAATGGGGAAAGTAGATTTCCCCCCTTAGAAAGTAGGGTTTTGACCCCTTAGACTTCAATGCAAATGATGGTCTTTTCAGCCAGATTACTTTGGTCGTAGAGAAGAGTGTCTGTGCCGATTTTGAAGAAAATCGTAGGGGCCCCCTCATAGGCCCCAAATATAGCTTTGCCTATAACTGTTTTCCTATAAGAAAAGTGTCAATTTTTCGCCACGGCTGTCTTTGGGCTGATGAGTGCTTTCGATTGATATCCATTTCAAGCAGTTTCGATAATAAACTTTGGGGGAAAATAGGGAAAGTAGATTTCACCCCTTAGAAAGTAGGGTTTTGACCCCTTAGACTTCAATGCAAATGATGGTCTCTTCAGCCAGATTACTTGCCTCGTAGAGAAGAGTGTCTGTGCCGATTTTGAAGAAAATCGTAGGGGCCCCCTTATAGGCCCAAAATATAGTTTTGCCTATAACTGTTTTTCTTATAGGAAAAGTGTCGATTGTTTCGGCACGCCTTTCTTTGAGCTGATGAGTGCTTTCGATTGATACCCATTTCAAGCAGTTTAGAAAATAAACTTTGGGGGGAAATAGGGAAAGTAGATTTCACCCCTTAGAAAGTAGGGTTTTGACCCCTTAGAATTCAATGCAAATGATGGTCTCTTCAGCCAGATTACTTGCGTCGTAGAGAAGAGTGTCTGTGCTGATTTTGAAGAAAATCGTAGGGGCCCCCTTATAGGCCCAAAATATAGTTTAGCCTATAACTGTTTTTCTTATAGGAAAAGTTTCGATTTTTTCGTCACGGCTGTCTTTGGGCTGATGAGAGCTTTCGAATGATACCCATTTCGAGCAGTTTCGAAAATAAACTTTGGGGGAAAATGGGGAAAGTATATTTCACCCCTTAGAAAGTAGGGTTTTGACCCCTTAGACTTCAATGCAAATGATGGTCTTTTCAGCCAGATTACTTGCTTCGCAGAGAAGAGTGTCTGTGCCGATCTTGAAGAAAATCGTAGGGGCCCCCTCATAGGACCCAAATATAGGTTTGCCTATAACTTTTTTCCTATCAGAAAAGTGTTAATTTTTACGCCACGGCTGTCTTTGGGCTGATGAGTGCTTTCGATTGATACCCATTTCGAGCAGTTTAGAAAATAAACTTTGGGGGAAAATGGGGAAAATAGATTTCACCCCTTAGAAAGTAGGGTTTTGACCCCTTAGACTTCAATGCAAATGATGGTCTCTTCAGCCAGATTACTTTCCTCGTAGAGAAGAGTGTCTGTGCTGATTTTGAAGAAAATCGTAGGGCCCCCTCTAAGGCCCAAAATATATTTTTGCCTATAACTTTTTTCCTATCGGAAAAGTGTCGATTGTTTCGGCACGCCTTTCTTTGGGCTGATGAGTGCTTTCGATTGATACTCATTTCAAGCAGTTTAGAAAATAAACTTTGGGGGAAAATGGGGAAAGTAGATTTCCCCCCTTAGAAAGTAGGGTTTTGACCCCTTAGACTTCAATGCAAATGATGGTCTCTTCAGCCAGATTACTTGCCTCGTAGAGAAGAGTGTCTGTGCCGATTTTGAAGAAAATCGTAGGGGCCCCTCATAGGCCCCAAATATAGGTTTGCCTATTACATTTTTCCTATCGGAAAAGTGTCAATGTTTTCACCACGGCTGTCTTTGGGCTGATGAGTGCTTTTGATTGATACCCATTTCGAGTAATTTTGAAAATAAACTTTGGGGGAAAATGGGGAAAGTAGATTTCACCCCTTAGAAAGTAGGGTTTTGACCCCTTAGACTTCAATGCAAATGATGGTCTCTTGAGCCAAATTACTTGCCTCGTAGAGAAGAGTGTCTGTATTGATTTAGAAGAAAATCGTGGGGGCCCCCTCATAGGCCCCAAATATAGGTTTGCCTATAACTGTCTTCCTATGGGAAAAGTGTCGATTGTTTTGGGACGGCTTTCTTTGGGCTGATAAGTGCTTTCGATTAATACCCATTTTAAGCAGTTTAGAAAATAAACTTTGGGAGAAAATGGGGAAAGTAGATTTCCCCCATTAGAAAGTAGGGTTTTGACCCCTTAGACTTCAATGCAAATGATGGTCTCTTCAGCCAGATTACTTGCCTCGTAGGGAAGAGTGTCTGTGCCGATTTTGAAGAATATCGTAGGGCCCCCTCTAAGGCCCAAAATATATTTTTGCCTATAACTTTTTTCCTATCGGAAAAGTGTCGATTGTTTCGGCACGCCTTTCTTTGGGCTGATGAGTGCTTTCGATTGATACCCATTTCAAGCAGTTTAGAAAATAAACTTTGGGGGAAAATGGGGAAAGTAGATTTCAACCCTTAGAAAGTAGGGTTTTGACCCCTTAGACTTCAATGCAAATGATGGTCTCTACAGCCAGATTACTTGCGTCGTAGAGAAGAGTGTCTGTGCCGATTTTGAAGAAAATCGTAGTGGCCCCCTCATAGGCCCCAAATATAGGTTTGCCTATTACTTTTTTCCTATCGTAAAAGTGTCAATTTTTCGCCACGGCTGTCTTTGGGCTGATGAGCGCTTTCGATTGATACCCATTTCGAGCAATTTTGAAAATAAACTTAGGGGAAAATGGGGAAAGTAGATTTCACCCCTTAGAAAGTAGGGTTTTGACCCCTTAGACTTCAATGCAAATGATGGTCTCTTCAGCCAGATTACTTTCCTCGTAGAGAAGAGTCTCTGTGCTGATTTTGAAGAAAATCGTAGGGGTCTCCTCATAGGCCCCAAATATAGGTTTGCCTATAACTTTTTTCCTATCGGAAAAGTGTCGATTGTTTCGGCACGGCTTTCTTTGGGCTGATGAGTACTTTCGATTGATACCCATTTCAAGCAGTTTAGAAAATAACCTTTGGGGGGAAAATGGGGAAAGTAGATTTCGCCCCTTAGAAAGTAGGGTTTTGACCCCTTAGACTTCAATGCAAATGATGGTCTCTTCAGGCAGATTACTTTCCTCGTAGAGAAGAGTGTCTGTGCCGATTTTGAAGAAAATCGTAGGGCCCCTCTAAGGCCCAAAATATATTTTTGCCTATAACTTTTTTCCTATCGGAAAAGTGTCGATTGTTTCGGCACGCCTTTCTTTGGGCTGATGAGTGCTTTCGATTGATACCCATTTCAAGCAGTTTAGAAAATAAACTTTGGGGGAAAATGGGGAAAGTAGATTTCCCCCCTTAGAAAGTAGGGTATTGACCCCTTAGACTTCAATGCAAATGATGGTCTCTTCAGCCAGATTACTTGCCTCGTAGAGAAGAGTGTCTGTGCCGATTTTGAAGAAAATCGTAGGGGCCCCCTCATAGGCCCCAAATATAGGTTTGCCTATTACTTTTTTCCTATCGGAAAAGTGTCAATGTTTTCGCCACGGCTGTCTTTGGGCTGATGAGTGCTTTTGATTGATACCCATTTCGAGCAATTTTGAAAATAAACTTTGGGGGAAAATGGGGAAAGTAGATTTCACCCCTTAGAAAGTAGGGTTTTGACCCCTTAGACTTCAATGCAAATGATGGTCTCTTCAGCCAGATTACTTGCCTCGTAGAGAAGAGTGTCTGTGCCGATTTTGAAGAAAATCGTAGGGGCCCCCTCATAGGCCCAAAATATAGCTTTGCCTATAACTTTTTTCCTATAAGAAAAGTGTCGATTTTTTCGCCACGGCTGTCTTTGGGCTGATGAGTGCTTTCGATTGATATCCATTTCAAGCAGTTTCGAAAATAAACTTTGGGGGAAAATAGGGAAAGTAGATTTCACCCCTTAGAAAGTAGGGTTTTGACCCCTTAGACTTCAATGCAAATGATGGTATCTTAAGCCAGATTACTTGCGTCGTAGAGAAGAGTGTCTGTGCTGATTTTGAACAAAATAGTAGGGGCCCCTCATAGGCCGAAAATATAGTTTTGCATATAACTGTTTTTCCTATAAGAAAAGTGTCCATTTTTTCGTCACGGCTGTCTTTGGGCTGATGAGTGCTTTCGGATGATACCCATTTCGAGCAGTTTCGAA
Source organism: Chirona hameri (assembly GCA_036785665.1). NCBI lineage: Eukaryota > Metazoa > Arthropoda > Thecostraca > Balanomorpha > Balanidae > Chirona > Chirona hameri. The sequence goes on from JAXIVJ010000066.1 coordinate 295,554, forward strand.
AATACGCTTTGGGGGGAAAATGGGGAAAATAGATTTCACCCCTTAGAAAGTAGGGTTTTGACCCCTTAGACTTCAATGCAAATGATGGTCTCTTCAGCCAGATTACTTTCCTCGTAGAGAAGAGTGTCTGAGCCGATTTTGAAGAAAATCGTAGGGCCCCCTCTAAGGCCCAAAATATATTTTTGCCTATAACTTTTTTCCTATCGGAAAAGTGTCGATTGTTTCGGCACGCCCTTCTTTGGGCTGATGAGTGCTTTCGATTGATACCCATTTCAAGCAGTTTAGAAAATAAACTTTGGGGGAAAATGGGGAAAGTAGATTTCCCCCCTTAGAAAGTAGGGTTTTGACCCCTTAGACTTCAATGCAAATGATGGTCTCTTCAGCCAGATTACTTGCCTCTTAGAGAAGAGTGTCTGTGCCGATTTGGAAGAAAATCGTAGGGGCCCCCTTATAGGCCCAAAATATAGCTTTGCCTATAACTTTTTTCCTATAGGAAAACTGTCGATTGTTTCGCCACGGCTGTCTTTGGGCTGATGAGTGCTTTCGATTGATATCCATTTCAAGCAGTTTCGAAAATAAACTTTAGGGGAAAATAGGGAAAGTAGATTTCACCCCTTAGAAAGTAGGGTTTTGACCCCTTAGAATTCAATGCAAATGATGGTCTCTTCAGCCAGATTACTTGCGTCGTAGAGAAGAGTGTCTGTGCTGATTTTGAAGAAAATCGTAGGGGCCCCCTTATAGGCCCAAAATATAGTTTTGCCTATAACTGTTTTTCTTATATGAAAAATTTCGATTTTTTCGTCACGGCTGTCTTTGGGCTGATGAGAGCTTTCGAATGATACCCATTTCGAGCAGTTTCGAAAATAAACTTTGGGGGAAAATGGGGAAAGTATATTTCACCCCTTAGAAAGTAGGGTTTTGACCCCTTAGACTTCAATGCAAATGATGGTCTCTTCAGCCAGATTACTTGCCTCGTAGAGAAGAGTGTCTGTGCCGATTTTGAAGAAAATCGTAGGGGCCCCCTTATAGGCCCAAAATATAGTTTTGCCTATAACTGTTTTTCTTATAGGAAAAGTGTCGATTGTTTCGGCACGCCTTTCTTTGGGCTGATGAGTGCTTTCGATTGATACCCATTTCAAGCAGTTTAGAAAATAAACTTTGGGGGAAAATGGGGAAAGTAGATTTCCCCCCTTAGAAAGTAGGGTTTTGACCCCTTAGACTTCAATGCAAATGATGGTCTTTTCAGCCAGATTACTTGGGTCGTAGAGAAGAGTGTCTGTGCCGATTTTGAAGAAAATCGTAGGGGCCCCCTCATAGGCCCCAAATATAGGTTTGCCTATTACTTTTTTCCTATCGTAAAAGTGTCAATTTTTCGCCACGGCTGTCTTTGGGCTGATGAGCGCTTTCGATTGATACCCATTTCGAGCAATTTTGAAAATAAACTTTGGGGGAAAATGGGGAAAGTAGATTTCACCCCTTAGAAAGTAGGGTTTTGACCCCTTAGACTTCAATGCAAATGATGGTCTCTTCAGCCAGATTACTTTCCTCGTAGAGAAGAGTCTCTGTGCCGATTTTGAAGAAAATCGTAGGGGTCTCCTCATAGGCCCCAAATATAGGTTTGCCTATAACTGTCTTCCTATGTGAAAAGTGTCGATTGTTTTGGGACCGCTTTCTTTGGGCTGATGAGTGCTTTCGATTGATACCCATTTCAAGCAGTTTAGAAAATAGACTTTGGGGGAAAATGGGGAAAGTAGATTTCCCCCCCTTAGAAAGTAGGGTTTTGACCCCTTAGACTTCAATGCAAATGATGGTCTCTTCAGCCAGATTACTTGCGTCGTAGAGAAGAGTGTCTGTGCTGATTTTGAAGAAAATCGTAGGGGCCCCCTCTAAGGCCCAAAATATATTTTTGCCTATAACTTTTTTCCTATCGGAAAAGTGTCGATTGTTTCGGCACGCCTTTCTTTGGGCTGATGAGTGCTTTCGATTGATACCCATTTCAAGCAGTTTAGAAAATAAACTTTGGGGGAAAATGGGGAAAGTAGATTTCCCCCCTTAGAAAGTAGGGTTTTGACCCCTTAGACTTCAATGCAAATGATGGTCTTTTCAGCCAGATTACTTGAGTCGTAGAGAAGAGTGTCTGTGCCGATTTTGAAGAAAATCGTAGGGGCCCCCTTATAGGCCCCAAATATAGGTTTGCCTATTACTTTTTTCCTATCGGAAAAGTGTCAATGTTTTTGCCACGGCTGTCTTTGGGCTGATGAGTGCTTTCGATTTATACCCATTTCGAGCAATTTTGAAAATAAACTTTGGGGGAAAATGGGGAAAGTAGATTTCACCCCTTAGAAAGTAGGGTTTTGACCCCTTAGACTTCAATGCAAATGATGGTCTCTTCAGCCAGATTACTTTCCTCGTAGAGAAGAGTCTCTGTGCCGATTTTGAAGAATATCGTAGGGGCCCCCTCATAGGCCCCAAATATAGGTTTGCCTATAACTTTTTTCCTATCGGAAAAGTGTCGATTGTTTCGGCATGGCTTTCTTTGGGCTGATGAGTACTTTCAATTGATACCCATTTCAAGCAGTTTAGAAAATAACCTTTGGGGGGAAAATGGGGAAAGTAGATTTCGCCCCTTAGAAAGTAGGGTTTTGACCCCTTAGACTTCAATGCAAATGATGGTCTCTTCAGCCAGATTACTTTCCTCGTAGAGAAGAGTGTCTTTGCCGATTTTGAAGAAAATCGTAGGGGCCCCCTCATAGGCCCAAAATATAGCTTTGCCTATAACTTTTTTTCCTATAAAAAAATTGCCTATTTTTTTTGCCACGGCTGTCTTTGGGCTGATGAGTGCTTTCGATTGATACCCATTTCGAGCAGTTTTGAAAATAAACTTTGGGGGAAAGTGGGGAAAGTAGATTTCACCCCTTAGAAAGTAGGGTTTTGACCCCTTAGACTTCAATGCAAATGATGGTCTCTTGAGCCAAATTACTTGCCTCGTAGAGAAGAGTGTCTGTGCCGATTTAGAAGAAAATCGTGAGGGCCCCTCATAGGTCCCAAATATAGGTTTGCCTATAACTGTCTTCCTATGGGAAAAGTGTCGATTGTTTTGGGACGGCTTTCTTTGGGCTGAAGAGTGCTTTCGATTGATACCCATTTCAAGCAGTTTAGAAAATAAACTTTGGGGGAAAATGGGGAAAGTAGATTTCCCCCCTTAGAAAGTAGGGTTTTGACCCCTTAGACTTCAATGCAAATGATGGTCTCTTCAGCCAGATTACTTGCCTCGTAGAGAAGAGTGTCTGTGCCGATTTTGAAGAAAATCGTAGGGCGCCCTCTAAGGCCCAAAATATATTTTTGCCTATAACTTTTTTCCTATCGGAAAAGTGTCGATTGTTTCGGCACGCCTTTCTTTGGGCTGATGAGTGCTTTCGATTGATACCCATTTCAAGCAGTTTAGAAAATAAACTTTGGGGGAAAATGGGGAAAGTAGATTTCCCCCCTTAGAAAGTAGGGTTTTGACCCCTTAGACTTCAATGCAAATGATGGTCTTTTCAGCCAGATTACTTGGGTCGTAGAGAAGAGTGTCTGTGCCGATTTTGAAGAAAATCGTAGGGGCCCCCTCATAGGCCCCAAATATAGCTTTGCCTATAACTGTTTTCCTATAGGAAAAGTTTCGATTTTTTCGCCACGGCTGTCTTTGGGCTGATGATTGCTTTCGATTGATATCCATTTCAAGCAGTTTCGAAAATAAACTTTGGGGGAAAATAGGGAAAGTAGATTTCACCCCTTAGAAAGTAGGGTTTTGACCCCTTAGACTTCAATGCATATGATGGTCTCTTCAGCCAGATTACTTGCCTCGTAGAGAAGAGTGTCTGTGCCGATTTTGAAGAAAATCGTAGGGGCCCCCTTATAGGCCCAAAATATAGTTTTGCCTATAACTGTTTTTCTTATAGGAAAAGTGTCGATTGTTTCGGCACGCCTTTCTTTGGGCTGATGAGTGCTTTCGATTGATACCCATTTCAAGCAGTTTAGAAAATAAACTTTGGGGGGAAATAGGGAAAGTAGATTTCACCCCTTAGAAAGTAGGGTTTTGACCCCTTAGAATTCAATGCAAATGATGGTCTCTTCAGCCAGATTACTTGCGTCGTAGAGAAGAGTGTCTGTGCTGATTTTGAAGAAAATCGTAGGGGCCCCCTTATAGGCCCAAAATATAGTTTAGCCTATAACTGTTTTTCTTATAGGAAAAGTTTCGATTTTTTTCGTCACGGCTGTCTTTGGGCTGATGAGTGCTTTCGAAGGATACCCATTTCGAGCAGTTTCGAAAATAAACTTTGGGGGAAAATGGGGAAAGTATATTTCACCCCTTAGAAAGTAGGGTTTTGACCCCTTAGACTTCAATGCAAATGATGGTCTTTTCAGCCAGATTACTTGCTTCGCAGAGAAGAGTGTCTGTGCCAATTTTGAAGAAAATCGTAGGGGCCCCCTCATAGGTCCCAAATATAGGTTTGCCTATAACTTTTTTCCTATCAGAAAAGTGTCAATTTTTACGCCACGGCTGTCTTTGGGCTGATGAGTGCTTTCGATTGATACCCATTTCGAGCAGTTTAGAAAATAAACTTTGGGGGAAAATGGGGAAAATAGATTTCACCCCTTAGAAAGTAGGGTTTTGACCCCTTAGACTTCAATGCAAATGATGGTCTCTTCAGCCAGATTACTTTCCTCGTAGAGAAGAGTGTCTGTGCCGATTTTGAAGAAAATCGTAGGGCCCCCTCTAAGGCCCAAAATATATTTTTGCCTATAACTTTTTTCCTATCGGAAAAGTGTCAATTGTTTCGGCATGGCTTTCTTTGGGCTGATGAGTACTTTCAATTGATACCCATTTCAAGCAGTTTAGAAAATAACCTTTGGGGGGAAAATGGGGAAAGTAGATTTCGCCCCTTAGAAAGTAGGGTTTTGACCCCTTAGACTTCAATGCAAATGATGGTCTCTTCAGCCAGATTACTTTCCTCGTAGAGAAGAGTGTCTTTGCCGATTTTGAAGAAAATCGTAGGGGCCCCCTCATAGGCCCAAAATATAGCTTTGCCTATAACTTTTTTTCCTATAGGAAAAGTGTCGATTTTTTTTGCCACGGCTGTCTTTGGGCTGATGAGTGCTTTCGATTGATACCCATTTCGAGCAGTTTTGAAAATAAACTTTGGGGGAAAGTGGGGAAAGTAGATTTCACCCCTTAGAAAGTAGGGTTTTGACCCCTTAGACTTCAATGCAAATGATGGTCTCTTGAGCCAAATTACTTGCCTCGTAGAGAAGAGTGTTTGTGCCGATTTAGAAGAAAATCGTGAGGGCCCCTCATAGGTCCCAAATATAGGTTTGCCTATAACTGTCTTCCTATGGGAAAAGTGTCGATTGTTTTGGGACGGCTTTCTTTGGGCTGATGAGTGCTTTCGATTGATACCCATTTCAAGCAGTTTAGAAAATAAAATTTGGGGGAAAATGGGGAAAGTAGATTTCCCCCCTTAGAAAGTAGGGTTTTGACCCCTTAGACTTCAATGCAAATGATGGTCTCTTCAGCCAGATTACTTGCCTCGTAGAGAAGAGTGTCTGTGCCGATTTTGAAGAAAATCGTAGGGCGCCCTCTAAGGCCCAAAATATATTTTTGCCTATAACTTTTTTCCTATCGGAAAAGTGGCGATTGTTTCGGCACGCCTTTCTTTGGGCTGATGAGTGCTTTCGATTGATACCCATTTCAAGCAGTTTAGAAAATAAACTTTGGGGGAAAATGGGGAAAGTAGATTTCCTTCCTTAGAAAGTAGGGTTTTGACCCCTTAGACTTCAATGCAAATGATGGTCTTTTCAGCCAGATTACTGGGGTCGTAGAGAAGAGTGTCTGTGCCGATTTTAAAGAAAATCGTAGGGGCCCCCTCATAGGCCCCAAATATAGCTTTGCCTATAACTGTTTTCCTATAGGAAAAGTTTCGATTTTTTCGCCACGGCTGTCTTTGGGCTGATGAGTGCTTTCGATTGATATCCATTTCAAGCAGTTTCGAAAATAAACTTTGGGGGAAAATAGGGAAAGTAGATTTCACCCCTTAGAAAGTAGGGTTTTGACCCCTTAGACTTCAATGCATATGATGGTCTCTTCAGCCAGATTACTTGCCTCGTAGAGAAGAGTGTCTGTGCCGATTTTGAAGAAAATCGTAGTGGCCCCCTTATAGGCCCAAAATATAGTTTTGCCTATAACTGTTTTTCTTATAGGAAAAGTGTCGATTGTTTCGGCACGCCTTTCTTTGGGCTGATGAGTGCTTTCGATTGATACCCATTTCAAGCAGTTTAGAAAATAAACTTTGGGGGAAAATGGGGAAAGTAGATTTCCCCCCTTAGAAAGTAGGGTTTTGACCCCTTAGACTTCAATGCAAATGATGGTCTTTTCAGCCAGATTACTTGAGTCGTAGAGAAGAGTGTCTGTGCCGATTTTGAAGAAAATCGTAGGGGCCCCCTCATAGGCCCCAAATATAGGTTTGCCTATTACTTTTTTCCTATCGGAAAAGTGTCAATGTTTTCGCCACGGCTGTCTTTGGGCTGATGAGTGCTTTCGATTTATACCCATTTTGAGCAATTTTGAAAATAAACTTTGTGGGAAAATGGGGAAAGTAGATTTCACCCCTTAGAAAGTAGGGTTTTGACCCCTTAGACTTCAATGCAAATGATGGTCTCTTCAGCCAGATTACTTTCCTCGTAGAGAAGAGTCTCTGTGGCGATTTTGAAGAAAATCGTAGGGGCCCCCTCATAGGCCCCAAATATAGGTTTGCCTATAACTTTTTTCCTATCGGAAAAGTGTCGATTGTTTCGGCATGGCTTTCTTTGGGCTGATGAGTACTTTCAATTGATACCCATTTCAAGCAGTTTAGAAAATAACCTTTGGGGGGAAAATGGGGAAAGTAGATTTCGCCCCTTAGAAAGTAGGGTTTTGACCCCTTAGACTTCAATGCAAATGATGGTCTCTTCAGCCAGATTACTTTCCTCGTAGAGAAGAGTGTCTTTGCCGATTTTGAAGAAAATCGTATGGGCCCCCTCATAGGCCCAAAATATAGCTTTGCCTATAACTTTTTTTTCCTATAGGAAAAGTGTCGATTTTTTTTTGCCACGGCTGTCTTTGGGCTGATGAGTGCTTTCGATTGATACCCATTTCGAGCAGTTTTGAAAATAAACTTTGGGGGAAAGTGGGGAAAGTAGATTTCACCCCTTAGAAAGTAGGGTTTTGACCCCTTAGACTTCAATGCAAATGATGGTCTCTTGAGCCAAATTACTTGCCTCGTAGAGAAGAGTGTCTGTGCCGATTTAGAAGAAAATCGTGAGGGCCCCTCATAGGTCCCAAATATAGGTTTGCCTATAACTGTCTTCCTATGGGAAAAGTGTCGATTGTTTTGGGACGGCTTTCTTTGGGCTGAAGAGTGCTTTCGATTGATACCCATTTCAAGCAGTTTAGAAAATAAACTTTGGGGGAAAATGGGGAAAGTAGATTTCCCCCCTTAGAAAGTAGGGTTTTGACCCCTTAGACTTCAATGCAAATGATGGTCTCTTCAGCCAGATTACTTGCCTCGTAGAGAAGAGTGTCTGTGCCGATTTTGAAGAAAATCGTAGGGCGCCCTCTAAGGCCCAAAATATATTTTTGCCTATAACTTTTTTCCTATCGGAAAAGTGTCGATTGTTTCGGCACGCCTTTCTTTGGGCTGATGAGTGCTTTCGATTGATACCCATTTCAAGCAGTTTAGAAAATAAACTTTGGGGGAAAATGGGGAAAGTAGATTTCCCCCCTTAGAAAGTAGGGTTTTGACCCCTTAGACTTCAATGCAAATGATGGTCTTTTCAGCCAGATTACTTGGGTCGTAGAGAAGAGTGTCTGTGCCGATTTTGAAGAAAATCGTAGGGGCCCCCTCATAGGCCCCAAATATAGCTTTGCCTATAACTGTTTTCCTATAGGAAAAGTTTCGATTTTTTCGCCACGGCTGTCTTTGGGCTGATGAGTGCTTTCGATTGATATCCATTTCAAGCAGTTTCGAAAATAAACTTTGTGGGAAAATAGGGAAAGTAGATTTCACCCCTTAGAAAGTAGGGTTTTGACCCCTTAGACTTCAATGCATATGATGGTCTCTTCAGCCAGATTACTTGCCTCGTAGAGAAGAGTGTCTGTGCCGATTTTGAAGAAAATCGTAGGGGCCCCCTTATAGGCCCAAAATATAGTTTTGCCTATAACTGTTTTTCTTATAGGAAAAGTGTCGATTGTTTCGGCACGCCTTTCTTTGGGCTGATGAGTGCTTTCGATTGATACCCATTTCAAGCAGTTTAGAAAATAAACTTTGGGGGGAAATAGGGAAAGTAGATTTCACCCCTTAGAAAGTAGGGTTTTGACCCCTTAGAATTCAATGCAAATGATGGTCTCTTCAGCCAGATTACTTGCGTCGTAGAGAAGAGTGTCTGTGCTGATTTTGAAGAAAATCGTAGGGGCCCCCTTATAGGCCCAAAATATAGTTTAGCCTATAACTGTTTTTCTTATAGGAAAAGTTTCGATTTTTTTCGTCACGGCTGTCTTTGGGCTGATGAGTGCTTTCGAAGGATACCCATTTCGAGCAGTTTCGAAAATAAACTTTGGGGGAAAATGGGGAAAGTATATTTCACCCCTTAGAAAGTAGGGTTTTGACCCCTTAGACTTCAATGCAAATGATGGTCTTTTCAGCCAGATTACTTGCTTCGCAGAGAAGAGTGTCTGTGCCGATTTTGAAGAAAATCGTAGGGGCCCCCTCATAGGTCCCAAATATAGGTTTGCCTATAACTTTTTTCCTATCAAAAAAGTGTCAATTTTTACGCCACGGCTGTCTTTGGGCTGATGAGTGCTTTCGATTGATACCCATTTCGAGCAGTTTAGAAAATAAACTTTGGGGGAAAATGGGGAAAATAGATTTCACCCCTTAGAAAGTAGGGTTTTGACCCCTTAGACTTCAATGCAAATGATGGTCTCTTCAGCCAGATTACTTTCCTCGTAGAGAAGAGTGTCTGTGCCGATTTTGAAGAAAATCGTAGGGCCCCCTCTAAGGCCCAAAATATATTTTTGCCTATAACTTTTTTCCTATCGGAAAAGTGTCAATTGTTTCGGCATGGCTTTCTTTGGGCTGATGAGTACTTTCAATTGATACCCATTTCAAGCAGTTTAGAAAATAACCTTTGGGGGGAAAATGGGGAAAGTAGATTTCGCCCCTTAGAAAGTAGGGTTTTGACCCCTTAGACTTCAATGCAAATGATGGTCTCTTCAGCCAGATTACTTTCCTCGTAGAGAAGAGTGTCTTTGCCGATTTTGAAGAAAATCGTAGGGGCCCCCTCATAGGCCCAAAATATAGCTTTGCCTATAACATTTTTTCCTATAGGAAAAGTGTCGATTTTTTTGCCACGGCTGTCTTTGGGCTGATGAGTGCTTTCGATTGATACCCATTTCGAGCAGTTTTGAAAATAAACTTTGGGGGAAAGTGGGGATAGTAGATTTCACCCCTTAGAAAGTAGGGTTTTGACCCCTTAGACTTCAATGCAAATGATGGTCTCTTGAGCCAAATTACTTGCCTCGTAGAGAAGAGTGTTTGTGCCGATTTAGAAGAAAATCGTGAGGGCCCCTCATAGGTCCCAAATATAGGTTTGCCTATAACTGTCTTCCTATGGGAAAAGTGTCGATTGTTTTGGGACGGCTTTCTTTGGGCTGATGAGTGCTTTCGATTGATACCCATTTCAAGCAGTTTAGAAAATAAACTTTGGGGGGAAAATGGGGAAAGTAGATTTCCCCCCTTAGAAAGTAGGGTTTTGACCCCTTAGACTTCAATGCAAATGATGGTCTCTTCAGCCAGATTACTTGCCTCGTAGAGAAGAGTGTCTGTGCCGATTTTGAAGAAAATCGTAGGGCGCCCTCTAAGGCCCAAAATATATTTTTGCCTATAACTTTTTTCCTATCGGAAAAGTGTGACTTGACCTTTGACCTCTGGATGCCTTTTTTTTCCTGACGCAAGCTAACGTGCCGACGAGTCCCTTTTTGCACATTCCGAGCAAATAGGACGGTAAACGAAAAAAACTAGAGGGTACACAAGCTGGTACCGAAGCTTAAAATCTCGTATTCGTCCCCGTGACCTTGACTTTTGACCTCTAGGTGATGTTTTGTTTTTTTCTGACGCAAGCTATGGTGCCGGCGAGTCCCTTTTTGACCATTGCGAGCAAATCAGACGGTAAACGAAAAAACTAGAAAGTACACCATGCTGGTACCGAAGCTTAGAATCTCGTATTCGTCCCCCTGACCTTGACCTTTGACCTCTGGATAACTTTTTGTTTTTCCTGACGCAAGATGGGGTGCCGGCGAGTCCCTTTTTGCCCATTGCAACCAAATCGGACGGTAAACGAAAACCCTAGAGGGTACACAAGCTGGTACCGAAGCTTAAAATCTCGTATTCGTCCCCTTGACCTTGACCTTTGACCTCTGGATGCCTTTTTGTTTTTCCTGACGCAAGCTAACGTGCCGGCGAGTCCCTTTTTGCACTTTTCAAGCAAATCGGACGGTAAACCAAAAAAATAGAGGGTACACAAGCTGGTACCGAAGCTTAAAATCTCGTATTCGTCCCTGTGGCCTTGACCTTTGACCTCTAGGTGATGTTTTGTTTTTCCTGACGCAAGCTAGGGTGCCAGCGAGTCCCTTTTTTCCATTGCGAGCAGATCGGACGGTAAACGAAAAAAACTAGAGGGTACACCATGCTGGTACCGAAGCTTAGAATCTCGTATTCGTCCCCCTGACCTTGACCTTTGACCTCCGGATGACTTTTTGTTTTTCCTGACGCAAGCTAACGTGCCGGCGAGTCCCTTTTTGCCCATTGCGAGCAAATCGGACGGTAAACGAAAAAACTCGAGGGTACACCATGCCGGTACCGAAGCTTAAAATATCGTATTCGGCCCCGTGACCTTGACCTTTGATCTCTGGATGACTTTTAGTTTTTCCTGACGCAAGGTGGGGTGCCGGTGAGTCCCTTTTTGCCGATTGCAAGCAAATTGGACGGTAAACGAAAAAACTGGAGGGTACACCATGCTGGTACCGAAGCTTAGAATCTCGTATTAGTCCCCGTGACCTTGACCTTTGACCTCTGGATGTTTTTTTTTTTTTTTTCTGACGCAAGCTAACGTGCCGGTGAGTCCCTTTTTGCCCATTGCGAGCACATCGGACGGTAAACGAAAAAATTAGAGGGTACACAAGCTGGTACCGAAACTTAAAATCTCGTATTCGTCCCCGTCACCTTGACCTTTGACCTCTATGTGATTTTTTGTTTTTCCTGACGCAAGGTGGGGTACCGGCGAGTCCTTTTTTGCCCATTGCGAGCAAATCGGACGGTAAACGAAAAAAACTAGAAGGTACACCATAATGGTACCGAAGCTTAAAATCTCGTATTCGTCCCCGTGACTTTGACCTTTGACCTCTGGATGACTTTTTGTTTTTCTGACGCAAGCTAACGTGCCGGCGAATCCCTTTTTGCTTATTGCGAGCAAATAGGACGGTAAACGAAAAAAACTAGAGGGTACACAAGCTGGTACCGAAGCTTAAAATCTCGTATTCGTCCCCCCGTGACCTTGACCTTTGACCTCTAGGTGATTTTTTGTTTTTCCTGACGCAAGGTGGGGTACCGGCAAGTCCTTTTTGCCCATTGCGAGCAAATCGGACGGTAAACGAAAAAAACTAGAGGGTACACCATGCTGGTACCGAAGCTTAGAATCTCGTATTCGTCCCCCTGACCTTGGCCTTTGACCTCCGGATGACTTTTTGTTTTTCCTGACGCAAGCTAACGTGCCGGCGAGTCCCTTTTTGCCCATTGCGAGCAAATCAGACGGTAAACGAGAAAACTAGAGGGTACACCATGCCGGTACCGAAGCTTAAAATCTCGTATTCGTCCCCGTGACCTTGACCTTTGATCTCTGGATGACTTTTAGTTTTTCCTGACGCAAGGTGGGGTGCCGGTGAGTCTCTTTTTGCCCATTGCAAGCAAATTGGACGGTAAACGAAAAAACTGGAGGGTACACCATGCTGGTACCGAAGCTTAAAATCTCGTATTCGTCCCCTTGACCTTGACCTTTGACCTCTGGATGCCTTTTTGTTTTTCCTGACGCAAGCTAACGTGCCGGCGAGTCCCTTTTTGCACATTGCAAGCAAATCGGACGGTAAACGAAAAAACTAGAGGGTACACAAGCTGGTACCGAAGCTTAAAATCTCGTATTCGTCCCTGTGGCCTTGAGCCTTGACCTCTAGGTGATGTTTTGTTTTTCCTGACGCAAGCTAGGGTGCCAGCAAGTCCTTTTTTTCCATTGGGAGCAGATCGGACGGTAAACGAAAAAACTAGAGGGTACACCATGCTGGTACCGAAGCTTAGAATCTCGTATTCGTCCCCCTGACCTTGACCTTTGACCTCCGGATGACTTTTTGTTTTTCCTGACGCAAGCTAACGTGCCGGCGAGTCCCTTTTTGCCCATTGCGAGCAAATCGGACGGTAAACGAAAAAACTCGAGGGTACACCATGCCGATACCGAAGCTTAAAATATCGTATTCGGCCCCGTGACCTTGACCTTTGATCTCTGGATGACTTTTAGTTTTTCCTGACGCAAGGTGGGGTGCCGGTGAGTCCCTTTTTGCCCATTGCAAGCAAATTGGACGGTAAACGAAAAAACTGGAGGGTACACCATGCTGGTACCGAAGCTTAGAATCTCGTATTTGTCCCCGTGACCTTGACCTTTGACCTCTGGATGTTTGTTTTTTGTTTTTCCCGACGCAAGCTAACGTGCCGGCGAGTCCCTCTTTGCCCATTGCGAGCAGATCGGACGGTAAACGAAAAAATTAGATGGTACACAAGCTGGTACCGAAGCTTAAAATCTCGTATTCGTCCCCGTCACCTTGACCTTTGACCTCTAGGTGATTTTTTGTTTTAACTGACGCAAGGTGGGGTACCGGCAAGTCCTTTTTGCCCATTGCGAGCAAATCGGACGGTAAACGAAAAAAAACTAGAGGGTACATCATGCTGGTACCGAAGCTTAGAATCTCGTATTCGTCCCCGTGACCTTGACCTTTGACCTCTGGATGCCTTTTTGTTTTTACTGACGCAAGCTAACGTGCCGGCGAGTCCTTTTTTGCCCATTGCGAGCAAATCGGACGGTAAACGAAAAAACTAGAGGGTACACCATGCTGGTACCGAAGCTTAGAATCTCGTATTCGTCCCCGTGACCTTGACCTTTGACCTCTGGATGCCTTTTTGTTTTTTTTCCTGACGCAAGCTAACGTGCCGACGAGTCCCTTTTTGCACATTCCGAGCAAATAGGACGGTAAACGAAAAAAACTAGAGGGTACACAAGCTGGTACCGAAGCTTAAAATCTCGTATTCGTCCCCCGTGACCTTGACTTTTGACCTCTAGGTGATGTTTTGTTTTTTTCTGACGCAAGCTATGGTGCCGGCGAGTCCCTTTTTGCCCATTGCGAGCAAATCAGACGGTAAACGAAAAAACTAGAGAGTACACCATGCTGGTACCGAAGCTTAGAATCTCGTATTCGTCCCCCTGACCTTGACCTTTGACCTCTGGATAACTTTTTGTTTTTCCTGACGCAAGATGGGGTGCCGGCGAGTCCCTTTTTGCCCATTGCAACCAAATCGGACGGTAAACGAAAAACCTAGAGGGTACACAAGCTGGTACCGAAGCTTAAAATCTCGTATTCGTCCCCTTGACCTTGACCTTTGACCTCGGGATGCCTTTTTGTTTTTCCTTACGCAAGCTAACGTGCCGGCGAGTCCCTTTTTGCACATTTCAAGCAAATCGGACGGTAAACGAAAAAACTAGAGGGTACACAAGCTGGTACCGAAGCTTAAAATCTCGTATTCGTCCCTGTGGCCTTGACCCTTGACCTCTAGGTGATGTTTTGTTTTTCCTGACGCAAGCTAGGGTGCCAGCGAGTCCCTTTTTTCCATTGCGAGCAGATCGGATGGTAAACGAAAAAAAACTAGAGGGTACACCATGCTGGTACCGAAGCTTAGAATCTCGTATTCGTCCCCCTGACCTTGACCTTTCACCTCCGGATGACTTTTTGTTTTTCCTGACGCAAGCTAACGTGCCGGCGAGTCCCTTTTTGCCCATTGCGAGCAAATCGGACGGTAAACGAAAAAACTCGAGGGTACACCATGCCGGTACCGAAGCTTAAAATATCGTATTCGGCCCCGTGACCTTGACCTTTGATCTCTGGATGACTTTTAGTTTTTCCTGACGTAAGGTGGGGTGCCGGTGAGTCCCTTTTTGCCGATTGCAAGCAAATTGGACGGTAAACGAAAAAACTGGAGGGTACACCATGCTGGTACCGAAGCTTAGAATATCGTATTAGTCCCCGTGACCTTGACCTTTGACCTCTGGATGTTTGTTTTTTGTTTTTCCTGACGCAAGCTAACGTGCCGGCGAGTCCCTTTTTGCCCATTGCGAGAAGATCGGACGGTAAACGAAAAAATTAGAGGGTACACAAGCTGGTACCGAAGCTTAAAATCTCGTATTCGTCCCCGTCACCTTGACCTTTGACCTCTATGTGATTTTTTGTTTTTCCTGACGCAAGGTGGGGTACCGGCGAGTCCTTTTTTGCCCATTGCGAGCAAATCGGACGGTAAACGAAAAAACTAGAGGGTACACCATACTGGTACCGAAGCTTAAAATCTCGTATTCGTCCCCGTGACTTGGACCTTTGACCTCTGGATGACTTTTTGTTTTTCTGACGCAAGCTAACGTGCCGGCGAGTCCCTTTTTGCTTATTGCGAGCAAATCGGACGGTAAACGAAAAAACTATCGGGTACACAAGCTGGTATCGAAGCTTAAAATCTCGTATTCATCCCCGTGACCTTGACCTTTGACCTCTAGGTGATGTTTTGTTTTTCCTGACGCAAGCCGGGGTGCCGTTGAGTCCCTTTTTGCTCATTTCAAGCAAATAGGACGGTAAACGAAAAAACTAGAGGTACACAAGCTGGTACCGAAGCTTAAAATCTCGTATACGTCCCCGTGACCTTGACCTTTGACCTCTAGGTAATGTTTTGTTTTTCCTGACGCAAGCTATGGTGCCGGCGAGTCCCTTTTTGCCTATTGCGAGCAAATCGGACGGTAAACGAAAAAACTAGAGGGTACACCATGCTGGTACCGAAGCTTAGAATCTCGTATTCGTCCCCCTGAACTTGACCTTTGACCTCTGGATGACTTTTTGTTTTTACTGACGCAAGCTAACGTGCCGGCGAGTCCCTTTTTGCCCATTGCGAGCAAATCGGACGGTAAACGAAAAAACTAGAGGGTACACCATGCTGGTACCGAAGCTTAGAATCTCGTATTCGTCCCCGTGACCTTGACATTTGACCTCTGGATGACTTTTTGTTTTTCTTGACGCAAGCTAACGTGGCGGCGAGTCCCTTTTTGCCCATTGCGAGCAAATCAGACCTTAAACGAAAAAAAATAGACGGTACACAAGCTGGTACCGAAGCTTAAAATCTCGTATTCGTCCCCGTGACCTTGACCTTTGACCTCTGGATGACTTTTTGGTTTTCCTTACGCAAGCTTACGTGCCGGTGAGTCCCTTTTTGCACATTGCAAGCAAATCGGAAGGTAAACGAAAAAACTAGAGGGTACACAAGCTGGTACCGAAACTTAAAATATCGTATTCGTCCCCGTGACCTTGACCTTTGACCTCTAGGTAATGTTTTGTTTTTCCTGACGCAAGCTATGGTGCCGGTGAGTCCCTTTTTGCCTATTGCGAGCAAATTGGACGGTAAACGAAAAAACTAGAGGGTACACCATGCTGGTACCGAAGCTTAGAATCTCGTATTCGTCCCCCTTAACTTGACCTTTGACCTCTGGATGACTTTTTGTTTTTACTGACGCAAGCTAACGTGCCGGCGAGTCCTTTTTTGCCCATTGCGAGCAAATCGGACGGTAAACGAAAAAACTAGAGGGTACACCATGCTGGTACCGAAGCTTAGAATCTCGTATTCGTCCCCGTGACCTTGACCTTTGACCTCTGGATGCCTTTTTGTTTTTCCTGACGCAAGCTAACGTGCCGACGAGTCCCTTTTTGCACATTCCGAGCAAATAGGACGGTAAACGAAAAAACTAGAGGGTACACAAGCTGGTACCGAAGCTTAAAATCTCGTATTCGTCCCCCCGTGACCTTGACTTTTGACCTCTAGGTGATGTTTTGTTTTTTCTGACGCAAGCTATGGTGCCGGCGAGTCCCTTTTTGCCCATTACGAGCAAATCAGATGGTAAACGAAAAAACTAGAGAGTACACCATGCTGGTACCGAAGCTTAGAATCTCGTATTCGTCCCCCTGACCTTGACCTTTGACCTCTGGATAACTTTTTGTTTTTCCTGACGCAAGATGGGGTGCCGGCGAGTCCTTTTTTGCCCATTGCAACCAAATCGGACGGTAAACGAAAAACCTAGAGGGTACACAAGCTGGTACCGAAGCTTAAAATCTCGTATTCGTCCCCTTGACCTTGACCTTTGAGCTCTGGATGCCTTTTTGTTTTTCCTGACGCAAGCTAACGTGCCGGCGAGTCCCTTTTTGCACATTGCAAGCAAATCGGACGGTAAACGAAAAAAACTAGAGGGTACACAAGCTGGTACCGAAGCTTAAAATCTCGTATTCGTCCCTGTGGCCTTGACCCTTGACCTCTAGGTGATGTTTTGTTTTTCCTGACGCAAGCTAGGGTGCCAGCGAGTCCATTTTTTCCATTGCGAGCAGATCGGACGGTAAACGAAAAAAACTAGAGGGTACACCATGCTGGTACCGAAGCTTAGAATCTCGTATTCGAACCCCCCTGACCTTGACCTTTGACCTCCGGATGACTTTTTGTTTTTCCTGACGCAAGCTAACGTGCCGGCGAGTCCCTTTTTGCCCATTGCGAGCAAATCGGACGGTAAACGAAAAAAAACTAGAGGGTACACCATGCCGGTACCGAAGCTTAAAATATCGTATTCGTCCCCGTGACCTTGACCTTTGATCTCTGGATGACTTTTAGTTTTTCCTGACGCAAGGTGGGGTGCCGGTGAGTCCCTTTTTGCCCATTGCAAGCAAATTGGACGGTAAACGAAAAAACTGGAGGGTACACCATGCTGGTACCGAAGCTTAGAATCTCGTATTAGTCCCCGTGACCTTGACCTTTGACCTCTGGATGTTTGTTTTTTGTTTTTCCTGACGCAAGCTAACGTGCCGGCGAGTCCCTTTTTGCCCATTGCGAGCAGATCGGACGGTAAACGAAAAAATTAGAGGGTACACAAACTGGTACCGAAGCTTAAAATCTCGTATTCGTCCCCGTCACCTTGACCTTTGACCTCTAGGTGATTTTTTGTTTTTCCTGACGCAAGGTGGGGTACCGGCGAGTCCTGTTTTGCCCATTGCGAGCAAATCGGACGGTAAACGAAAAAACTAGAGGGTACACCATACTGGTACCGAAGCTTAAAATCTCGTATTCGTCCCCGTGACTTTGACCTTTGACCTCTGGATGACTTTTTGTTTTTCTGACGCAAGCTAACGTGCCGGCGAGTCCCTTTTTGCTTATTGCGAGCAAATCGGACGGTAAACGAAAAAACTATCGGGTACACAAGCTGGTATCGAAGCTTAAAATCTCTTATTCATCCCCGTGACCTTGACCTTTGACCTCTAGGTGATGTTTTGTTTTTTCTGACGCAAGCTATGGTGCCGGTGAGTCCCTTTTTGCACATTGCAAGCAAATCGGACGGTAAACGAAAAAACTAGAGGGTACACAAGCTGGTACCGAAGCTTAAAATATCGTATTCGTCCCCGTGACCTTGACCTTTGACCTCTAGGTAATGTTTTGTTTTTCCTGACGCAAGCTATGGTGCCGGTGAGTCCATTTTTGCCTATTGCGAGCAAATCGGACGGTAAACGAAAAAAAACTAGAGGGTACACAAGCTGGTACCGAAGCTTAGAATCTCGTATTCGTCCCCGTGACCTTGACCTTTGACCTCTGGATGTTTTTTGTTGTTTTTCCTGACGCAAGCTAACGTGCCGGCGAGTCCCTTTTTGCCCATTGCGAGCAGATCGGACGGTAAACGAAAAAATTAGAGGGTACACAAGCTGCTACCGAAGCTTAAAATCTCGTATTCGTCCCCGTGACCTTGACCTTTGACCTCTAGGTGATTTTTTGTTTTTCCTGACGCAAGGTGGAGTACCGGCGAGTCCTTTTTTGCCCATTGCGAGCAAATCGGACGGTAAACGAAAAAACTAGAGGGTACACCATACTGGTACCGAAGCTTAAAATCTCGTATTCGTCCCCGTGACTTTGACCTTTGACCTCTGGATGACTTTTTGTTTTTCCTTACGCAAGCTAACGTGCCGGTGAGTCCCTTTTTGCACATTGCAAGCAAATCGGACGGTAAACGAAAAAACTAGAGGGTACACAAGCTGGTACCGAAGCTTAAAATATCGTATTCGTCCCCGTGACCTTGACCTTTGACCTCTAGGTAATGTTTTGTTTTTCCTGACGCAAGCTATGGTGCCGGTGAGTCCCTTTTTGCCTATTGCGAGCAAATCGGACGGTAAACGAAAAAACTAGAGGGTACACCATGCTGGTACCGAAGCTTAGAATCTCGTATTCGTCCCCCTGAACTTGACCTTTGACCTCTGGATGACTTTTTGTTTTTACTGACGCAAGCTAACGTGCCGGCGAGTCCTTTTTTGCCCATTGCGAGCAAATCGGACGGTAAACGAAAAAACTAGAGGGTACACAAGCTGGTACCGAAGCTTAAAATCTCGTATTCGTCCCCGTGACCTTGACCTTTGACCTCTAGGTGATTTTTTGTTTTTCCTGACGCAAGGTGGGGTACCGGCGAGTCCTTTTTTGCCCATTGCAAGCAAATTGGACGGTAAACGAAAACACTGGAGGGTACACAATGCTGGTACCGAAGCTTAGAATCTCGCATTAGTCCCCGTGACCTTGACCTTTGACCTCTGCTTTTTTTTTCCTGACGCAAGCTAACGTGCCGGCGAGTCCCTTTTTGCCCATTGCGAGCAGATCGGACGGTAAACGAAAAAAATAGAGGGTACACAAGCTGGTACCGAAGCTTAAAATCTCGTATTCGTCCCCGTCACCTTGATTTTTGACCTCTAGGTGATTTTTTGTTTTTCCTGACGCAAGGTGGGGTACCGGCGAGTCCTTTTTTGCCCATTGCGAGCAAATCGGACGGTAAACGAGAAAAAAAAAACTAGAGGGTACACCATGCTGGTACCGAAGCTTAGAATCTCGTATTCGTCCCCCTGACCTTGGCCTTTGACCTCCGGATGACTTTTTGTTTTTCCTAACGCAAGCTAACGTGCCGGCGAGTCCCTTTTTGCCCATTGCGAGCAAATCGGACGGTAAACGAAAAAACTAGAGAGTACACCATGCCGGTACCGAAGCTTAAAATCTCGTATTCGTCCCCGTGACCTTGACCTTTGATCTCTGGATGACTTTTAGTTTTTCCTGACGCAAGGTGGGGTGCCGGTGAGTCCCTTTTTGCCCATTGCAAGCAAATTGGACGGTAAACGAAAAAACTGGAGAGTACACCATGCTGGTACCGAAGCTTAGAATCTCGTTCGTCCCCGTGACCTTGACCTTTGACCTCTGGATGTTTTTTTGTTGTTTTTCCTGACGCAAGCTAACGTTCCGGCGAGTCCCTTTTTGCCCATTGCGAGCAGATCGGACGGTAAACGAAAAAAATAGAGGGTACACAAGCTGGTACCGAAGCTTAAAATCTCGTATTCGTCCCTGTGACCTTGACCTTTGACCTCTAGGTGATTTTTTGTTCTTCCTGACGCAAGGTGGGGTACCGGCGAGTCCTTTTTTGCCCATTGCGAGCAAATCGGACGGTAAACGAAAAAACTAGAGGGTACACCATACTGGTACCGAAGCTTAAAATCTCGTATTCGTCCCCGTGACTTTGACCTTTGACCTCTGGATGACTTTTTGTTTTTCTGACGCAAGCTAACGTGCCGGCGAGTCCCTTTTTGCCTATTGCGAGCAAATGGGACGGTAAACGAAAAAAACTAGAGGGTACACCATGCCGGTACCGAAGCTTAGAATCTCGTATTCGTCCCCCTGAACTTGACCTTTGACCTCTGGATGACTTTTTGTTTTTACTGACGCAAGCTAACGTGCCGGCGAGTCCCTTTTTGCCCATTGCGAGCAAATCGGACGGTAAACGAAAAAACTAGAGGGTACACCATGCTGGTACCGAAGCTTAGAATCTCGTATTCGTCCCCGTGACCTTGACATTTGACCTCTGGATGACTTTTTGTTTTTCTTGACGCAAGCTAACGTGGCGGCGAGTCCCTTTTTGCCCATTGCGAGCAAATCGGACCTTAAACGAAAAAAAATAGACGGTACACAAGCTGGTACCGAAGCTTAAAATCTCGTATTCGTCCCCGTGACCTTGACCTTTGACCTCTGGATGACTTTTTGGTTTTCTTTACGCAAGCTTACGTGCCGGTGAGTCCCTTTTTGCACATTGCAAGCAAATCGGACGGTAAACGAAAAAACTAGAGGGTACACAAGCTGGTACCGAAACTTAAAATATCGTATTCGTCCCCGTGACCTTGACCTTTGACCTCTAGGTAATGTTTTGTTTTTCCTGACGCAAGCTATGGTGCCGGTGAGTCCCTTTTTGCCTATTGCGAGCAAATTGGACGGTAAACGAAAAAACTAGAGGGTACACCATGCTGGTACCGAAGCTTAGAATCTCGTATTCGTCCCCCTTAACTTGACCTTTGACCTCTGGATGACTTTTTGTTTTTACTGACGCAAGCTAACGTGCCGGCGAGTCCTTTTTTGCCCATTGCGAGCAAATCGGACGGTAAACGAAAAAACTAGAGGGTACACCATGCTGGTACCGAAGCTTAGAATCTCGTATTCGTCCCCGTGACCTTGACCTTTGACCTCTGGATGCCTTTTTGTTTTTCCTGACGCAAGCTAACGTGCCGACGAGTC
This sequence comes from Chirona hameri, assembly GCA_036785665.1. Classification (NCBI taxonomy): domain Eukaryota; kingdom Metazoa; phylum Arthropoda; class Thecostraca; order Balanomorpha; family Balanidae; genus Chirona; species Chirona hameri. The sequence continues at coordinate 316,595 of JAXIVJ010000066.1, forward strand.
CCTTTTTGCACATTCCGAGCAAATAGGACGGTAAACGAAAAAACTAGAGGGTACACAAGCTGGTACCGAAGCTTAAAATCTCGTATTCGTCCCCCCGTGACCTTGACTTTTGACCTCTAGGTGATGTTTTGTTTTTTCTGACGCAAGCTATGGTGCCGGCGAGTCCCTTTTTGCCCATTACGAGCAAATCAGATGGTAAACGAAAAAACTAGAGAGTACACCATGCTGGTACCGAAGCTTAGAATCTCGTATTCGTCCCCCTGACCTTGACCTTTGACCTCTGGATAACTTTTTGTTTTTCCTGACGCAAGATGGGGTGCCGGCGAGTCCTTTTTTGCCCATTGCAACCAAATCGGACGGTAAACGAAAAACCTAGAGGGTACACAAGCTGGTACCGAAGCTTAAAATCTCGTATTCGTCCCCTTGACCTTGACCTTTGAGCTCTGGATGCCTTTTTGTTTTTCCTGACGCAAGCTAACGTGCCGGCGAGTCCCTTTTTGCACATTGCAAGCAAATCGGACGGTAAACGAAAAAAACTAGAGGGTACACAAGCTGGTACCGAAGCTTAAAATCTCGTATTCGTCCCTGTGGCCTTGACCCTTGACCTCTAGGTGATGTTTTGTTTTTCCTGACGCAAGCTAGGGTGCCAGCGAGTCCATTTTTTCCATTGCGAGCAGATCGGACGGTAAACGAAAAAAACTAGAGGGTACACCATGCTGGTACCGAAGCTTAGAATCTCGTATTCGAACCCCCCTGACCTTGACCTTTGACCTCCGGATGACTTTTTGTTTTTCCTGACGCAAGCTAACGTGCCGGCGAGTCCCTTTTTGCCCATTGCGAGCAAATCGGACGGTAAACGAAAAAAAACTAGAGGGTACACCATGCCGGTACCGAAGCTTAAAATATCGTATTCGTCCCCGTGACCTTGACCTTTGATCTCTGGATGACTTTTAGTTTTTCCTGACGCAAGGTGGGGTGCCGGTGAGTCCCTTTTTGCCCATTGCAAGCAAATTGGACGGTAAACGAAAAAACTGGAGGGTACACCATTCTGGTACCGAAGCTTAGAATCTCGTATTAGTCCCCGTGACCTTGACCTTTGACCTCTGGATGTTTGTTTTTTGTTTTTCCTGACGCAAGCTAACGTGCCGGCGAGTCCCTTTTTGCCCATTGCGAGCAGATCGGACGGTAAACGAAAAAATTAGAGGGTACACAAACTGGTACCGAAGCTTAAAATCTCGTATTCGTCCCCGTCACCTTGACCTTTGACCTCTAGGTGATTTTTTGTTTTTCCTGACGCAAGGTGGGGTACCGGCGAGTCCTGTTTTGCCCATTGCGAGCAAATCGGACGGTAAACGAAAAAACTAGAGGGTACACCATACTGGTACCGAAGCTTAAAATCTCGTATTCGTCCCCGTGACTTTGACCTTTGACCTCTGGATGACTTTTTGTTTTTCTGACGCAAGCTAACGTGCCGGCGAGTCCCTTTTTGCTTATTGCGAGCAAATCGGACGGTAAACGAAAAAACTATCGGGTACACAAGCTGGTATCGAAGCTTAAAATCTCTTATTCATCCCCGTGACCTTGACCTTTGACCTCTAGGTGATGTTTTGTTTTTTCTGACGCAAGCTATGGTGCCGGTGAGTCCCTTTTTGCACATTGCAAGCAAATCGGACGGTAAACGAAAAAACTAGAGGGTACACAAGCTGGTACCGAAGCTTAAAATATCGTATTCGTCCCCGTGACCTTGACCTTTGACCTCTAGGTAATGTTTTGTTTTTCCTGACGCAAGCTATGGTGCCGGTGAGTCCATTTTTGCCTATTGCGAGCAAATCGGACGGTAAACGAAAAAAACTAGAGGGTACACAAGCTGGTACCGAAGCTTAGAATCTCGTATTCGTCCCCGTGACCTTGACCTTTGACCTCTGGATGTTTTTTGTTGTTTTTCCTGACGCAAGCTAACGTGCCGGCGAGTCCCTTTTTGCCCATTGCGAGCAGATCGGACGGTAAACGAAAAAATTAGAGGGTACACAAGCTGCTACCGAAGCTTAAAATCTCGTATTCGTCCCCGTGACCTTGACCTTTGACCTCTAGGTGATTTTTTGTTTTTCCTGACGCAAGGTGGAGTACCGGCGAGTCCTTTTTTGCCCATTGCGAGCAAATCGGACGGTAAACGAAAAAAACTAGAGGGTACACCATACTGGTACCGAAGCTTAAAATCTCGTATTCGTCCCCGTGACTTTGACCTTTGACCTCTGGATGACTTTTTGTTTTTCCTTACGCAAGCTAACGTGCCGGTGAGTCCCTTTTTGCACATTGCAAGCAAATCGGACGGTAAACGAAAAAACTAGAGGGTACACAAGCTGGTACCGAAGCTTAAAATATCGTATTCGTCCCCGTGACCTTGACCTTTGACCTCTAGGTAATGTTTTGTTTTTCCTGACGCAAGCTATGGTGCCGGTGAGTCCCTTTTTGCCTATTGCGAGCAAATCGGACGGTAAACGAAAAAACTAGAGGGTACACCATGCTGGTACCGAAGCTTAGAATCTCGTATTCGTCCCCCTGAACTTGACCTTTGACCTCTGGATGACTTTTTGTTTTTACTGACGCAAGCTAACGTGCCGGCGAGTCCTTTTTTGCCCATTGCGAGCAAATCGGACGGTAAACGAAAAAACTAGAGGGTACACAAGCTGGTACCGAAGCTTAAAATCTCGTATTCGTCCCCGTGACCTTGACCTTTGACCTCTAGGTGATTTTTTGTTTTTCCTGACGCAAGGTGGGGTACCGGCGAGTCCTTTTTTGCCCATTGCAAGCAAATTGGACGGTAAACGAAAACACTGGAGGGTACACAATGCTGGTACCGAAGCTTAGAATCTCGTATTAGTCCCCGTGACCTTGACCTTTGACCTCTGCTTTTTTTTCCTGACGCAAGCTAACGTGCCGGCGAGTCCCTTTTTGCCCATTGCGAGCAGATCGGACGGTAAACGAAAAAAATAGAGGGTACACAAGCTGGTACCGAAGCTTAAAATCTCGTATTCGTCCCCGTCACCTTGATTTTTGACCTCTAGGTGATTTTTTGTTTTTCCTGACGCAAGGTGGGGTACCGGCGAGTCCTTTTTTGCCCATTGCGAGCAAATCGGACGGTAAACGAGAAAAAAAAACTAGAGGGTACACCATGCTGGTACCGAAGCTTAGAATCTCGTATTCGTCCCCCTGACCTTGGCCTTTGACCTCCGGATGACTTTTTGTTTTTCCTAACGCAAGCTAACGTGCCGGCGAGTCCCTTTTTGCCCATTGCGAGCAAATCGGACGGTAAACGAAAAAACTAGAGAGTACACCATGCCGGTACCGAAGCTTAAAATCTCGTATTCGTCCCCGTGACCTTGACCTTTGATCTCTGGATGACTTTTAGTTTTTCCTGACGCAAGGTGGGGTGCCGGTGAGTCCCTTTTTGCCCATTGCAAGCAAATTGGACGGTAAACGAAAAAACTGGAGAGTACACCATGCTGGTACCGAAGCTTAGAATCTCGTTCGTCCCCGTGACCTTGACCTTTGACCTCTGGATGTTTTTTTGTTGTTTTTCCTGACGCAAGCTAACGTTCCGGCGAGTCCCTTTTTGCCCATTGCGAGCAGATCGGACGGTAAACGAAAAAATTAGAGGGTACACAAGCTGGTACCGAAGCTTAAAATCTCGTATTCGTCCCCGTCACCTTGACCTTTGACCTCTAGGTGATTTTTTGTTTTTTCTGACGCAAGGTGGGGTACCGGCGAGTCCTTTTTTGCCCATTGCGAGCAAATCGGACGGTAAACGAAAAAAAAACTAGAGGGTACACCATGCTGGTACCGAAGCTTAGAATCTCGTATTCGTCCCCCTGACCTTGGCCTTTGACCTCCAGATGACTTTTTGTTTTTCCTGACGCAAGCTAACGTGCCGGCGAGTCCCTTTTTGCCCATTGCGAGCAAATCGGACGGTAAACGAAAAAACTAGAGGGTACACCATGCCGGTACCGAAGCTTAAAATCTCGTATTCGTCCCCGTGACCTTGACCTTTGATCTCTGGATGACTTTTAGTTTTTCCTGACGCAAGGTGGGGTGCCGGTGAGTCCCTTTTTGCCCATTGCAAGCAAATTGGGCGGTAAACGAAAAAACTGGAGGGTACACCATGCTGGTACCGAAGCTTAGAATCTCGTTCGTCCCCGTGACCTTGACCTTTGACCTCTGGATGTTTTTTTTTGTTTTTCCTGACGCAAGCTAACGTGCCGGCGAGTCCCTTTTTGCCCATTGCGAGCAGATGGGACGGTAAACGAAAAAATTAGAGGGTACACAAGCTGGTACCGAAGCTTAAAATCTCGTATTCGTCCCCGTGACCTTGACCTTTGACCTCTAGGTGATGTTTTGTTTTTCCTGACGCAAGCCGGGGTGCCGTTGAGTCCCTTTTTGCTCATTTCAAGCAAATAGGACGGTAAACGAAAAAACTAGAGGGTACACAAGCTGGTACCGAAGCTTAAAATCTCGTATTCGTCCCCGTGACCTTGACCTTTGACCTCTAGGTAATGTTTTGTTTTTCCTGACGCAAGCTATGGTGCCGACGAGTCCCTTTTTGCCTATTGCGAGCAAATCGGACGGTAAACGAAAAAACTAGAGGGTACACCATGCTGGTACCGAAGCTTAGAATCTCGTATTCGTCCCCCTGAACTTGACCTTTGACCTCTGGATGACTTTTTGTTTTTACTGACGCAAGCTAACGTGCCGGCGAGTCCCTTTTTTCCCATTGCGAGCAAATCTGACGGTAAACGAAAAAACTAGAGGGTACACCATGCTGGTACCGAAGCTTAGAATCTCGTATTCGTCCCCGTGACCTTGACATTTGACCTCTGGATGACTTTTTGTTTTTCTTGACGCAAGCTAACGTGCCGACGAGTCCCTTTTTGCCCATTGCGAGCAAATCGGACCTTAAACGAAAAAAATAGACGGTACACAAGCTGGTACCGAAGCTTAAAATCTCGTATTCGTCCCCGTGACCTTGACCTTTGACCTCTGGATGACTTTTTGTTTTTCCTTACGCAAGCTAACGTGCCGGTGAGTCCCTTTTTGCACATTGCAAGCAAATCGGACGGTAAACGAAAAAAACTAGAGGGTACACAAGCTGGTACCGAAGCTTAAAATATCGTATTCGTCCCCGTGACTTTGACCTTTGACCTCTAGGTAATGTTTTGTTTTTCCTGACGCAAGCTATGGTGCCGGTGAGTCCCTTTTTGCCTATTGCGAGCAAATCGGACGGTAAACGAAAAAAACTAGAGGGTACACCATACTGGTACCGAAGCTTAAAATCTCGTATTCGTCCCCGTGACTTTGACCTTTGACCTCTGGATGACTTTTTGTTTTTACTGACGCAAGCTAACGTGCCGGTGAGTCCTTTTTTGCCCATTGCGAGCAAATTGGACGGGAAACGAAAAAACTAGAGGGTACACCATGCTGGTACCGAAGCTTAGAATCTCGTATTCGTCCCCGTGACCTTGACCTTTGACCTCTGGATGCCTTTTTGTTTTTCCTGACGCAAGCTAACGTGCCGGCGAGTCCCTTTTTGACCATTGCGAGCAGATCGGACGGTAAACGAAAAAATTAGAGGGTACACAAGCTGGTACCGAAGCTTAACATCTCGTATTCGTCCCCTTGACCTTGACCTTTGACCTCTGGATGCCTTTTTGTTTTTCCTGACGCAAGCTAACGTGCCGGCGAGTCCCTTTTTGCACATTGCAAGCAAATTGGACGGTAAACGAAAAAACTAGAGGGTACACAAGCTGGTACCGAAGCTTAAAATCTCGTATTCGTCCCTGTGGCCTTGACCCTTGACCTCTAGGTGATCTTTTGTTTTTCCTGACGCAAGCTAGGGTGCCAGCGAGTCCCTTTTTTCCATTGCGAGCAGATCGGACGGTAAACGAAAAAAAACTAGAGGGTACACCATGCTGGTACCGAAGCTTAAAATCTCGTATTCGTCCCCGTGACTTTGACCTTTGACCTCTGGATGACTTTTTGTTTTTCTGACGCAAGCTAACGTGCCGGCGAGTCCCTTTTTGCTTATTGCGAGCAAATCGGACGGTAAACGAAAAAACTATCGGGTACACAAGCTGGTATCGAAGCTTAAAATCTCGTATTCGTCCCCGTGACCTTGACCTTTGACCTCTAGGTGATTTTTTGTTTTTCCTGACGCAAGGTGGAGTACCGGCGAGTCCTTTTTTGCCCATTGCGAGCAAATCGGACGGTAAACGAAAAAACTAGAGGGTACACCATACTGGTACCGAAGCTTAAAATCTCGTATTCGTCCCCGTGACTTTGACCTTTGACCTCTGGATGACTTTTTGTTTTTCCTTACGCAAGCTAACGTGCCGGTGAGTCCCTTTTTGCACATTGCAAGCAAATCGGACGGTAAACGAAAAAACTAGAGGGTACACAAGCTGGTACCGAAGCTTAAAATATCGTATTCGTCCCCGTGACCTTGACCTTTGACCTCTAGGTAATGTTTTGTTTTTCCTGACGCAAGCTATGGTGCCGGTGAGTCCCTTTTTGCCTATTGCGAGCAAATCGGACGGTAAACGAAAAAACTAAAGGGTACACCATGCTGGTACCGAAGCTTAGAATCTCGTATTCGTCCCCCTGAACTTGACCTTTGGCCTCTGGATGACTTTTTGTTTTTACTGACGCAAGCTAACGTGCCGGCGAGTCCTTTTTTGCCCATTGCGAGCAAATCGGACGGTAAACGAAAAAACTAGAGGGTACACCATGCTGGTACCGAAGCTTAGAATCTCGTATTCGTCCCCCTGAACTTGACCTTTGACCTCTGGATGACTTTTTGTTTTTACTGACGCAAGCTAGCGTGCCGGCGAGTCCCTTTTTTCCCATTGCGAGCAAATCTGACGGTAAACGAAAAAACTAGAGGGTACACCATGCTGGTACCGAAGCTTAGAATCTCGTATTCGTCCCCGTGACCTTGACATTTGACCTCTGGATGACTTTTTGTTTTTCTTGACGCAAGCTAACGTGCTGGCGAGTCCCTTTTTGCCCATTGCGAGCAAATCGGACCTTAAACGAAAAAAATAGACGGTACACAAGCTGGTACCGAAGCTTAAAATCTCGTATTCGTCCCCGTGACCTTGACCTTTGACCTCTGGATGACTTTTTGTTTTTCCTTACGCAAGCTAACGTGCCGGTGAGTCCCTTTTTGCACATTGCAAGCAAATCGGACGGTAAACGAAAAAACTAGAGGGTACACAAGCTGGTACCGAAGCTTAAAATATCGTATTCGTCCCCGTGACCTTGACCTTTGACCTCTATGTAATGTTTTGTTTTTCCTGACGCAAGCTATGGTGCCGGTGAGTCCCTTTTTGCCTATTGCGAGCAAATCGGACGGTAAACGAAAAAACTAGAGGGTACACCATGCTGGTACCGAAGCTTGGAATATCGTATTCGTCCCCCTGAACTTGACCTTTGACCTCTGGATGACTTTTTGTTTTTACTGACGCAAGCTAACGTGCCGGCGAGTCCTTTTTGGCCATTGCGTGCAAATCAGACGGTAAACGAAAAAACTAGAGAGTACACCATGCTGGTACCGAAGCTTAAAATCTCGTATTCGTCCCCGTGACCTTGACCTTTGACCTCTGGATGACTTTTTGTTTTTCCTTACGCAAGCTAACGTGCCGGTGAGTCCCTTTTTGCACATTGCAAGCAAATCGGACGGTAAACGAAAAAACTAGAGGGTACACAAGCTGGTACCGAAGCTTAAAATATCGTATTCGTCCCCGTGACTTTGACCTTTGACCTCTAGGTAATGTTTTGTTTTTCCTGACGCAAGCTATGGTGCCGGTGAGTCCCTTTTTGCCTATTGCGAGCAAATCGGACGGTAAACGAAAAAACTAGAGGGTACACCATGCTGGTACCGAAGCTTAGAATCTCGTATTCGTCCCCCTGAACTTGACCTTTGACCTCTGGATGACTTTTAGTTTTTCCTGACGCAAGGTGGGGTGCCGGTGAGTCCTTTTTTGCCCATTGCGAGCAAATCGGACGGGAAACGAAAAAACTAGAGGGTACACCATGCTGGTACCGAAGCTTAGAATCTCGTATTCGTCCCCGTGACCTTGACCTTTGACCTCTGGATGCCTTTTTGTTTTTCCTGACGCAAGCTAACGTGCCGACGAGTCCCTTTTTGCACATTCCGAGCAAATAGGACGGTAAACGAAAAAACTAGAGGGTACACAAGCTGGTACCGAAGCTTAAAATCTCGTATTCGTCCCCCCGTGACCTTGACTTTTGACCTCTAGGTGATGTTTTGTTTTTTTCTGACGCAAGCTATGGTGCCGGCGAGTCCCTTTTTGCCCATTGCGAGCAAATCAGACGGTAAACGAAAAAACTAGAAAGTACACCATGCGGGTACCGAAGCTTAGAATCTCGTATTCGTCCCCCTGACCTTGGCCTTTGACCTCTGGATAACTTTTTGTTTTTCCTGACGCAAGATAGGGTGCCGGCGAGTCCCTTTTTGCCCATTGCAACCAAATCGGACTGTAAACGAAAAACCTAGAGGGTACACAAGCTGGTACCGAAGCTTAAAATCTCGTATTCGTCCCCTTGACCTTGACCTTTGACCTCTGGATGCCTTTTTGTTTTTCCTGACGCAAGCTAATGTGCCGGCGAGTCCCTTTTTGCACATTGCAAGCAAATCGGACGGTAAACGAAAAAACTAGAGGGTACACAAGCTGGTACCGAAGCTTAAAATCTCGTATTCGTCCCTGTGGCCTTGACCCTTGACCTCTAGGTGATGTTTTGTTTTTCCTGACGCAAGCTAGGGTGCCAGCGAGTCCCTTTTTTCCTTTGCGAGCAGATCGGACGGTAAACGAAAAAAAAAACTAGAGGGTACACCATGCTGGTACCGAAGCTTAGAATCTCGTATTCGTCCCCCTGACCTTGACCTTTGACCTCCGGATGACTTTTTGTTTTTCCTGACGCAAGCTAACGTGCCGGCGAGTCCCTTTGTGCCCATTGCGAGCAAATCGGACGGTAAACGAAAAAACTAGAGGGTACACCATGCCGGTACCGAAGCTTAAAATATCGTATTCGTCCCCGTGACCTTGACCTTTGATCTCTGGATGACTTTTAGTTTTTCCTAACGCAAGGTGGGGTGCCGGTGAGTCCCTTTTTGCCCATTGCAAGCAAATTGGACGGTAAACGAAAAAAAACTGGAGGGTACACCATGCTGGTACCGAAGCTTAGAATCTCGTTCGTCCCCGTGACCTTGACCTTTGACCTCTGGATGTTTTGTTTTTGTTTTTCCTGACGCAAGCTAACGTGCCGGCGAGTCCCTTTTTGCCCATTGCGAGCAGATCGGACGGTAAACGAAAAAATTAGAGGGTACACAAGCTGGTACCGAAGCTTAAAATCTCGTATTCGTCCCTGTGACCTTGACCTTTGACCTCTAGGTGATTTTTTGTTCTTCCTGACGCAAGGTGGGGTACCGGCGAGTCCTTTTTTGCCCATTGCGAGCAAATCGGACGGTAAACGAAAAAACTAGAGGGTACACCATACTGGTACCGAAGCTTAAAATCTCGTATTCGTCCCCGTGACTTTGACCTTTGACCTCTGGATGACTTTTTGTTTTTCTGACGCAAGCTAACGTGCCGGCGAGTCCCTTTTTGCCTATTGCGAGCAAATGGAACGGTAAACGAAAAAACTAGAGGGTACACCATGCCGGTACCGAAGCTTAAAATATCGTATTCGTCCCCGTGACCTTGACCTTTGATCTCTGGATGACTTTTAGTTTTTCCTGACGCAAGGTGGGGTGCCGGTGAGTCCCTTTTTGCCCATTGCAAGCAAATTGGACGGTATACGAAAACACTGGAGGGTACACCATGCTGGTACCGAAGCTTAGAATCTCGTATTAGTCCCCGTGACCTTGACCTTTGACCTCTGTTTTTTTTCCTGACGCAAGCTAACGTGCCGGCGAGTCCCTGTTTGCCCATTGCGAGCAGATCGGACGGTAAACGAAAAAATTAGAGGGTACACAAGCTGGTACCGAAGCTTAAAATATCGTATTCGTCCCCGTCACCTTGACCTTTGACCTCTAGGTGATTTTTTGTTTTTCCTGACGCAAGGTGGGGTACCGGCGAGTCCTTTTTTGCCCATTGCGAGCAAATCGGACGGTAAACGAAAAAACTAGAGGGTACACCATGCTGGTACCGAAGCTTAGAATCTCGTATTCGTCCCCCTGACCTTGGCCTTTGACCTCCGGATGACTTTTTGTTTTTCCTGACGCAAGCTAACGTGCCGGCGAGTCCCTTTTTGCCCATTGCGAGCAAATCGGACGGTAAACGAAAAAACTAGAGGGTACACCATGCCGGTACCGAAGCTTAAAATCTCGTATTCGTCCCCGTGACCTTGACCTTTGATCTCTGGATGACTTTTAGTTTTTCCTGACGCAAGGTGGGGTGCCGGTGAGTCCCTTTTTGCCCATTGCAAGCAAATTGGGCGGTAAACGAAAAAAACTGGAGGGTACACCATGCTGGTACCGAAGCTTAGAATCTCGTTCGTCCCCGTGACCTTGACCTTTGACCTCTGGATGTTTTTTTTTTGTTTTTCTTGACGCAAGCTAACGTGCCGGCGAGTCCCTTTTTGCCCATTGCGAGCAGATCGGACGGTAAACGAAAAAGTTAGAGGGTACACAAGCTGGTACCGAAGCTTAAAATCTCGTATTCGTCCCCGTGACCTTGACCTTTGACCTCTAGGTGATTTTTTGTTTTTCCTGACGCAAGGTGGGGTACCGGCGAGTCCTTTTTTGCCCATTGCGAGCAAATCGGACGGTAAACGAAAAAACTAGAGGGTACACCATACTGGTACCGAAGCTTAAAATCTCGTATTCGTCCCCGTGACTTTGACCTTTGACCTCTGGATGACTTTTTTTTTTCTGACGCAAGCTAACGTGCCGGCGAGTCCCTTTTTGCTTATTGCGAGCAAATCGGACGGTAAACGAAAAAACTAGAGGGTACACAAGCTGGTATCGAAGCTTTAAATCTCGTATTCATCCCCGTGACCTTGACCTTTGACCTCTAGGTGATGTTTTGTTTTTCCTGACGCAAGCCGGGGTGCCGTTGAGTCCCTTTTTGCTCATTTCAAGCAAATAGGACGGTAAACGAAAAAACTAGAGGGTACACAAGCTGGTACCGAAGCTTAAAATCTCGTATTCGTCCCCGTGACCTTGACCTTTGAACTCTAGGTGATTTTTTGTTTTTCCTGACGCAAGGTGGGGTACCGGCGAGTCGTTTTTTGCCCATTGCGAGCAAATCGGACGGTAAACGAAAAAACTAGAGGGTACACCATACTGGTACCGAAGCTTAAAATATCGTATTCGTCCCCGTGACCTTGACCTTTGATCTCTGGATGACTTTGTGTTTTTCCTGACGCAAGGTGGGGTGCCGGTGAGTCCCTTTTTGCCCATTGCAAGCAAATTGGACGGTAAACGAAAACACTGGAGGGTACACCATGCTGGTACCGAAGCTTAGAATCTCGTATTAGTCCCCGTGACCTTGACCTTTGACCTCTGTTTTTTTTCCTGACGCAAGCTAACGTGCCGGCGAGTCCCTTTTTGCCCATTGCGAGCAGATCGGACGGTAAACGAAAAAAATAGAGGGTACACAAGCTGGTACCGAAGCTTAAAATCTCGTATTCGTCCCCGTCACCTTGACCTTTGACCTCTAGGTGATTTTTTTGTTTTTCCAGACGCAAGGTGGGGTACCGGCGAGTCCTTTTTTGCCCATTGCGAGCAAATCGGACGGTAAACGAAAAAAACTAGAGGGTACACCATGCTGGTACCGAAGCTTAGAATCTCGTATTCGTCCCCCTGACCTTGACCTTTGACCTCCGGATGACTTTTTGTTTTTCCTGACGCAAGCTAACGTGCCGGCGAGTCCCTTTTTGCCCATTGCAAGCAAATTGGACGGTAAACGAAAAAAAACTGGAGGGTACACCATGCTGGTACCGAAGCTTAGAATCTCGTTCGTCCCCGTGACCTTGACCTTTGACCTCTGGATGTTTTGTTTTTGTTTTTCCTGACGCAAGCTAACGTGCCGGCGAGTCCCTTTTTGCCCATTGCGAGCAGATCGGACGGTAAACGAAAAAATTAGAGGGTACACAAGCTGGTACCGAAGCTTAAAATCTCGTATTCGTCCCTGTGACCTTGACCTTTGACCTCTAGGTGATTTTTTGTTCTTCCTGACGCAAGGTGGGGTACCGGCGAGTCCTTTTTTGCCCATTGCGAGCAAATCGGACGGTAAACGAAAAAACTAGAGGGTACACCATACTGGTACCGAAGCTTAAAATCTCGTATTCGTCCCCGTGACTTTGACCTTTGACCTCTGGATGACTTTTTGTTTTTCTGACGCAAGCTAACGTGCCGGCGAGTCCCTTTTTGCCTATTGCGAGCAAATGGAACGGTAAACGAAAAAACTAGAGGGTACACCATGCCGGTACCGAAGCTTAAAATATCGTATTCGTCCCCGTGACCTTGACCTTTGATCTCTGGATGACTTTTAGTTTTTCCTGACGCAAGGTGGGGTGCCGGTGAGTCCCTTTTTGCCCATTGCAAGCCAATTGGACGGTATACGAAAACACTGGAGGGTACACCATGCTGGTACCGAAGCTTAGAATCTCGTATTAGTCCCCGTGACCTTGACCTTTGACCTCTGTTTTTTTTCCTGACGCAAGCTAACGTGCCGGCGAGTCCCTGTTTGCCCATTGCGAGCAGATCGGACGGTAAACGAAAAAATTAGAGGGTACACAAGCTGGTACCGAAGCTTAAAATATCGTATTCGTCCCCGTCACCTTGACCTTTGACCTCTAGGTGATTTTTTGTTTTTCCTGACGCAAGGTGGGGTACCGGCGAGTCCTTTTTTGCCCATTGCGAGCAAATCGGACGGTAAACGAAAAAACTAGAGGGTACACCATGCTGGTACCGAAGCTTAGAATCTCGTATTCGTCCCCCTGACCTTGGCCTTTGACCTCCGGATGACTTTTTGTTTTTCCTGACGCAAGCTAACGTGCCGGCGAGTCCCTTTTTGCCCATTGCGAGCAAATCGGACGGTAAACGAAAAAACTAGAGGGTACACCATGCCGGTACCGAAGCTTAAAATCTCGTATTCGTCCCCGTGACCTTGACCTTTGATCTCTGGATGACTTTTAGTTTTTCCTGACGCAAGGTGGGGTGCCGGTGAGTCCCTTTTTGCCCATTGCAAGCAAATTGGGCGGTAAACGAAAAAAACTGGAGGGTACACCATGCTGGTACCGAAGCTTAGAATCTCGTTCGTCCCCGTGACCTTGACCTTTGACCTCTGGATGTTTTTTTTTTGTTTTGTTGACGCAAGCTAACGTGCCGGCGAGTCCCTTTTTGCCCATTGCGAGCAGATCGGACGGTAAACGAAAAAGTTAGAGGGTACACAAGCTGGTACCGAAGCTTAAAATCTCGTATTCGTCCCCGTGACCTTGACCTTTGACCTCTAGGTGATTTTTTGTTTTTCCTGACGCAAGGTGGGGTACCGGCGAGTCCTTTTTTGCCCATTGCGAGCAAATCGGACGGTAAACGAAAAAACTAGAGGGTACACCATACTGGTACCGAAGCTTAAAATCTCGTATTCGTCCCCGTGACTTTGACCTTTGACCTCTGGATGACTTTTTGTTTTTCTGACGCAAGCTAACGTGCCGGCGAGTCCCTTTTTGCCTATTGCGAGCAAATGGAACGGTAAACGAAAAAACTAGAGGGTACACCATGCCGGTACCGAAGCTTAAAATATCGTATTCGTCCCCGTGACCTTGACCTTTGATCTCTGGATGACTTTTAGTTTTTCCTGACGCAAGGTGGGGTGCCGGTGAGTCCCTTTTTGCCCATTGCAAGCAAATTGGACGGTATACGAAAACACTGGAGGGTACACCATGCTGGTACCGAAGCTTAGAATCTCGTATTAGTCCCCGTGACCTTGACCTTTGACCTCTGTTTTTTTTCCTGACGCAAGCTAACGTGCCGGCGAGTCCCTGTTTGCCCATTGCGAGCAGATCGGACGGTAAACGAAAAAATTAGAGGGTACACAAGCTGGTACCGAAGCTTAAAATATCGTATTCGTCCCCGTCACCTTGACCTTTGACCTCTAGGTGATTTTTTGTTTTTCCTGACGCAAGGTGGGGTACCGGCGAGTCCTTTTTTGCCCATTGCGAGCAAATCGGACGGTAAACGAAAAAACTAGAGGGTACACCATGCTGGTACCGAAGCTTAGAATCTCGTATTCGTCCCCCTGACCTTGGCCTTTGACCTCCGGATGACTTTTTGTTTTTCCTGACGCAAGCTAACGTGCCGGCGAGTCCCTTTTTGCCCATTGCGAGCAAATCGGACGGTAAACGAAAAAACTAGAGGGTACACCATGCCGGTACCGAAGCTTAAAATCTCGTATTCGTCCCCGTGACCTTGACCTTTGATCTCTGGATGACTTTTAGTTTTTCCTGACGCAAGGTGGGGTGCCGGTGAGTCCCTTTTTGCCCATTGCAAGCAAATTGGGCGGTAAACGAAAAAAACTGGAGGGTACACCATGCTGGTACCGAAGCTTAGAATCTCGTTCGTCCCCGTGACCTTGACCTTTGACCTCTGGATGTTTTTTTTTTGTTTTTCTTGACGCAAGCTAACGTGCCGGCGAGTCCCTTTTTGCCCATTGCGAGCAGATCGGACGGTAAACGAAAAAGTTAGAGGGTACACAAGCTGGTACCGAAGCTTAAAATCTCGTATTCGTCCCCGTGACCTTGACCTTTGACCTCTAGGTGATTTTTTGTTTTTCCTGACGCAAGGTGGGGTACCGGCGAGTCCTTTTTTGCCCATTGCGAGCAAATCGGACGGTAAACGAAAAAACTAGAGGGTACACCATACTGGTACCGAAGCTTAAAATCTCGTATTCGTCCCCGTGACTTTGACCTTTGACCTCTGGATGACTTTTTTTTTTCTGACGCAAGCTAACGTGCCGGCGAGTCCCTTTTTGCTTATTGCGAGCAAATCGGACGGTAAACGAAAAAACTAGAGGGTACACAAGCTGGTATCGAAGCTTTAAATCTCGTATTCATCCCCGTGACCTTGACCTTTGACCTCTAGGTGATGTTTTGTTTTTCCTGACGCAAGCCGGGGTGCCGTTGAGTCCCTTTTTGCTCATTTCAAGCAAATAGGACGGTAAACGAAAAAACTAGAGGGTACACAAGCTGGTACCGAAGCTTAAAATCTCGTATTCGTCCCCGTGACCTTGACCTTTGAACTCTAGGTGATTTTTTGTTTTTCCTGACGCAAGGTGGGGTACCGGCGAGTCGTTTTTTGCCCATTGCGAGCAAATCGGACGGTAAACGAAAAAACTAGAGGGTACACCATACTGGTACCGAAGCTTAAAATATCGTATTCGTCCCCGTGACCTTGACCTTTGATCTCTGGATGACTTTGTGTTTTTCCTGACGCAAGGTGGGGTGCCGGTGAGTCCCTTTTTGCCCATTGCAAGCAAATTGGACGGTAAACGAAAACACTGGAGGGTACACCATGCTGGTACCGAAGCTTAGAATCTCGTATTAGTCCCCGTGACCTTGACCTTTGACCTCTGTTTTTTTTCCTGACGCAAGCTAACGTGCCGGCGAGTCCCTTTTTGCCCATTGCGAGCAGATCGGACGGTAAACGAAAAAAATAGAGGGTACACAAGCTGGTACCGAAGCTTAAAATCTCGTATTCGTCCCCGTCACCTTGACCTTTGACCTCTAGGTGATTTTTTTGTTTTTCCAGACGCAAGGTGGGGTACCGGCGAGTCCTTTTTTGCCCATTGCGAGCAAATCGGACGGTAAACGAAAAAAACTAGAGGGTACACCATGCTGGTACCGAAGCTTAGAATCTCGTATTCGTCCCCCTGACCTTGACCTTTGACCTCCGGATGACTTTTTGTTTTTCCTGACGCAAGCTAACGTGCCGGCGAGTCCCTTTTTGCCCATTGCAAGCAAATTGGACGGTAAACGAAAAAAAACTGGAGGGTACACCATGCTGGTACCGAAGCTTAGAATCTCGTTCGTCCCCGTGACCTTGACCTTTGACCTCTGGATGTTTTGTTTTTGTTTTTCCTGACGCAAGCTAACGTGCCGGCGAGTCCCTTTTTGCCCATTGCGAGCAGATCGGACGGTAAACGAAAAAATTAGAGGGTACACAAGCTGGTACCGAAGCTTAAAATCTCGTATTCGTCCCTGTGACCTTGACCTTTGACCTCTAGGTGATTTTTTGTTCTTCCTGACGCAAGGTGGGGTACCGGCGAGTCCTTTTTTGCCCATTGCGAGCAAATCGGACGGTAAACGAAAAAACTAGAGGGTACACCATACTGGTACCGAAGCTTAAAATCTCGTATTCGTCCCCGTGACTTTGACCTTTGACCTCTGGATGACTTTTTGTTTTTCTGACGCAAGCTAACGTGCCGGCGAGTCCCTTTTTGCCTATTGCGAGCAAATGGAACGGTAAACGAAAAAACTAGAGGGTACACCATGCCGGTACCGAAGCTTAAAATATCGTATTCGTCCCCGTGACCTTGACCTTTGATCTCTGGATGACTTTTAGTTTTTCCTGACGCAAGGTGGGGTGCCGGTGAGTCCCTTTTTGCCCATTGCAAGCCAATTGGACGGTATACGAAAACACTGGAGGGTACACCATGCTGGTACCGAAGCTTAGAATCTCGTATTAGTCCCCGTGACCTTGACCTTTGACCTCTGTTTTTTTTCCTGACGCAAGCTAACGTGCCGGCGAGTCCCTGTTTGCCCATTGCGAGCAGATCGGACGGTAAACGAAAAAATTAGAGGGTACACAAGCTGGTACCGAAGCTTAAAATATCGTATTCGTCCCCGTCACCTTGACCTTTGACCTCTAGGTGATTTTTTGTTTTTCCTGACGCAAGGTGGGGTACCGGCGAGTCCTTTTTTGCCCATTGCGAGCAAATCGGACGGTAAACGAAAAAACTAGAGGGTACACCATGCTGGTACCGAAGCTTAGAATCTCGTATTCGTCCCCCTGACCTTGGCCTTTGACCTCCGGATGACTTTTTGTTTTTCCTGACGCAAGCTAACGTGCCGGCGAGTCCCTTTTTGCCCATTGCGAGCAAATCGGACGGTAAACGAAAAAACTAGAGGGTACACCATGCCGGTACCGAAGCTTAAAATCTCGTATTCGTCCCCGTGACCTTGACCTTTGATCTCTGGATGACTTTTAGTTTTTCCTGACGCAAGGTGGGGTGCCGGTGAGTCCCTTTTTGCCCATTGCAAGCAAATTGGGCGGTAAACGAAAAAAACTGGAGGGTACACCATGCTGGTACCGAAGCTTAGAATCTCGTTCGTCCCCGTGACCTTGACCTTTGACCTCTGGATGTTTTTTTTTTGTTTTGTTGACGCAAGCTAACGTGCCGGCGAGTCCCTTTTTGCCCATTGCGAGCAGATCGGACGGTAAACGAAAAAGTTAGAGGGTACACAAGCTGGTACCGAAGCTTAAAATCTCGTATTCGTCCCCGTGACCTTGACCTTTGACCTCTAGGTGATTTTTTGTTTTTCCTGACGCAAGGTGGGGTACCGGCGAGTCCTTTTTTGCCCATTGCGAGCAAATCGGACGGTAAACGAAAAAACTAGAGGGTACACCATACTGGTACCGAAGCTTAAAATCTCGTATTCGTCCCCGTGACTTTGACCTTTGACCTCTGGATGACTTTTTGTTTTTCTGACGCAAGCTAACGTGCCGGCGAGTCCCTTTTTGCTTATTGCGAGCAAATCGGACGGTAAACGAAAAAACTAGAGGGTACACAAGCTGGTATCGAAGCTTTAAATCTCGTATTCATCCCCGTGACCTTGACCTTTGACCTCTAGGTGATGTTTTGTTTTTCCTGACGCAAGCTATGGTGCCGGTGAGTCCCTTTTTGCCTATTGCGAGCAAATCGGACGGTAAACGAAAAAACTAGAGGGTACACCATGCTGGTACCGAAGCTTAGAATCTCGTATTCGTCCCCCTGAACTTGACCTTTGACCTCTGGATGACTTTTTGTTTTTACTGACGCAAGCTAACGTGCCGGCGAGTCCTTTTTTGCCCATTGCGAGCAAATCGGACGGTAAACGAAAAAACTAGAGGGTACACAAGCTGGTACCGAAGCTTAAAATCTCGTATTCGTCCCCGTGACCTTGACCTTTGACCTCTAGGTGATTTTTTGTTTTTCCTGACGCAAGGTGGGGTACCGGCGAGTCCTTTTTTGCCCATTGCAAGCAAATTGGACGGTAAACGAAAACACTGGAGGGTACACAATGCTGGTACCGAAGCTTAGAATCTCGTATTAGTCCCCGTGACCTTGACCTTTGACCTCTGCTTTTTTTTCCTGACGCAAGCTAACGTGCCGGCGAGTCCCTTTTTGCCCATTGCGAGCAGATCGGACGGTAAACGAAAAAAATAGAGGGTACACAAGCTGGTACCGAAGCTTAAAATCTCGTATTCGTCCCCGTCACCTTGATTTTTGACCTCTAGGTGATTTTTTGTTTTTCCTGACGCAAGGTGGGGTACCGGCGAGTCCTTTTTTGCCCATTGCGAGCAAATCGGACGGTAAACGAGAAAAAAAAACTAGAGGGTACACCATGCTGGTACCGAAGCTTAGAATCTCGTATTCGTCCCCCTGACCTTGGCCTTTGACCTCCGGATGACTTTTTGTTTTTCCTAACGCAAGCTAACGTGCCGGCGAGTCCCTTTTTGCCCATTGCGAGCAAATCGGACGGTAAACGAAAAAACTAGAGAGTACACCATGCCGGTACCGAAGCTTAAAATCTCGTATTCGTCCCCGTGACCTTGACCTTTGATCTCTGGATGACTTTTAGTTTTTCCTGACGCAAGGTGGGGTGCCGGTGAGTCCCTTTTTGCCCATTGCAAGCAAATTGGACGGTAAACGAAAAAACTGGAGAGTACACCATGCTGGTACCGAAGCTTAGAATCTCGTTCGTCCCCGTGACCTTGACCTTTGACCTCTGGATGTTTTTTTGTTGTTTTTCCTGACGCAAGCTAACGTTCCGGCGAGTCCCTTTTTGCCCATTGCGAGCAGATCGGACGGTAAACGAAAAAATTAGAGGGTACACAAGCTGGTACCGAAGCTTAAAATCTCGTATTCGTCCCCGTCACCTTGACCTTTGACCTCTAGGTGATTTTTTGTTTTTTCTGACGCAAGGTGGGGTACCGGCGAGTCCTTTTTTGCCCATTGCGAGCAAATCGGACGGTAAACGAAAAAAAAACTAGAGGGTACACCATGCTGGTACCGAAGCTTAGAATCTCGTATTCGTCCCCCTGACCTTGGCCTTTGACCTCCAGATGACTTTTTGTTTTTCCTGACGCAAGCTAACGTGCCGGCGAGTCCCTTTTTGCCCATTGCGAGCAAATCGGACGGTAAACGAAAAAACTAGAGGGTACACCATGCCGGTACCGAAGCTTAAAATCTCGTATTCGTCCCCGTGACCTTGACCTTTGATCTCTGGATGACTTTTAGTTTTTCCTGACGCAAGGTGGGGTGCCGGTGAGTCCCTTTTTGCCCATTGCAAGCAAATTGGGCGGTAAACGAAAAAACTGGAGGGTACACCATGCTGGTACCGAAGCTTAGAATCTCGTTCGTCCCCGTGACCTTGACCTTTGACCTCTGGATGTTTTTTTTTGTTTTTCCTGACGCAAGCTAACGTGCCGGCGAGTCCCTTTTTGCCCATTGCGAGCAGATGGGACGGTAAACGAAAAAATTAGAGGGTACACAAGCTGGTACCGAAGCTTAAAATCTCGTATTCGTCCCCGTGACCTTGACCTTTGACCTCTAGGTGATGTTTTGTTTTTCCTGACGCAAGCCGGGGTGCCGTTGAGTCCCTTTTTGCTCATTTCAAGCAAATAGGACGGTAAACGAAAAAACTAGAGGGTACACAAGCTGGTACCGAAGCTTAAAATCTCGTATTCGTCCCCGTGACCTTGACCTTTGACCTCTAGGTAATGTTTTGTTTTTCCTGACGCAAGCTATGGTGCCGACGAGTCCCTTTTTGCCTATTGCGAGCAAATCGGACGGTAAACGAAAAAACTAGAGGGTACACCATGCTGGTACCGAAGCTTAGAATCTCGTATTCGTCCCCCTGAACTTGACCTTTGACCTCTGGATGACTTTTTGTTTTTACTGACGCAAGCTAACGTGCCGGCGAGTCCCTTTTTTCCCATTGCGAGCAAATCTGACGGTAAACGAAAAAACTAGAGGGTACACCATGCTGGTACCGAAGCTTAGAATCTCGTATTCGTCCCCGTGACCTTGACATTTGACCTCTGGATGACTTTTTGTTTTTCTTGACGCAAGCTAACGTGCCGACGAGTCCCTTTTTGCCCATTGCGAGCAAATCGGACCTTAAACGAAAAAAATAGACGGTACACAAGCTGGTACCGAAGCTTAAAATCTCGTATTCGTCCCCGTGACCTTGACCTTTGACCTCTGGATGACTTTTTGTTTTTCCTTACGCAAGCTAACGTGCCGGTGAGTCCCTTTTTGCACATTGCAAGCAAATCGGACGGTAAACGAAAAAAACTAGAGGGTACACAAGCTGGTACCGAAGCTTAAAATATCGTATTCGTCCCCGTGACTTTGACCTTTGACCTCTAGGTAATGTTTTGTTTTTCCTGACGCAAGCTATGGTGCCGGTGAGTCCCTTTTTGCCTATTGCGAGCAAATCGGACGGTAAACGAAAAAAACTAGAGGGTACACCATACTGGTACCGAAGCTTAAAATCTCGTATTCGTCCCCGTGACTTTGACCTTTGACCTCTGGATGACTTTTTGTTTTTACTGACGCAAGCTAACGTGCCGGTGAGTCCTTTTTTGCCCATTGCGAGCAAATTGGACGGGAAACGAAAAAACTAGAGGGTACACCATGCTGGTACCGAAGCTTAGAATCTCGTATTCGTCCCCGTGACCTTGACCTTTGACCTCTGGATGCCTTTTTGTTTTTCCTGACGCAAGCTAACGTGCCGGCGAGTCCCTTTTTGACCATTGCGAGCAGATCGGACGGTAAACGAAAAAATTAGAGGGTACACAAGCTGGTACCGAAGCTTAACATCTCGTATTCGTCCCCTTGACCTTGACCTTTGACCTCTGGATGCCTTTTTGTTTTTCCTGACGCAAGCTAACGTGCCGGCGAGTCCCTTTTTGCACATTGCAAGCAAATTGGACGGTAAACGAAAAAACTAGAGGGTACACAAGCTGGTACCGAAGCTTAAAATCTCGTATTCGTCCCTGTGGCCTTGACCCTTGACCTCTAGGTGATCTTTTGTTTTTCCTGACGCAAGCTAGGGTGCCAGCGAGTCCCTTTTTTCCATTGCGAGCAGATCGGACGGTAAACGAAAAAAAACTAGAGGGTACACCATGCTGGTACCGAAGCTTAAAATCTCGTATTCGTCCCCGTGACTTTGACCTTTGACCTCTGGATGACTTTTTGTTTTTCTGACGCAAGCTAACGTGCCGGCGAGTCCCTTTTTGCTTATTGCGAGCAAATCGGACGGTAAACGAAAAAACTATCGGGTACACAAGCTGGTATCGAAGCTTAAAATCTCGTATTCGTCCCCGTGACCTTGACCTTTGACCTCTAGGTGATTTTTTGTTTTTCCTGACGCAAGGTGGAGTACCGGCGAGTCCTTTTTTGCCCATTGCGAGCAAATCGGACGGTAAACGAAAAAACTAGAGGGTACACCATACTGGTACCGAAGCTTAAAATCTCGTATTCGTCCCCGTGACTTTGACCTTTGACCTCTGGATGACTTTTTGTTTTTCCTTACGCAAGCTAACGTGCCGGTGAGTCCCTTTTTGCACATTGCAAGCAAATCGGACGGTAAACGAAAAAACTAGAGGGTACACAAGCTGGTACCGAAGCTTAAAATATCGTATTCGTCCCCGTGACCTTGACCTTTGACCTCTAGGTAATGTTTTGTTTTTCCTGACGCAAGCTATGGTGCCGGTGAGTCCCTTTTTGCCTATTGCGAGCAAATCGGACGGTAAACGAAAAAACTAAAGGGTACACCATGCTGGTACCGAAGCTTAGAATCTCGTATTCGTCCCCCTGAACTTGACCTTTGGCCTCTGGATGACTTTTTGTTTTTACTGACGCAAGCTAACGTGCCGGCGAGTCCTTTTTTGCCCATTGCGAGCAAATCGGACGGTAAACGAAAAAACTAGAGGGTACACCATGCTGGTACCGAAGCTTAGAATCTCGTATTCGTCCCCCTGAACTTGACCTTTGACCTCTGGATGACTTTTTGTTTTTACTGACGCAAGCTAGCGTGCCGGCGAGTCCCTTTTTTCCCATTGCGAGCAAATCTGACGGTAAACGAAAAAACTAGAGGGTACACCATGCTGGTACCGAAGCTTAGAATCTCGTATTCGTCCCCGTGACCTTGACATTTGACCTCTGGATGACTTTTTGTTTTTCTTGACGCAAGCTAACGTGCTGGCGAGTCCCTTTTTGCCCATTGCGAGCAAATCGGACCTTAAACGAAAAAAATAGACGGTACACAAGCTGGTACCGAAGCTTAAAATCTCGTATTCGTCCCCGTGACCTTGACCTTTGACCTCTGGATGACTTTTTGTTTTTCCTTACGCAAGCTAACGTGCCGGTGAGTCCCTTTTTGCACATTGCAAGCAAATCGGACGGTAAACGAAAAAACTAGAGGGTACACAAGCTGGTACCGAAGCTTAAAATATCGTATTCGTCCCCGTGACCTTGACCTTTGACCTCTATGTAATGTTTTGTTTTTCCTGACGCAAGCTATGGTGCCGGTGAGTCCCTTTTTGCCTATTGCGAGCAAATCGGACGGTAAACGAAAAAACTAGAGGGTACACCATGCTGGTACCGAAGCTTGGAATATCGTATTCGTCCCCCTGAACTTGACCTTTGACCTCTGGATGACTTTTTGTTTTTACTGACGCAAGCTAACGTGCCGGCGAGTCCTTTTTGGCCATTGCGTGCAAATCAGACGGTAAACGAAAAAACTAGAGAGTACACCATGCTGGTACCGAAGCTTAAAATCTCGTATTCGTCCCCGTGACCTTGACCTTTGACCTCTGGATGACTTTTTGTTTTTCCTTACGCAAGCTAACGTGCCGGTGAGTCCCTTTTTGCACATTGCAAGCAAATCGGACGGTAAACGAAAAAACTAGAGGGTACACAAGCTGGTACCGAAGCTTAAAATATCGTATTCGTCCCCGTGACTTTGACCTTTGACCTCTAGGTAATGTTTTGTTTTTCCTGACGCAAGCTATGGTGCCGGTGAGTCCCTTTTTGCCTATTGCGAGCAAATCGGACGGTAAACGAAAAAACTAGAGGGTACACCATGCTGGTACCGAAGCTTAGAATCTCGTATTCGTCCCCCTGAACTTGACCTTTGACCTCTGGATGACTTTTAGTTTTTCCTGACGCAAGGTGGGGTGCCGGTGAGTCCTTTTTTGCCCATTGCGAGCAAATCGGACGGGAAACGAAAAAACTAGAGGGTACACCATGCTGGTACCGAAGCTTAGAATCTCGTATTCGTCCCCGTGACCTTGACCTTTGACCTCTGGATGCCTTTTTGTTTTTCCTGACGCAAGCTAACGTGCCGACGAGTCCCTTTTTGCACATTCCGAGCAAATAGGACGGTAAACGAAAAAACTAGAGGGTACACAAGCTGGTACCGAAGCTTAAAATCTCGTATTCGTCCCCCCGTGACCTTGACTTTTGACCTCTAGGTGATGTTTTGTTTTTTTCTGACGCAAGCTATGGTGCCGGCGAGTCCCTTTTTGCCCATTGCGAGCAAATCAGACGGTAAACGAAAAAACTAGAAAGTACACCATGCGGGTACCGAAGCTTAGAATCTCGTATTCGTCCCCCTGACCTTGGCCTTTGACCTCTGGATAACTTTTTGTTTTTCCTGACGCAAGATAGGGTGCCGGCGAGTCCCTTTTTGCCCATTGCAACCAAATCGGACTGTAAACGAAAAACCTAGAGGGTACACAAGCTGGTACCGAAGCTTAAAATCTCGTATTCGTCCCCTTGACCTTGACCTTTGACCTCTGGATGCCTTTTTGTTTTTCCTGACGCAAGCTAATGTGCCGGCGAGTCCCTTTTTGCACATTGCAAGCAAATCGGACGGTAAACGAAAAAACTAGAGGGTACACAAGCTGGTACCGAAGCTTAAAATCTCGTATTCGTCCCTGTGGCCTTGACCCTTGACCTCTAGGTGATGTTTTGTTTTTCCTGACGCAAGCTAGGGTGCCAGCGAGTCCCTTTTTTCCTTTGCGAGCAGATCGGACGGTAAACGAAAAAAAAAACTAGAGGGTACACCATGCTGGTACCGAAGCTTAGAATCTCGTATTCGTCCCCCTGACCTTGACCTTTGACCTCCGGATGACTTTTTGTTTTTCCTGACGCAAGCTAACGTGCCGGCGAGTCCCTTTGTGCCCATTGCGAGCAAATCGGACGGTAAACGAAAAAACTAGAGGGTACACCATGCCGGTACCGAAGCTTAAAATATCGTATTCGTCCCCGTGACCTTGACCTTTGATCTCTGGATGACTTTTAGTTTTTCCTAACGCAAGGTGGGGTGCCGGTGAGTCCCTTTTTGCCCATTGCAAGCAAATTGGACGGTAAACGAAAAAAAACTGGAGGGTACACCATGCTGGTACCGAAGCTTAGAATCTCGTTCGTCCCCGTGACCTTGACCTTTGACCTCTGGATGTTTTGTTTTTGTTTTTCCTGACGCAAGCTAACGTGCCGGCGAGTCCCTTTTTGCCCATTGCGAGCAGATCGGACGGTAAACGAAAAAATTAGAGGGTACACAAGCTGGTACCGAAGCTTAAAATCTCGTATTCGTCCCTGTGACCTTGACCTTTGACCTCTAGGTGATTTTTTGTTCTTCCTGACGCAAGGTGGGGTACCGGCGAGTCCTTTTTTGCCCATTGCGAGCAAATCGGACGGTAAACGAAAAAACTAGAGGGTACACCATACTGGTACCGAAGCTTAAAATCTCGTATTCGTCCCCGTGACTTTGACCTTTGACCTCTGGATGACTTTTTGTTTTTCTGACGCAAGCTAACGTGCCGGCGAGTCCCTTTTTGCCTATTGCGAGCAAATGGAACGGTAAACGAAAAAACTAGAGGGTACACCATGCCGGTACCGAAGCTTAAAATATCGTATTCGTCCCCGTGACCTTGACCTTTGATCTCTGGATGACTTTTAGTTTTTCCTGACGCAAGGTGGGGTGCCGGTGAGTCCCTTTTTGCCCATTGCAAGCAAATTGGACGGTATACGAAAACACTGGAGGGTACACCATGCTGGTACCGAAGCTTAGAATCTCGTATTAGTCCCCGTGACCTTGACCTTTGACCTCTGTTTTTTTTCCTGACGCAAGCTAACGTGCCGGCGAGTCCCTGTTTGCCCATTGCGAGCAGATCGGACGGTAAACGAAAAAATTAGAGGGTACACAAGCTGGTACCGAAGCTTAAAATATCGTATTCGTCCCCGTCACCTTGACCTTTGACCTCTAGGTGATTTTTTGTTTTTCCTGACGCAAGGTGGGGTACCGGCGAGTCCTTTTTTGCCCATTGCGAGCAAATCGGACGGTAAACGAAAAAACTAGAGGGTACACCATGCTGGTACCGAAGCTTAGAATCTCGTATTCGTCCCCCTGACCTTGGCCTTTGACCTCCGGATGACTTTTTGTTTTTCCTGACGCAAGCTAACGTGCCGGCGAGTCCCTTTTTGCCCATTGCGAGCAAATCGGACGGTAAACGAAAAAACTAGAGGGTACACCATGCCGGTACCGAAGCTTAAAATCTCGTATTCGTCCCCGTGACCTTGACCTTTGATCTCTGGATGACTTTTAGTTTTTCCTGACGCAAGGTGGGGTGCCGGTGAGTCCCTTTTTGCCCATTGCAAGCAAATTGGGCGGTAAACGAAAAAAACTGGAGGGTACACCATGCTGGTACCGAAGCTTAGAATCTCGTTCGTCCCCGTGACCTTGACCTTTGACCTCTGGATGTTTTTTTTTTGTTTTTCTTGACGCAAGCTAACGTGCCGGCGAGTCCCTTTTTGCCCATTGCGAGCAGATCGGACGGTAAACGAAAAAGTTAGAGGGTACACAAGCTGGTACCGAAGCTTAAAATCTCGTATTCGTCCCCGTGACCTTGACCTTTGACCTCTAGGTGATTTTTTGTTTTTCCTGACGCAAGGTGGGGTACCGGCGAGTCCTTTTTTGCCCATTGCGAGCAAATCGGACGGTAAACGAAAAAACTAGAGGGTACACCATACTGGTACCGAAGCTTAAAATCTCGTATTCGTCCCCGTGACTTTGACCTTTGACCTCTGGATGACTTTTTTTTTTCTGACGCAAGCTAACGTGCCGGCGAGTCCCTTTTTGCTTATTGCGAGCAAATCGGACGGTAAACGAAAAAACTAGAGGGTACACAAGCTGGTATCGAAGCTTTAAATCTCGTATTCATCCCCGTGACCTTGACCTTTGACCTCTAGGTGATGTTTTGTTTTTCCTGACGCAAGCCGGGGTGCCGTTGAGTCCCTTTTTGCTCATTTCAAGCAAATAGGACGGTAAACGAAAAAACTAGAGGGTACACAAGCTGGTACCGAAGCTTAAAATCTCGTATTCGTCCCCGTGACCTTGACCTTTGAACTCTAGGTGATTTTTTGTTTTTCCTGACGCAAGGTGGGGTACCGGCGAGTCGTTTTTTGCCCATTGCGAGCAAATCGGACGGTAAACGAAAAAACTAGAGGGTACACCATACTGGTACCGAAGCTTAAAATATCGTATTCGTCCCCGTGACCTTGACCTTTGATCTCTGGATGACTTTGTGTTTTTCCTGACGCAAGGTGGGGTGCCGGTGAGTCCCTTTTTGCCCATTGCAAGCAAATTGGACG
Source organism: Chirona hameri (assembly GCA_036785665.1). Lineage (NCBI taxonomy): Eukaryota > Metazoa > Arthropoda > Thecostraca > Balanomorpha > Balanidae > Chirona > Chirona hameri. The sequence continues at coordinate 343,597 of JAXIVJ010000066.1, forward strand.
GTAAACGAAAACACTGGAGGGTACACCATGCTGGTACCGAAGCTTAGAATCTCGTATTAGTCCCCGTGACCTTGACCTTTGACCTCTGTTTTTTTTCCTGACGCAAGCTAACGTGCCGGCGAGTCCCTTTTTGCCCATTGCGAGCAGATCGGACGGTAAACGAAAAAAATAGAGGGTACACAAGCTGGTACCGAAGCTTAAAATCTCGTATTCGTCCCCGTCACCTTGACCTTTGACCTCTAGGTGATTTTTTTGTTTTTCCAGACGCAAGGTGGGGTACCGGCGAGTCCTTTTTTGCCCATTGCGAGCAAATCGGACGGTAAACGAAAAAAACTAGAGGGTACACCATGCTGGTACCGAAGCTTAGAATCTCGTATTCGTCCCCCTGACCTTGACCTTTGACCTCCGGATGACTTTTTGTTTTTCCTGACGCAAGCTAACGTGCCGGCGAGTCCCTTTTTGCCCATTGCAAGCAAATTGGACGGTAAACGAAAAAAAACTGGAGGGTACACCATGCTGGTACCGAAGCTTAGAATCTCGTTCGTCCCCGTGACCTTGACCTTTGACCTCTGGATGTTTTGTTTTTGTTTTTCCTGACGCAAGCTAACGTGCCGGCGAGTCCCTTTTTGCCCATTGCGAGCAGATCGGACGGTAAACGAAAAAATTAGAGGGTACACAAGCTGGTACCGAAGCTTAAAATCTCGTATTCGTCCCTGTGACCTTGACCTTTGACCTCTAGGTGATTTTTTGTTCTTCCTGACGCAAGGTGGGGTACCGGCGAGTCCTTTTTTGCCCATTGCGAGCAAATCGGACGGTAAACGAAAAAACTAGAGGGTACACCATACTGGTACCGAAGCTTAAAATCTCGTATTCGTCCCCGTGACTTTGACCTTTGACCTCTGGATGACTTTTTGTTTTTCTGACGCAAGCTAACGTGCCGGCGAGTCCCTTTTTGCCTATTGCGAGCAAATGGAACGGTAAACGAAAAAACTAGAGGGTACACCATGCCGGTACCGAAGCTTAAAATATCGTATTCGTCCCCGTGACCTTGACCTTTGATCTCTGGATGACTTTTAGTTTTTCCTGACGCAAGGTGGGGTGCCGGTGAGTCCCTTTTTGCCCATTGCAAGCCAATTGGACGGTATACGAAAACACTGGAGGGTACACCATGCTGGTACCGAAGCTTAGAATCTCGTATTAGTCCCCGTGACCTTGACCTTTGACCTCTGTTTTTTTTCCTGACGCAAGCTAACGTGCCGGCGAGTCCCTGTTTGCCCATTGCGAGCAGATCGGACGGTAAACGAAAAAATTAGAGGGTACACAAGCTGGTACCGAAGCTTAAAATATCGTATTCGTCCCCGTCACCTTGACCTTTGACCTCTAGGTGATTTTTTGTTTTTCCTGACGCAAGGTGGGGTACCGGCGAGTCCTTTTTTGCCCATTGCGAGCAAATCGGACGGTAAACGAAAAAACTAGAGGGTACACCATGCTGGTACCGAAGCTTAGAATCTCGTATTCGTCCCCCTGACCTTGGCCTTTGACCTCCGGATGACTTTTTGTTTTTCCTGACGCAAGCTAACGTGCCGGCGAGTCCCTTTTTGCCCATTGCGAGCAAATCGGACGGTAAACGAAAAAACTAGAGGGTACACCATGCCGGTACCGAAGCTTAAAATCTCGTATTCGTCCCCGTGACCTTGACCTTTGATCTCTGGATGACTTTTAGTTTTTCCTGACGCAAGGTGGGGTGCCGGTGAGTCCCTTTTTGCCCATTGCAAGCAAATTGGGCGGTAAACGAAAAAAACTGGAGGGTACACCATGCTGGTACCGAAGCTTAGAATCTCGTTCGTCCCCGTGACCTTGACCTTTGACCTCTGGATGTTTTTTTTTTGTTTTGTTGACGCAAGCTAACGTGCCGGCGAGTCCCTTTTTGCCCATTGCGAGCAGATCGGACGGTAAACGAAAAAGTTAGAGGGTACACAAGCTGGTACCGAAGCTTAAAATCTCGTATTCGTCCCCGTGACCTTGACCTTTGACCTCTAGGTGATTTTTTGTTTTTCCTGACGCAAGGTGGGGTACCGGCGAGTCCTTTTTTGCCCATTGCGAGCAAATCGGACGGTAAACGAAAAAACTAGAGGGTACACCATACTGGTACCGAAGCTTAAAATCTCGTATTCGTCCCCGTGACTTTGACCTTTGACCTCTGGATGACTTTTTGTTTTTCTGACGCAAGCTAACGTGCCGGCGAGTCCCTTTTTGCTTATTGCGAGCAAATCGGACGGTAAACGAAAAAACTAGAGGGTACACAAGCTGGTATCGAAGCTTTAAATCTCGTATTCATCCCCGTGACCTTGACCTTTGACCTCTAGGTGATGTTTTGTTTTTCCTGACGCAAGCCGGGGTGCCGTTGAGTCCCTTTTTGCTCATTTCAAGCAAATAGGACGGTAAACGAAAAAACTAGAGGGTACACAAGCTGGTACCGAAGCTTAAAATCTCGTATTCGTCCCCGTGACCTTGACCTTTGAACTCTAGGTGATTTTTTGTTTTTCCTGACGCAAGGTGGGGTACCGGCGAGTCGTTTTTTGCCCATTGCGAGCAAATCGGACGGTAAACGAAAAAACTAGAGGGTACACCATACTGGTACCGAAGCTTAAAATATCGTATTCGTCCCCGTGACCTTGACCTTTGATCTCTGGATGACTTTGTGTTTTTCCTGACGCAAGGTGGGGTGCCGGTGAGTCCCTTTTTGCCCATTGCAAGCAAATTGGACGGTAAACGAAAACACTGGAGGGTACACCATGCTGGTACCGAAGCTTAGAATCTCGTATTAGTCCCCGTGACCTTGACCTTTGACCTCTGTTTTTTTTCCTGACGCAAGCTAACGTGCCGGCGAGTCCCTTTTTGCCCATTGCGAGCAGATCGGACGGTAAACGAAAAAAATAGAGGGTACACAAGCTGGTACCGAAGCTTAAAATCTCGTATTCGTCCCCGTCACCTTGACCTTTGACCTCTAGGTGATTTTTTTGTTTTTCCTGACGCAAGGTGGGGTACCGGCGAGTCCTTTTTTGCCCATTGCGAGCAAATCGGACGGTAAACGAAAAAAACTAGAGGGTACACCATGCTGGTACCGAAGCTTAGAATCTCGTATTCGTCCCCCTGACCTTGGCCTTTGACCTCCGGATGACTTTTTGTTTTTCCTAACGCAAGCTAACGTGCCGGCGAGTGCCTTTTTGCCCATTGCGAGCAAATCGGACGGTAAACGAAAAAACTAGAGGGTACACCATGCCGGTACCGAAGCTTAAAATCTCGTATTCGTCCCCGTGACCTTGACCTTCGATCTCTGGATGACTTTTAGTTTTTCCTGACGCAAGGTGGGGTGCCGGTGAGTCCATTTTTGCCCATTGCAAGCAAATTGGACGGTAAACGAAAAAACTGGAGAGTACACCATGCTGGTACCGAAGCTTAGAATCTCGTTCGTCCCCGTGACCTTGACCTTTGACCTCTGGATGTTTTTTTTTCCTGACGCAAGCTAACGTGCCGGCGAGTCCCTTTTTGCCCATTGCGAGCAGATCGGACGGTAAACGAAAAAATTAGAGGGTACACAAGCTGTTACCGAAGCTTAAAATCTCGTATTCGTCCCTGTGACCTTGACCTTTGACCTCTAGGTGATTTTTTGTTCTTCCTGACGCAAGGTGGGGTACCGGCGAGTCCTTTTTTGCCCATTGCGAGCAAATCGGACGGTAAACGAAAAAAACTAGAGGGTACACCATACTGGTACCGAAGCTTAAAATCTCGTATTCGTCCCCGTGACTTTGACCTTTGACCTCTGGATGACTTTTTGTTTTTCTGACGCAAGCTAACGTGCCGGCGAGTCCCTTTTTGCCTATTGCGAGCAAATGGGACGGTACACGAAAAAACTAGAGGGTACACCATGCCGGTACCGAAGCTTAAAATATCGTATTCGTCCCCGTGACCTTGACCTTTGATCTCTGGATGACTTTTAGTTTTTCCTGACGCAAGGTGGGGTGCCGGTGAGTCCCTTTTTGCCCATTGCAAGCAAATTGGACGGTAAACGAAAACACTGGAGGGTGCACCATGCTGGTACCGAAGCTTAGAATCTCGTATTAGTCCCCGTGACCTTGACCTTTGACCTCTGTTTTTTTTCCTGACGCAAGCTAACGTGCCGGCGAGTCCCTTTTTGCCCATTGCGAGCAGATCGGACGGTAAACGAAAAAAATTAGAGGGTACACAAGCTGGTACCGAAGCTTAAAATATCGTATTCGTCCCCGTCACCTTGATCTTTGACCTCTAGGTAATGTTTTGTTTTTCCTGACGCAAGCTATGTTGCCGGCGAGTCCCTTTTTGCCTATTGCGAGCAAATCGGACGGTAAACGAAAAAACTAGAGGGTACACCATGCTGGTACCGAAGCTTAGAATCTCGTATTCGTCCCCCTGAACTTGACCTTTGACCTCTGGATGACTTTTTGTTTTTACTGACGCAAGCTAACGTGCCGGCGAGTCCCTTTTTTCCCATTGCGAGCAAATCTGACGGTAAACGAAAAAACTAGAGGGTACACCATGCTGGTACCGAAGCTTAGAATCTCGTATTCGTCCCCGTGACCTTGACATTTGACCTCTGGATGACTTTTTGTTTTTCTTGACGCAAGCTAACGTGCCGGCGAGTCCCTTTTTGCCCATTGCGAGCAAATCGGACCTTAAACGAAAAAAATAGACGGTACACAAGCTGGTACCGAAGCTTAAAATCTCGTATTCGTCCCCGTGACCTTGACCTTTGACCTCTGGATGACTTTTTGTTTTTCCTTACGCAAGCTAACGTGCCGGTGAGTCCCTTTTTGCACATTGCAAGCAAATCGGACGGTAAACGAAAAAACTAGAGGGTACACAAGCTGGTACCGAAGCTTAAAATATCGTATTCGTCCCCGTGACCTTGACCTTTGACCTCTATGTAATGTTTTCTTTTTCCTGACGCAAGCTATGGTGCCGGTGAGTCCCTTTTTGCCTATTACGAGCAAATCAGACGGTAAACGAAAAAAACTAGAGGGTACACCATGCTGGTACCGAAGCTTGGAATATCGTATTCGTCCCCCTGAACTTGACCTTTGACCTCTGGATGACTTTTTGTTTTTACTGACGCAAGCTAACGTGCCGGCGAGTCCTTTTTGGCCATTGCGTGCAAATCAGACGGTAAACGAAAAAACTAGAGAGTACACCATGCTGGTACCGAAGCTTAAAATCTCGTATTCGTCCCCGTGACCTTGACCTTTGACCTCTGGATGACTTTTTGTTTTTGCTTACGCAAGCTAACGTGCCGGTGAGTCCCTTTTTGCACATTGCAAGCAAATCGGACGGTAAACGAAAAAACTAGAGGGTACACAAGCTGGTACCGAAGCTTAAAATATCGTATTCGTCCCCGTGACTTTGACCTTTGACCTCTAGGTAATGTTTTGTTTTTCCTGACGCAAGCTATGGTGCCGGTGAGTCCTTTTTTGCCTATTGCGAGCAAATCGGACGGTAAACGAAAAAACTAGAGGGTACACCATGCTGGTACCGAAGCTTAGAATCTCGTATTCGTCCCCCTGAACTTGACCTTTGACCTCTGGATGACTTTTAGTTTTTCCTGACGCAAGGTGGGGTGCCGGTGAGTCCTTTTTTGCCCATTGCGAGCAAATCGGACGGGAAACGAAAAAACTAGAGGGTACACCATGCTGGTACCGAAGCTTAGAATCTCGTATTCGTCCCCGTGACCTTGACCTTTGACCTCTGGATGCCTTTTTGTTTTTCCTGACGCAAGCTAACGTGCCGACGAGTCCCTTTTTGCACATTCCGAGCAAATAGGACGGTAAACGAAAAAACTAGAGGGTACACAAGCTGGTACCGAAGCTTAAAATCTCGTATTCGTCCCCCCGTGACCTTGACTTTTGACCTCTAGGTGATGTTTTGTTTTTTCTGACGCAAGCTATGGTGCCGGCGAGTCCCTTTTTGCCCATTGCGAGCAAATCAGACGGTAAACGAAAAAACTAGAAAGTACACCATGCGGGTACCGAAGCTTAGAATCTCGTATTCGTCCCCCTGACCTTGGCCTTTGACCTCTGGATAACTTTTTGTTTTTCCTGACGCAAGATAGGGTGCCGGCGAGTCCCTTTTTGCCCATTGCAACCAAATCGGACGGTAAACGAAAAACCTAGAGGGTACACAAGCTGGTACCGAAGCTTAAAATCTCGTATTCGTCCCCTTGACCTTGACCTTTGACCTCTGGATGCCTTTTTGTTTTTCCTGACGCAAGCTAACGTGCCGGCGAGTCCCTTTTTGCACATTGCAAGCAAATCGGACGGTAAACGAAAAAACTAGAGGGTACACAAGCTGGTACCGAAGCTTAAAATCTCGTATTCGTCCCTGTGGCCTTGACCCTTGACCTCTAGGTGATGTTTTGTTTTTCCTGACGCAAGCTAGGGTGCCAGCGAGTCCCTTTTTTCCTTTGCGAGCAGATCGGACGGTAAACGAAAAAAAAAACTAGAGGGTACACCATGCTGGTACCGAAGCTTAGAATCTCGTATTCGTCCCCCTGACCTTGACCTTTGACCTCCGGATGACTTTTTGTTTTTCCTGACGCAAGCTAACGTGCCGGCGAGTCCCTTTGTGCCCATTGCGAGCAAATCGGACGGTAAACGAAAAAACTAGAGGGTACACCATGCCGGTACCGAAGCTTAAAATATCGTATTCGTCCCCGTGACCTTGACCTTTGATCTCTGGATGACTTTTTGTTTTTCCTGACGCAAGCTAACGTGCCGGCGAGTCCCTTTGTGCCCATTGCGAGCAAATCGGACGGTAAACGAAAAAACTAGAGGGTACACCATGCCGGTACCGAAGCTTAAAATATCGTATTCGTCCCCGTGACCTTGACCTTTGATCTCTGGATGACTTTTAGTTTTTCCTAACGCAAGGTGGGGTGCCGGTGAGTCCCTTTTTGCCCATTGCAAGCAAATTGGACGGTAAACGAAAAAAAACTGGAGGGTACACCATGCTGGTACCGAAGCTTAGAATCTCGTTCGTCCCCGTGACCTTGACCTTTGACCTCTGGATGTTTTGTTTTTGTTTTTCCTGACGCAAGCTAACGTGCCGGCAAGTCCCTTTTTGCCCATTGCGAGCAAATCGGACGGTAAACGAAAAAACTAGAGGGTACACCATGCCGGTACCGAAGCTTAAAATCTCGTATTCGTCCCCGTGACCTTGACCTTTGATCTCTGGATGACTTTTAGTTTTTCCTGACGCAAGGTGGGGTGCCGGTGAGTCCCTTTTTGCCCATTGCAAGCAAATTGGGCGGTAAACGAAAAAAACTGGAGGGTACACCATGCTGGTACCGAAGCTTAGAATCTCGTTCGTCCCCGTGACCTTGACCTTTGACCTCTGGATGTTTTGTTTTTGTTTTTCCTGACGCAAGCTAACGTGCCGGCAAGTCCCTTTTTGCCCATTGCGAGCAGATCGGACGGTAAACGAAAAAATTAGAGGGTACACAAGCTGGTACCGAAGCTTAAAATCTCGTATTCGTCCCTGTGACCTTGACCTTTGACCTCTAGGTGATTTTTTGTTCTTCCTGACGCAAGGTGGGGTACCGGCGAGTCCTTTTTTGCCCATTGCGAGCAAATCGGACGGTAAACGAAAAAACTAGAGGGTACACCATACTGGTACCGAAGCTTAAAATCTCGTATTCGTCCCCGTGACTTTGACCTTTGACCTCTGGATGACTTTTTGTTTTTCTGACGCAAGCTAACGTGCCGGCGAGTCCCTTTTTGCCTATTGCGAGCAAATGGAACGGTAAACGAAAAAACTAGAGGGTACACCATGCCGGTACCGAAGCTTAAAATATCGTATTCGTCCCCGTGACCTTGACCTTTGATCTCTGGATGACTTTTAGTTTTTCCTGACGCAAGGTGGGGTGCCGGTGAGTCCCTTTTTGCCCATTGCAAGCCAATTGGACGGTATACGAAAACACTGGAGGGTACACCATGCTGGTACCGAAGCTTAGAATCTCGTATTAGTCCCCGTGACCTTGACCTTTGACCTCTGTTTTTTTTCCTGACGCAAGCTAACGTGCCGGCGAGTCCCTGTTTGCCCATTGCGAGCAGATCGGACGGTAAACGAAAAAATTAGAGGGTACACAAGCTGGTACCGAAGCTTAAAATATCGTATTCGTCCCCGTCACCTTGACCTTTGACCTCTAGGTGATTTTTTGTTTTTCCTGACGCAAGGTGGGGTACCGGCGAGTCCTTTTTTGCCCATTGCGAGCAAATCGGACGGTAAACGAAAAAACTAGAGGGTACACCATGCTGGTACCGAAGCTTAGAATCTCGTATTCGTCCCCCTGACCTTGGCCTTTGACCTCCGGATGACTTTTTGTTTTTCCTGACGCAAGCTAACGTGCCGGCGAGTCCCTTTTTGCCCATTGCGAGCAAATCGGACGGTAAACGAAAAAACTAGAGGGTACACCATGCCGGTACCGAAGCTTAAAATCTCGTATTCGTCCCCGTGACCTTGACCTTTGATCTCTGGATGACTTTTAGTTTTTCCTGACGCAAGGTGGGGTGCCGGTGAGTCCCTTTTTGCCCATTGCAAGCAAATTGGGCGGTAAACGAAAAAAACTGGAGGGTACACCATGCTGGTACCGAAGCTTAGAATCTCGTTCGTCCCCGTGACCTTGACCTTTGACCTCTGGATGTTTTGTTTTTGTTTTGTTGACGCAAGCTAACGTGCCGGCGAGTCCCTTTTTGCCCATTGCGAGCAGATCGGACGGTAAACGAAAAAGTTAGAGGGTACACAAGCTGGTACCGAAGCTTAAAATCTCGTATTCGTCCCCGTGACCTTGACCTTTGACCTCTAGGTGATTTTTTGTTTTTCCTGACGCAAGGTGGGGTACCGGCGAGTCCTTTTTTGCCCATTGCGAGCAAATCGGACGGTAAACGAAAAAACTAGAGGGTACACCATACTGGTACCGAAGCTTAAAATCTCGTATTCGTCCCCGTGACTTTGACCTTTGACCTCTGGATGACTTTTTGTTTTTCTGACGCAAGCTAACGTGCCGGCGAGTCCCTTTTTGCTTATTGCGAGCAAATCGGACGGTAAACGAAAAAACTAGAGGGTACACAAGCTGGTATCGAAGCTTTAAATCTCGTATTCATCCCCGTGACCTTGACCTTTGACCTCTAGGTGATGTTTTGTTTTTCCTGACGCAAGCCGGGGTGCCGTTGAGTCCCTTTTTGCTCATTTCAAGCAAATAGGACGGTAAACGAAAAAACTAGAGGGTACACAAGCTGGTACCGAAGCTTAAAATCTCGTATTCGTCCCCGTGACCTTGACCTTTGAACTCTAGGTGATTTTTTGTTTTTCCTGACGCAAGGTGGGGTACCGGCGAGTCGTTTTTTGCCCATTGCGAGCAAATCGGACGGTAAACGAAAAAACTAGAGGGTACACCATACTGGTACCGAAGCTTAAAATATCGTATTCGTCCCCGTGACCTTGACCTTTGATCTCTGGATGACTTTGTGTTTTTCCTGACGCAAGGTGGGGTGCCGGTGAGTCCCTTTTTGCCCATTGCAAGCAAATTGGACGGTAAACGAAAACACTGGAGGGTACACCATGCTGGTACCGAAGCTTAGAATCTCGTATTAGTCCCCGTGACCTTGACCTTTGACCTCTGTTTTTTTTCCTGACGCAAGCTAACGTGCCGGCGAGTCCCTTTTTGCCCATTGCGAGCAGATCGGACGGTAAACGAAAAAAATAGAGGGTACACAAGCTGGTACCGAAGCTTAAAATCTCGTATTCGTCCCCGTCACCTTGACCTTTGACCTCTAGGTGATTTTTTTGTTTTTCCTGACGCAAGGTGGGGTACCGGCGAGTCCTTTTTTGCCCATTGCGAGCAAATCGGACGGTAAACGAAAAAAACTAGAGGGTACACCATGCTGGTACCGAAGCTTAGAATCTCGTATTCGTCCCCCTGACCTTGGCCTTTGACCTCCGGATGACTTTTTGTTTTTCCTAACGCAAGCTAACGTGCCGGCGAGTGCCTTTTTGCCCATTGCGAGCAAATCGGACGGTAAACGAAAAAACTAGAGGGTACACCATGCCGGTACCGAAGCTTAAAATCTCGTATTCGTCCCCGTGACCTTGACCTTCGATCTCTGGATGACTTTTAGTTTTTCCTGACGCAAGGTGGGGTGCCGGTGAGTCCATTTTTGCCCATTGCAAGCAAATTGGACGGTAAACGAAAAAACTGGAGAGTACACCATGCTGGTACCGAAGCTTAGAATCTCGTTCGTCCCCGTGACCTTGACCTTTGACCTCTGGATGTTTTTTTTTCCTGACGCAAGCTAACGTGCCGGCGAGTCCCTTTTTGCCCATTGCGAGCAGATCGGACGGTAAACGAAAAAATTAGAGGGTACACAAGCTGTTACCGAAGCTTAAAATCTCGTATTCGTCCCTGTGACCTTGACCTTTGACCTCTAGGTGATTTTTTGTTCTTCCTGACGCAAGGTGGGGTACCGGCGAGTCCTTTTTTGCCCATTGCGAGCAAATCGGACGGTAAACGAAAAAAACTAGAGGGTACACCATACTGGTACCGAAGCTTAAAATCTCGTATTCGTCCCCGTGACTTTGACCTTTGACCTCTGGATGACTTTTTGTTTTTCTGACGCAAGCTAACGTGCCGGCGAGTCCCTTTTTGCCTATTGCGAGCAAATGGGACGGTACACGAAAAAACTAGAGGGTACACCATGCCGGTACCGAAGCTTAAAATATCGTATTCGTCCCCGTGACCTTGACCTTTGATCTCTGGATGACTTTTAGTTTTTCCTGACGCAAGGTGGGGTGCCGGTGAGTCCCTTTTTGCCCATTGCAAGCAAATTGGACGGTAAACGAAAACACTGGAGGGTGCACCATGCTGGTACCGAAGCTTAGAATCTCGTATTAGTCCCCGTGACCTTGACCTTTGACCTCTGTTTTTTTTCCTGACGCAAGCTAACGTGCCGGCGAGTCCCTTTTTGCCCATTGCGAGCAGATCGGACGGTAAACGAAAAAAATTAGAGGGTACACAAGCTGGTACCGAAGCTTAAAATATCGTATTCGTCCCCGTCACCTTGATCTTTGACCTCTAGGTAATGTTTTGTTTTTCCTGACGCAAGCTATGTTGCCGGCGAGTCCCTTTTTGCCTATTGCGAGCAAATCGGACGGTAAACGAAAAAACTAGAGGGTACACCATGCTGGTACCGAAGCTTAGAATCTCGTATTCGTCCCCCTGAACTTGACCTTTGACCTCTGGATGACTTTTTGTTTTTACTGACGCAAGCTAACGTGCCGGCGAGTCCCTTTTTTCCCATTGCGAGCAAATCTGACGGTAAACGAAAAAACTAGAGGGTACACCATGCTGGTACCGAAGCTTAGAATCTCGTATTCGTCCCCGTGACCTTGACATTTGACCTCTGGATGACTTTTTGTTTTTCTTGACGCAAGCTAACGTGCCGGCGAGTCCCTTTTTGCCCATTGCGAGCAAATCGGACCTTAAACGAAAAAAATAGACGGTACACAAGCTGGTACCGAAGCTTAAAATCTCGTATTCGTCCCCGTGACCTTGACCTTTGACCTCTGGATGACTTTTTGTTTTTCCTTACGCAAGCTAACGTGCCGGTGAGTCCCTTTTTGCACATTGCAAGCAAATCGGACGGTAAACGAAAAAACTAGAGGGTACACAAGCTGGTACCGAAGCTTAAAATATCGTATTCGTCCCCGTGACCTTGACCTTTGACCTCTATGTAATGTTTTCTTTTTCCTGACGCAAGCTATGGTGCCGGTGAGTCCCTTTTTGCCTATTACGAGCAAATCAGACGGTAAACGAAAAAAACTAGAGGGTACACCATGCTGGTACCGAAGCTTGGAATATCGTATTCGTCCCCCTGAACTTGACCTTTGACCTCTGGATGACTTTTTGTTTTTACTGACGCAAGCTAACGTGCCGGCGAGTCCTTTTTGGCCATTGCGTGCAAATCAGACGGTAAACGAAAAAACTAGAGAGTACACCATGCTGGTACCGAAGCTTAAAATCTCGTATTCGTCCCCGTGACCTTGACCTTTGACCTCTGGATGACTTTTTGTTTTTGCTTACGCAAGCTAACGTGCCGGTGAGTCCCTTTTTGCACATTGCAAGCAAATCGGACGGTAAACGAAAAAACTAGAGGGTACACAAGCTGGTACCGAAGCTTAAAATATCGTATTCGTCCCCGTGACTTTGACCTTTGACCTCTAGGTAATGTTTTGTTTTTCCTGACGCAAGCTATGGTGCCGGTGAGTCCTTTTTTGCCTATTGCGAGCAAATCGGACGGTAAACGAAAAAACTAGAGGGTACACCATGCTGGTACCGAAGCTTAGAATCTCGTATTCGTCCCCCTGAACTTGACCTTTGACCTCTGGATGACTTTTAGTTTTTCCTGACGCAAGGTGGGGTGCCGGTGAGTCCTTTTTTGCCCATTGCGAGCAAATCGGACAAGAAACGAAAAAACTAGAGGGTACACCATGCTGGTACCGAAGCTTAGAATCTCGTATTCGTCCCCGTGACCTTGACCTTTGACCTCTGGATGCCTTTTTGTTTTTCCTGACGCAAGCTAACGTGCCGACGAGTCCCTTTTTGCACATTCCGAGCAAATAGGACGGTAAACGAAAAAACTAGAGGGTACACAAGCTGGTACCGAAGCTTAAAATCTCGTATTCGTCCCCCCGTGACCTTGACTTTTGACCTCTAGGTGATGTTTTGTTTTTTCTGACGCAAGCTATGGTGCCGGCGAGTCCCTTTTTGCCCATTGCGAGCAAATCAGACGGTAAACGAAAAAACTAGAAAGTACACCATGCGGGTACCGAAGCTTAGAATCTCGTATTCGTCCCCCTGACCTTGGCCTTTGACCTCTGGATAACTTTTTGTTTTTCCTGACGCAAGATAGGGTGCCGGCGAGTCCCTTTTTGCCCATTGCAACCAAATCGGACGGTAAACGAAAAACCTAGAGGGTACACAAGCTGGTACCGAAGCTTAAAATCTCGTATTCGTCCCCTTGACCTTGACCTTTGACCTCTGGATGCCTTTTTGTTTTTCCTGACGCAAGCTAACGTGCCGGCGAGTCCCTTTTTGCACATTGCAAGCAAATCGGACGGTAAACGAAAAAACTAGAGGGTACACAAGCTGGTACCGAAGCTTAAAATCTCGTATTCGTCCCTGTGGCCTTGACCCTTGACCTCTAGGTGATGTTTTGTTTTTCCTGACGCAAGCTAGGGTGCCAGCGAGTCCCTTTTTTCCTTTGCGAGCAGATCGGACGGTAAACGAAAAAAAAAACTAGAGGGTACACCATGCTGGTACCGAAGCTTAGAATCTCGTATTCGTCCCCCTGACCTTGACCTTTGACCTCCGGATGACTTTTTGTTTTTCCTGACGCAAGCTAACGTGCCGGCGAGTCCCTTTGTGCCCATTGCGAGCAAATCGGACGGTAAACGAAAAAACTAGAGGGTACACCATGCCGGTACCGAAGCTTAAAATATCGTATTCGTCCCCGTGACCTTGACCTTTGATCTCTGGATGACTTTTTGTTTTTCCTGACGCAAGCTAACGTGCCGGCGAGTCCCTTTGTGCCCATTGCGAGCAAATCGGACGGTAAACGAAAAAACTAGAGGGTACACCATGCCGGTACCGAAGCTTAAAATATCGTATTCGTCCCCGTGACCTTGACCTTTGATCTCTGGATGACTTTTAGTTTTTCCTAACGCAAGGTGGGGTGCCGGTGAGTCCCTTTTTGCCCATTGCAAGCAAATTGGACGGTAAACGAAAAAAAACTGGAGGGTACACCATGCTGGTACCGAAGCTTAGAATCTCGTTCGTCCCCGTGACCTTGACCTTTGACCTCTGGATGTTTTGTTTTTGTTTTTCCTGACGCAAGCTAACGTGCCGGCAAGTCCCTTTTTGCCCATTGCGAGCAAATCGGACGGTAAACGAAAAAACTAGAGGGTACACCATGCCGGTACCGAAGCTTAAAATCTCGTATTCGTCCCCGTGACCTTGACCTTTGATCTCTGGATGACTTTTAGTTTTTCCTGACGCAAGGTGGGGTGCCGGTGAGTCCCTTTTTGCCCATTGCAAGCAAATTGGGCGGTAAACGAAAAAAACTGGAGGGTACACCATGCTGGTACCGAAGCTTAGAATCTCGTTCGTCCCCGTGACCTTGACCTTTGACCTCTGGATGTTTTTTTTTGTTTTTCTTGACGCAAGCTAACGTGCCGGCGAGTCCCTTTTTGCCCATTGCGAGCAGATCGGACGGTAAACGAAAAAGTTAGAGGGTACACAAGCTGGTACCGAAGCTTAAAATCTCGTATTCGTCCCCGTGACCTTGACCTTTGACCTCTAGGTGATTTTTTGTTTTTCCTGACGCAAGGTGGGGTACCGGCGAGTCCTTTTTTGCCCATTGCGAGCAAATCGGACGGTAAACGAAAAAACTAGAGGGTACACCATACTGGTACCGAAGCTTAAAATCTCGTATTCGTCCCCGTGACTTTGACCTTTGACCTCTGGATGACTTTTTGTTTTTCTGACGCAAGCTAACGTGCCGGCGAGTCCCTTTTTGCTTATTGCGAGCAAATCGGACGGTAAACGAAAAAACTAGAGGGTACACAAGCTGGTATCGAAGCTTTAAATCTCGTATTCATCCCCGTGACCTTGACCTTTGACCTCTAGGTGATGTTTTGTTTTTCCTGACGCAAGCCGGGGTGCCGTTGAGTCCCTTTTTGCTCATTTCAAGCAAATAGGACGGTAAACGAAAAAACTAGAGGGTACACAAGCTGGTACCGAAGCTTAAAATCTCGTATTCGTCCCCGTGACCTTGACCTTTGACCTCTAGGTAATGTTTTGTTTTTCCTGACGCAAGCTATGGTGCCGGCGAGTCCCTTTTTGCCTATTGCGAGCAAATCGGACGGTAAACGAAAAAACTAGAGGGTACACCATGCTGGTACCGAAGCTTAGAATCTCGTATTCGTCCCCCTGAACTTGACCTTTGACCTCTGGATGACTTTTTGTTTTTACTGACGCAAGCTAACGTGCCGGCGAGTCCCTTTTTTCCCATTGCGAGCAAATCTGACGGTAAACGAAAAAACTAGAGGGTACACCATGCTGGTACCGAAGCTTAGAATCTCGTATTCGTCCCCGTGACCTTGACATTTGACCTCTGGATGACTTTTTGTTTTTCTTGAGGCAAGCTAACGTGCCGACGAGTCCCTTTTTGCCCATTGCGAGCAAATCGGACCTTAAACGAAAAAAATAGACGGTACACAAGCTGGTACCGAAGCTTAAAATCTCGTATTCGTCCCCGTGACCTTGACCTTTGACCTCTGGATGACTTTTTGTTTTTCCTTACGCAAGCTAACGTGCCGGTGAGTCCCTTTTTGCACATTGCAAGCAAATCGGACGGTAAACGAAAAAACTAGAGGGTACACAAGCTGGTACCGAAGCTTAAAATATCGTATTCGTCCCCGTGACCTTGACCTTTGACCTCTAGGTAATGTTTTGTTTTTCCTGACGCAAGCTATGGTGCCGGTGAGTCCCTTTTTGCCTATTGCGAGCAAATCGGACGGTAAACGAAAAAACTAGAGGGTACACCATGCTGGTACCGAAGCTTGGAATATCGTTTTCGTCCCCCTGAACTTGACCTTTGACCTCTGGATGACTTTTTGTTTTTACTGACGCAAGCTAACGTGCCGGCGAGTCCTTTTTTGCCCATTGCGTGCAAATCAGACGGTAAACGAAAAAACTAGAGAGTACACCATGCTGGTACCGAAGCTTAAAATCTCGTATTCGTCCCCGTGACCTTGACCTTTGACCTCTGGATGACTTTTTGTTTTTCCTTACGCAAGCTAACGTGCCGGTGAGTCCCTTTTTGCACATTGCAAGCAAATCGGACGGTAAACGAAAAAACTAGAGGGTACACAAGCTGGTACCGAAGCTTAAAATATCGTATTCGTCCCCGTGACTTTGACCTTTGACCTCTAGGTAATGTTTTGTTTTTCCTGACGCAAGCTATGGTGCCGGTGAGTCCCTTTTTGCCTATTGCGAGCAAATCGGACGGTAAACGAAAAAACTAGAGGGTACACCATGCTGGTACCGAAGCTTAGAATCTCGTATTCGTCCCCCTGAACTTGACCTTTGAACTCTGGATGACTTTTTGTTTTTACTGACGCAAGCTAACATGCCGGTGAGTCCTTTTTTGCCCATTGCGAGCAAATCGGACGGGAAACGAAAAAAACTAGAGTGTACACCATGCTGGTACCGAAGCTTAGAATCTCGTATTCGTCCCCGTGACCTTGACCTTTGACCTCTGGATGCCTTTTTGTTTTTCCTGACGCAAGCTAACGTGCCGACGAGTCCCTTTTTGCACATTCCGAGCAAATAGGACGGTAAACGAAAAAACTAGAGGGTACACAAGCTGGTACCGAAGCTTAAAATCTCGTATTCGTCCCCCCGTGACCTTGACTTTTGACCTCTAGGTGATGTTTTGTTTTTTCTGACGCAAGCTATGGTGCCGGCGAGTCCCTTTTTGCCCATTGCGAGCAAATCAGACGGTAAACGAAAAAACTAGAGAGTACACCATGCGGGTACCGAAGCTTAGAATCTCGTATTCGTCCCCCTGACCTTGGCCTTTGACCTCTGGATAACTTTTTGTTTTTCCTGACGCAAGATAGGGTGCCGGCGAGTCCATTTTTGACCATTGCAACCAAATCGGACGGTAAACGAAAAACCTAGAGGGTACACAAGCTGGTACCGAAGCTTAAAATCTCGTATTCGTCCCCTTGACCTTGACCTTTGACCTCTGGATGCCTTTTTGTTTTTCCTGACGCAAGCTAACGTGCCGGCGAGTCCCTTTTTGCACATTGCAAGCAAATCGGACGGTAAACGAAAAAACTAGAGGGTACACAAGCTGGTACCGAAGCTTAAAATCTCGTATTCGTCCCTGTGGCCTTGACCCTTGACCTCTAGGTGATGTTTTGTTTTTCCTGACGCAAGCTAGGGTGCCAGCGAGTCCCTTTTTTCCATTGCGAGCAGATCGGACGGTAAACGAAAAAAAAACTAGAGGGTACACCATGCTGGTACCGAAGCTTAGAATCTCGTATTCGTCCCCCTGACCTTCACCTTTGACCTCCGGATGACTTTTTTTTTCCTGACGCAAGCTAACGTGCCGGCGAGTCCCTTTTTGCCCATTGCGAGCAAATCGGACGGTAAACGAAAAAACTAGAGGGTACACCATGCCGGTACCGAAGCTTAAAATATCGTATTCGTCCCCGTGACCTTGACCTTTGATCTCTGGATGACTTTTAGTTTTTCCTAACGCAAGGTGGGGTGCCGGTGAGTCCCTTTTTGCCCATTGCAAGCAAATTGGACGGTAAACGAAAAAACTGGAGGGTACACCATGCTGGTACCGAAGCTTAGAATCTCGTTCGTCCCCGTGACCTTGACCTTTGACCTCTGGATGTTTTGTTTTTGTTTTTCCTGACGCAAGCTAACGTGCCGGCGAGTCCCTTTTTGCCCATTGCGAGCAGATCGGACGGTAAACGAAAAAATTAGAGGGTACACAAACTGGTACCGAAGCTTAAAATCTCGTATTCGTCCCCGTCACCTTGACCTTTGACCTCTAGGTGATTTTTTGTTTTTCCTGACGCAAGGTGGGGTACCGGCGAGTCCTGTTTTGCCCATTGCGAGCAAATCGGACGGTAAACGAAAAAACTAGAGGGTACACCATACTGGTACCGAAGCTTAAAATCTCGTATTCGTCCCCGTGACTTTGACCTTTGACCTCTGGATGACTTTTTGTTTTTCTGACGCAAGCTAACGTGCCGGCGAGTCCCTTTTTGCTTATTGCGAGCAAATCGGACGGTAAACGAAAAAACTATCGGGTACACAAGCTGGTATCGAAGCTTAAAATCTCTTATTCATCCCCGTGACCTTGACCTTTGACCTCTAGGTGATGTTTTGTTTTTTCTGACGCAAGCCGGGGTGCCGTTGAGTCCCTTTTTGCACATTGCAAGCAAATCGGACGGTAAACGAAAAAACTAGAGGGTACACAAGCTGGTACCGAAGCTTAAAATATCGTATTCGTCCCCGTGACCTTGACCTTTGACCTCTAGGTAATGTTTTGTTTTTCCTGACGCAAGCTATGGTGCCGGTGAGTCCTTTTTTGCCTATTGCGAGCAAATCGGACGGTAAACGAAAAAAACTAGAGGGTACACAAGCTGGTACCGAAGCTTAGAATCTCGTATTCGTCCCCGTGACCTTGACCTTTGACCTCTGGATGTTTTTTGTTGTTTTTCCTGACGCAAGCTAACGTGCCGGCGAGTCCCTTTTTGCCCATTGCGAGCAGATCGGACGGTAAACGAAAAAATTAGAGGGTACACAAGCTGCTACCGAAGCTTAAAATCTCGTATTCGTCCCCGTGACCTTGACCTTTGACCTCTAAGTGATTTTTTGTTTTTCCTGACGCAAGGTGGTGTACCGGCGAGTCCTTTTTTGCCCATTGCGAGCAAATCGGACGGTAAACGAAAAAACTAGAGGGTACACCATTCTGGTACCGAAGCTTAAAATCTCGTATTCGTCCCCGTGACTTTGACCTTTGACCTCTGGATGACTTTTTGTTTTTCCTTACGCAAGCTAACGTGCCGGTGAGTCCCTTTTTGCACATTGCAAGCAAATCGGACGGTAAACGAAAAAACTAGAGGGTACACAAGCTGGTACCGAAGCTTAAAATATCGTATTCGTCCCCGTGACCTTGACCTTTGACCTCTAGGTAATGTTTTGTTTTTCCTGACGCAAGCTATGGTGCCGGTGAGTCCCTTTTTGCCTATTGCGAGCAAATCGGACGGTAAACGAAAAAACTAGAGGGTACACCATGCTGGTACCGAAGCTTAGAATCTCGTATTCGTCCCCCTGAACTTGACCTTTGACCTCTGGATGACTTTTTGTTTTTCTGACGCAAGCTAACGTGCCGGCGAGTCCCTTTTTGCCTATTGCGAGCAAATGGGACGGTACACGAAAAAACTAGAGGGTACACCATGCCGGTACCGAAGCTTAAAATATCGTATTCGTCCCCGTGACCTTGACCTTTGATCTCTGGATGACTTTTAGTTTTTCCTGACGCAAGGTGGGGTGCCGGTGAGTCCCTTTTTGCCCATTGCAAGCAAATTGGACGGTAAACGAAAACACTGGAGGGTGCACCATGCTGGTACCGAAGCTTAGAATCTCGTATTAGTCCCCGTGACCTTGACCTTTGACCTCTGTTTTTTTTCCTGACGCAAGCTAACGTGCCGGCGAGTCCCTTTTTGCCCATTGCGAGCAGATCGGACGGTAAACGAAAAAAATTAGAGGGTACACAAGCTGGTACCGAAGCTTAAAATATCGTATTCGTCCCCGTCACCTTGATCTTTGACCTCTAGGTAATGTTTTGTTTTTCCTGACGCAAGCTATGTTGCCGGCGAGTCCCTTTTTGCCTATTGCGAGCAAATCGGACGGTAAACGAAAAAACTAGAGGGTACACCATGCTGGTACCGAAGCTTAGAATCTCGTATTCGTCCCCCTGAACTTGACCTTTGACCTCTGGATGACTTTTTGTTTTTACTGACGCAAGCTAACGTGCCGGCGAGTCCCTTTTTTCCCATTGCGAGCAAATCTGACGGTAAACGAAAAAACTAGAGGGTACACCATGCTGGTACCGAAGCTTAGAATCTCGTATTCGTCCCCGTGACCTTGACATTTGACCTCTGGATGACTTTTTGTTTTTCTTGACGCAAGCTAACGTGCCGGCGAGTCCCTTTTTGCCCATTGCGAGCAAATCGGACCTTAAACGAAAAAAATAGACGGTACACAAGCTGGTACCGAAGCTTAAAATCTCGTATTCGTCCCCGTGACCTTGACCTTTGACCTCTGGATGACTTTTTGTTTTTCCTTACGCAAGCTAACGTGCCGGTGAGTCCCTTTTTGCACATTGCAAGCAAATCGGACGGTAAACGAAAAAACTAGAGGGTACACAAGCTGGTACCGAAGCTTAAAATATCGTATTCGTCCCCGTGACCTTGACCTTTGACCTCTATGTAATGTTTTCTTTTTCCTGACGCAAGCTATGGTGCCGGTGAGTCCCTTTTTGCCTATTGCGAGCAAATCAGACGGTAAACGAAAAAAACTAGAGGGTACACCATGCTGGTACCGAAGCTTGGAATATCGTATTCGTCCCCCTGAACTTGACCTTTGACCTCTGGATGACTTTTTGTTTTTACTGACGCAAGCTAACGTGCCGGCGAGTCCTTTTTGGCCATTGCGTGCAAATCAGACGGTAAACGAAAAAACTAGAGAGTACACCATGCTGGTACCGAAGCTTAAAATCTCGTATTCGTCCCCGTGACCTTGACCTTTGACCTCTGGATGACTTTTTGTTTTTGCTTACGCAAGCTAACGTGCCGGTGAGTCCCTTTTTGCACATTGCAAGCAAATCGGACGGTAAACGAAAAAACTAGAGGGTACACAAGCTGGTACCGAAGCTTAAAATATCGTATTCGTCCCCGTGACTTTGACCTTTGACCTCTAGGTAATGTTTTGTTTTTCCTGACGCAAGCTATGGTGCCGGTGAGTCCTTTTTTGCCTATTGCGAGCAAATCGGACGGTAAACGAAAAAACTAGAGGGTACACCATGCTGGTACCGAAGCTTAGAATCTCGTATTCGTCCCCCTGAACTTGACCTTTGACCTCTGGATGACTTTTAGTTTTTCCTGACGCAAGGTGGGGTGCCGGTGAGTCCTTTTTTGCCCATTGCGAGCAAATCGGACGGGAAACGAAAAAACTAGAGGGTACACCATGCTGGTACCGAAGCTTAGAATCTCGTATTCGTCCCCGTGACCTTGACCTTTGACCTCTGGATGCCTTTTTGTTTTTCCTGACGCAAGCTAACGTGCCGACGAGTCCCTTTTTGCACATTCCGAGCAAATAGGACGGTAAACGAAAAAACTAGAGGGTACACAAGCTGGTACCGAAGCTTAAAATCTCGTATTCGTCCCCCCGTGACCTTGACTTTTGACCTCTAGGTGATGTTTTGTTTTTTCTGACGCAAGCTATGGTGCCGGCGAGTCCCTTTTTGCCCATTGCGAGCAAATCAGACGGTAAACGAAAAAACTAGAAAGTACACCATGCGGGTACCGAAGCTTAGAATCTCGTATTCGTCCCCCTGACCTTGGCCTTTGACCTCTGGATAACTTTTTGTTTTTCCTGACGCAAGATAGGGTGCCGGCGAGTCCCTTTTTGCCCATTGCAACCAAATCGGACGGTAAACGAAAAACCTAGAGGGTACACAAGCTGGTACCGAAGCTTAAAATCTCGTATTCGTCCCCTTGACCTTGACCTTTGACCTCTGGATGCCTTTTTGTTTTTCCTGACGCAAGCTAACGTGCCGGCGAGTCCCTTTTTGCACATTGCAAGCAAATCGGACGGTAAACGAAAAAACTAGAGGGTACACAAGCTGGTACCGAAGCTTAAAATCTCGTATTCGTCCCTGTGGCCTTGACCCTTGACCTCTAGGTGATGTTTTATTTTTCCTGACGCAAGCTAGGGTGCCAGCGAGTCCCTTTTTTCCTTTGCGAGCAGATCGGACGGTAAACGAAAAAAAAAAACTAGAGGGTACACCATGCTGGTACCGAAGCTTAGAATCTCGTATTCGTCCCCCTGACCTTGACCTTTGACCTCCGGATGACTTTTTGTTTTTCCTGACGCAAGCTAACGTGCCGGCGAGTCCCTTTGTGCCCATTGCGAGCAAATCGGACGGTAAACGAAAAAACTAGAGGGTACACCATGCCGGTACCGAAGCTTAAAATATCGTATTCGTCCCCGTGACCTTGACCTTTGATCTCTGGATGACTTTTAGTTTTTCCTAACGCAAGGTGGGGTGCCGGTGAGTCCCTTTTTGCCCATTGCAAGCAAATTGGACGGTAAACGAAAAAAAACTGGAGGGTACACCATGCTGGTACCGAAGCTTAGAATCTCGTTCGTCCCCGTGACCTTGACCTTTGACCTCTGGATGTTTTGTTTTTGTTTTTCCTGACGCAAGCTAACGTGCCGGCAAGTCCCTTTTTGCCCATTGCGAGCAGATCGGACGGTAAACGAAAAAATTAGAGGGTACACAAGCTGGTACCGAAGCTTAAAATCTCGTATTCGTCCCTGTGACCTTGACCTTTGACCTCTAGGTGATTTTTTGTTCTTCCTGACGCAAGGTGGGGTACCGGCGAGTCCTTTTTTGCCCATTGCGAGCAAATCGGACGGTAAACGAAAAAACTAGAGGGTACACCATACTGGTACCGAAGCTTAAAATCTCGTATTCGTCCCCGTGACTTTGACCTTTGACCTCTGGATGACTTTTTGTTTTTCTGACGCAAGCTAACGTGCCGGCGAGTCCCTTTTTGCCTATTGCGAGCAAATGGAACGGTAAACGAAAAAACTAGAGGGTACACCATGCCGGTACCGAAGCTTAAAATATCGTATTCGTCCCCGTGACCTTGACCTTTGATCTCTGGATGACTTTTAGTTTTTCCTGACGCAAGGTGGGGTGCCGGTGAGTCCCTTTTTGCCCATTGCAAGCAAATTGGACGGTAAACGAAAACACTGGAGGGTACACCATGCTGGTACCGAAGCTTAGAATCTCGTATTAGTCCCCGTGACCTTGACCTTTGACCTCTGTTTTTTTTCCTGACGCAAGCTAACGTGCCGGCGAGTCCCTGTTTGCCCATTGCGAGCAGATCGGACGGTAAACGAAAAAATTAGAGGGTACACAAGCTGGTACCGAAGCTTAAAATATCGTATTCGTCCCCGTCACCTTGACCTTTGACCTCTAGGTGATTTTTTGTTTTTCCTGACGCAAGGTGGGGTACCGGCGAGTCCTTTTTTGCCCATTGCGAGCAAATCGGACGGTAAACGAAAAAACTAGAGGGTACACCATGCTGGTACCGAAGCTTAGAATCTCGTATTCGTCCCCCTGACCTTGGCCTTTGACCTCCGGATGACTTTTTGTTTTTCCTGACGCAAGCTAACGTGCCGGCGAGTCTCTTTTTGCCCATTGCGAGCAAATCGGACGGTAAACGAAAAAACTAGAGGGTACACCATGCCGGTACCGAAGCTTAAAATCTCGTATTCGTCCCCGTGACCTTGACCTTTGATCTCTGGATGACTTTTAGTTTTTCCTGACGCAAGGTGGGGTGCCGGTGAGTCCCTTTTTGCCCATTGCAAGCAAATTGGGCGGTAAACGAAAAAAACTGGAGGGTACACCATGCTGGTACCGAAGCTTAGAATCTCGTTCGTCCCCGTGACCTTGACCTTTGACCTCTGGATGTTTTTTTTTGTTTTTCTTGACGCAAGCTAACGTGCCGGCGAGTCCCTTTTTGCCCATTGCGAGCAGATCGGACGGTAAACGAAAAAGTTAGAGGGTACACAAGCTGGTACCGAAGCTTAAAATCTCGTATTCGTCCCCGTGACCTTGACCTTTGACCTCTAGGTGATTTTTTGTTTTTCCTGACGCAAGGTGGGGTACCGGCGAGTCCTTTTTTGCCCATTGCGAGCAAATCGGACGGTAAACGAAAAAACTAGAGGGTACACCATACTGGTACCGAAGCTTAAAATCTCGTATTCGTCCCCGTGACTTTGACCTTTGACCTCTGGATGACTTTTTGTTTTTCTGACGCAAGCTAACGTGCCGGCGAGTCCCTTTTTGCTTATTGCGAGCAAATCGGACGGTAAACGAAAAAACTAGAGGGTACACAAGCTGGTATCGAAGCTTTAAATCTCGTATTCATCCCCGTGACCTTGACCTTTGACCTCTAGGTGATGTTTTGTTTTTCCTGACGCAAGCCGGGGTGCCGTTGAGTCCCTTTTTGCTCATTTCAAGCAAATAGGACGGTAAACGAAAAAACTAGAGGGTACACAAGCTGGTACCGAAGCTTAAAATCTCGTATTCGTCCCCGTGACCTTGACCTTTGACCTCTAGGTAATGTTTTGTTTTTCCTGACGCAAGCTATGGTGCCGGCGAGTCCCTTTTTGCCTATTGCGAGCAAATCGGACGGTAAACGAAAAAACTAGAGGGTACACCATGCTGGTACCGAAGCTTAGAATCTCGTATTCGTCCCCCTGAACTTGACCTTTGACCTCTGGATGACTTTTTGTTTTTACTGACGCAAGCTAACGTGCCGGCGAGTCCCTTTTTTCCCATTGCGAGCAAATCTGACGGTAAACGAAAAAACTAGAGGGTACACCATGCTGGTACCGAAGCTTAGAATCTCGTATTCGTCCCCGTGACCTTGACATTTGACCTCTGGATGACTTTTTGTTTTTCTTGAGGCAAGCTAACGTGCCGACGAGTCCCTTTTTGCCCATTGCGAGCAAATCGGACCTTAAACGAAAAAAATAGACGGTACACAAGCTGGTACCGAAGCTTAAAATCTCGTATTCGTCCCCGTGACCTTGACCTTTGACCTCTGGATGACTTTTTGTTTTTCCTTACGCAAGCTAACGTGCCGGTGAGTCCCTTTTTGCACATTGCAAGCAAATCGGACGGTAAACGAAAAAACTAGAGGGTACACAAGCTGGTACCGAAGCTTAAAATATCGTATTCGTCCCCGTGACCTTGACCTTTGACCTCTAGGTAATGTTTTGTTTTTCCTGACGCAAGCTATGGTGCCGGTGAGTCCCTTTTTGCCTATTGCGAGCAAATCGGACGGTAAACGAAAAAACTAGAGGGTACACCATGCTGGTACCGAAGCTTGGAATATCGTTTTCGTCCCCCTGAACTTGACCTTTGACCTCTGGATGACTTTTTGTTTTTACTGACGCAAGCTAACGTGCCGGCGAGTCCTTTTTTGCCCATTGCGTGCAAATCAGACGGTAAACGAAAAAACTAGAGAGTACACCATGCTGGTACCGAAGCTTAAAATCTCGTATTCGTCCCCGTGACCTTGACCTTTGACCTCTGGATGACTTTTTGTTTTTCCTTACGCAAGCTAACGTGCCGGTGAGTCCCTTTTTGCACATTGCAAGCAAATCGGACGGCAAACGAAAAAACTAGAGGGTACACAAGCTGGTACCGAAGCTTAAAATATCGTATTCGTCCCCGTGACTTTGACCTTTGACCTCTAGGTAATGTTTTGTTTTTCCTGACGCAAGCTATGGTGCCGGTGAGTCCCTTTTTGCCTATTGCGAGCAAATCGGACGGTAAACGAAAAAACTAGAGGGTACACCATGCTGGTACCGAAGCTTAGAATCTCGTATTCGTCCCCCTGAACTTGACCTTTGAACTCTGGATGACTTTTTGTTTTTACTGACGCAAGCTAACATGCCGGTGAGTCCTTTTTTGCCCATTGCGAGCAAATCGGACGGGAAACGAAAAAAACTAGAGTGTACACCATGCTGGTACCGAAGCTTAGAATCTCGTATTCGTCCCCGTGACCTTGACCTTTGACCTCTGGATGCCTTTTTGTTTTTCCTGACGCAAGCTAACGTGCCGACGAGTCCCTTTTTGCACATTCCGAGCAAATAGGACGGTAAACGAAAAAACTAGAGGGTACACAAGCTGGTACCGAAGCTTAAAATCTCGTATTCGTCCCCCCGTGACCTTGACTTTTGACCTCTAGGTGATGTTTTGTTTTTTCTGACGCAAGCTATGGTGCCGGCGAGTCCCTTTTTGCCCATTGCGAGCAAATCAGACGGTAAACGAAAAAACTAGAGAGTACACCATGCGGGTACCGAAGCTTAGAATCTCGTATTCGTCCCCCTGACCTTGGCCTTTGACCTCTGGATAACTTTTTGTTTTTCCTGACGCAAGATAGGGTGCCGGCGAGTCCATTTTTGACCATTGCAACCAAATCGGACGGTAAACGAAAAACCTAGAGGGTACACAAGCTGGTACCGAAGCTTAAAATCTCGTATTCGTCCCCTTGACCTTGACCTTTGACCTCTGGATGCCTTTTTGTTTTTCCTGACGCAAGCTAACGTGCCGGCGAGTCCCTTTTTGCACATTGCAAGCAAATCGGACGGTAAACGAAAAAACTAGAGGGTACACAAGCTGGTACCGAAGCTTAAAATCTCGTATTCGTCCCTGTGGCCTTGACCCTTGACCTCTAGGTGATGTTTTGTTTTTCCTGACGCAAGCTAGGGTGCCAGCGAGTCCCTTTTTTCCATTGCGAGCAGATCGGACGGTAAACGAAAAAAAAACTAGAGGGTACACCATGCTGGTACCGAAGCTTAGAATCTCGTATTCGTCCCCCTGACCTTGACCTTTGACCTCCGGATGACTTTTTTTTTCCTGACGCAAGCTAACGTGCCGGCGAGTCCCTTTTTGCCCATTGCGAGCAAATCGGACGGTAAACGAAAAAACTAGAGGGTACACCATGCCGGTACCGAAGCTTAAAATATCGTATTCGTCCCCGTGACCTTGACCTTTGATCTCTGGATGACTTTTAGTTTTTCCTAACGCAAGGTGGGGTGCCGGTGAGTCCCTTTTTGCCCATTGCAAGCAAATTGGACGGTAAACGAAAAAACTGGAGGGTACACCATGCTGGTACCGAAGCTTAGAATCTCGTTCGTCCCCGTGACCTTGACCTTTGACCTCTGGATGTTTTGTTTTTGTTTTTCCTGACGCAAGCTAACGTGCCGGCGAGTCCCTTTTTGCCCATTGCGAGCAGATCGGACGGTAAACGAAAAAATTAGAGGGTACACAAACTGGTACCGAAGCTTAAAATCTCGTATTCGTCCCCGTCACCTTGACCTTTGACCTCTAGGTGATTTTTTGTTTTTCCTGACGCAAGGTGGGGTACCGGCGAGTCCTGTTTTGCCCATTGCGAGCAAATCGGACGGTAAACGAAAAAACTAGAGGGTACACCATACTGGTACCGAAGCTTAAAATCTCGTATTCGTCCCCGTGACTTTGACCTTTGACCTCTGGATGACTTTTTGTTTTTCTGACGCAAGCTAACGTGCCGGCGAGTCCCTTTTTGCTTATTGCGAGCAAATCGGACGGTAAACGAAAAAACTATCGGGTACACAAGCTGGTATCGAAGCTTAAAATCTCTTATTCATCCCCGTGACCTTGACCTTTGACCTCTAGGTGATGTTTTGTTTTTTCTGACGCAAGCCGGGGTGCCGTTGAGTCCCTTTTTGCACATTGCAAGCAAATCGGACGGTAAACGAAAAAACTAGAGGGTACACAAGCTGGTACCGAAGCTTAAAATATCGTATTCGTCCCCGTGACCTTGACCTTTGACCTCTAGGTAATGTTTTGTTTTTCCTGACGCAAGCTATGGTGCCGGTGAGTCCTTTTTTGCCTATTGCGAGCAAATCGGACGGTAAACGAAAAAAACTAGAGGGTACACAAGCTGGTACCGAAGCTTAGAATCTCGTATTCGTCCCCGTGACCTTGACCTTTGACCTCTGGATGTTTTTTGTTGTTTTTCCTGACGCAAGCTAACGTGCCGGCGAGTCCCTTTTTGCCCATTGCGAGCAGATCGGACGGTAAACGAAAAAATTAGAGGGTACACAAGCTGCTACCGAAGCTTAAAATCTCGTATTCGTCCCCGTGACCTTGACCTTTGACCTCTAAGTGATTTTTTGTTTTTCCTGACGCAAGGTGGTGTACCGGCGAGTCCTTTTTTGCCCATTGCGAGCAAATCGGACGGTAAACGAAAAAACTAGAGGGTACACCATACTGGTACCGAAGCTTAAAATCTCGTATTCGTCCCCGTGACTTTGACCTTTGACCTCTGGATGACTTTTTGTTTTTCCTTACGCAAGCTAACGTGCCGGTGAGTCCCTTTTTGCACATTGCAAGCAAATCGGACGGTAAACGAAAAAACTAGAGGGTACACAAGCTGGTACCGAAGCTTAAAATATCGTATTCGTCCCCGTGACCTTGACCTTTGACCTCTAGGTAATGTTTTGTTTTTCCTGACGCAAGCTATGGTGCCGGTGAGTCCCTTTTTGCCTATTGCGAGCAAATCGGACGGTAAACGAAAAAACTAGAGGGTACACCATGCTGGTACCGAAGCTTAGAATCTCGTATTCGTCCCCCTGAACTTGACCTTTGACCTCTGGATGACTTTTTGTTTTTACTGACGCAAGCTAACGTGCCGGCGAGTCCTTTTTTGCCCATTGCGAGCAAATCGGACGGTAAACGAAAAAACTAGAGGGTACACAAGCTGGTACCGAAGCTTAAAATCTCGTATTCGTCCCCGTGACCTTGACCTTTGACCTCTAGGTGATTTTTTGTTTTTCCTGACGCAAGGTGGGGTACCGGCGAGTCCTTTTTTGCCCATTGCGAGCAAATCAAACGGTAAACGAAAAAACTAGAGGGTACACCATACTGGTACCGAAGCTTAAAATATCGTATTCGTCCCCGTGACCTTGACCTTTGATCTCTGGATGACTTTTTGTTTTTCCTGACGCAAGGTGGGGTGCCGGTGAGTCCCTTTTTGCCCATTGCAAGCAAATTGGACGGTAAACGAAAACACTGGAGGGTACACAATGCTGGTACCGAAGCTTAGAATCTCGTATTAGTCCCCGTGACCTTGACCTTTGACCTCTGTTTTTTTTTTTCCTGACGCAAGCTAACGTGCCGGCGAGTCCCTTTTTGCCCATTGCGAGCAGATCGGACGGTAAACGAAAAAAATAGAGGGTACACAAGCTGGTACCGAAGCTTAAAATCTCGTATTCGTCCCCGTCACCTTGATTTTTGACCTCTAGGTGATTTTTTGTTTTTCCTGACGCAAGGTGGGGTACCGGCGAGTCCTTTTTTGCCCATTGCGAGCAAATCGGACGGTAAACGAGAAAAAAAAACTAGAGGGTACACCATGCTGGTACCGAAGCTTAGAATCTCGTATTCGTCCCCCTGACCTTGGCCTTTGACCTCCGGATGACTTTTTGTTTTTCCTAACGCAAGCTAACGTGCCGGCGAGTGCCTTTTTGCCCATTGCGAGCAATTCGGACGGTAAACGAAAAAACTAGAGGGTACACCATGCCGGTACCGAAGCTTAAAATCTCGTATTCGTCCCCGTGACCTTGACCTTCGATCTCTGGATGACTTTTAGTTTTTCCTGACGCAAGGTGGGGTGCCGGTGAGTCCATTTTTGCCCATTGCAAGCAAATTGGACGGTAAACGAAAAAACTGGAGAGTACACCATGCTGGTACCGAAGCTTAGAATCTCGTTCGTCCCCGTGACCTTGACCTTTGACCTCTGGATGTTTTTTTTTCCTGACGCAAGCTAACGTGCCGGCGAGTCCCTTTTTGCCCATTGCGAGCAGATCGGACGGTAAACGAAAAAATTAGAGGGTACACAAGCTGTTACCGAAGCTTAAAATCTCGTATTCGTCCCTGTGACCTTGACCTTTGACCTCTAGGTGATTTTTTGTTCTTCCTGACGCAAGGTGGGGTACCGGCGAGTCCTTTTTTGCCCATTGCGAGCAAATCGGACGGTTAACGAAAAAACTAGAGGGTACACCATACTGGTACCGAAGCTTAAAATCTCGTATTCGTCCCCGTGACTTTGACCTTTGACCTCTGGATGACTTTTTGTTTTTCTGACGCAAGCTAACGTGCCGGCGAGTCCCTTTTTGCCTATTGCGAGCAAATGGGACGGTACACGAAAAAACTAGAGGGTACACCATGCCGGTACCGAAGCTTAAAATATCGTATTCGTCCCCGTGACCTTGACCTTTGATCTCTGGATGACTTTTAGTTTTTCCTGACGCAAGGTGGGGTGCCGGTGAGTCCCTTTTTGCCCATTGCAAGCAAATTGGACGGTAAACGAAAACACTGGAGGGTACACCATGCTGGTACCGAAGCTTAGAATCTCGTATTAGTCCCCGTGACCTTGACCTTTGACCTCTGTTTTTTTTCCTGACGCAAGCTAACGTGCCGGCGAGTCCCTTTTTGCCCATTGCGAGCAGATCGGACGGTAAACGAAAAAATTAGAGGGTACACAAGCTGGTACCGAAGCTTAAAATATCGTATTCGTCCCCGTCACCTTGACCTTTGACCTCTAGGTAATGTTTTGTTTTTCCTGACGCAAGCTATGTTGCCGGCGAGTCCCTTTTTGCCTATTGCGAGCAAATCGGACGGTAAACGAAAAAACTAGAGGGTACACCATGCTGGTACCGAAGCTTAGAATCTCGTATTCGTCCCCCTGAACTTGACCTTTGACCTCTGGATGACTTTTTGTTTTTACTGACGCAAGCTAACGTGCCGGCGAGTCCCTTTTTTCCCATTGCGAGCAAATCTGACGGTAAACGAAAAAACTAGAGGGTACACCATGCTGGTACCGAAGCTTAGAATCTCGTATTCGTCCCCGTGACCTTGACATTTGACCTCTGGATGACTTTTTGTTTTTCTTGACGCAAGCTAACGTGCCGGCGAGTCCCTTTTTGCCCATTGCGAGCAAATCGGACCTTAAACGAAAAAAATAGACGGTACACAAGCTGGTACCGAAGCTTAAAATCTCGTATTCGTCCCCGTGACCTTGACCTTTGACCTCTGGATGACTTTTTATTTTTCCTTACGCAAGCTAACGTGCCGGTGAGTCCCTTTTTGCACATTGCAAGCAAATCGGACGGTAAACGAAAAAACTAGAGGGTACACAAGCTGGTACCGAAGCTTAAAATATCGTATTCGTCCCCGTGACCTTGACCTTTGACCTCTATGTAATGTTTTCTTTTTCCTGACGCAAGCTATGGTGCCGGTGAGTCCCTTTTTGCCTATTGCGAGCAAATCAGACGGTAAACGAAAAAAACTAGAGGGTACACCATGCTGGTACCGAAGCTTGGAATATCGTATTCGTCCCCCTGAACTTGACCTTTGACCTCTGGATGACTTTTTGTTTTTACTGACGCAAGCTAACGTGCCGGCGAGTCCTTTTTGGCCATTGCGTGCAAATCAGACGGTAAACGAAAAAACTAGAGAGTACACCATGCTGGTACCGAAGCTTAAAATCTCGTATTCGTCCCCGTGACCTTGACCTTTGACCTCTGGATGACTTTTTGTTTTTCTGACGCAAGCTAACGTGCCGGCGAGTCCCTTTTTGCTTATTGCGAGCAAATCGGACGGTAAACGAAAAAACTAGAGGGTACACAAGCTGGTATCGAAGCTTTAAATCTCGTATTCATCCCCGTGACCTTGACCTTTGACCTCTAGGTGATGTTTTGTTTTTCCTGACGCAAGCCGGGGTGCCGTTGAGTCCCTTTTTGCTCATTTCAAGCAAATAGGACGGTAAACGAAAAAACTAGAGGGTACACAAGCTGGTACCGAAGCTTAAAATCTCGTATTCGTCCCCGTGACCTTGACCTTTGAACTCTAGGTGATTTTTTGTTTTTCCTGACGCAAGGTGGGGTACCGGCGAGTCGTTTTTTGCCCATTGCGAGCAAATCAGACGGTAAACGAAAAAACTAGAGGGTACACCATACTGGTACCGAAGCTTAAAATATCGTATTCGTCCCCGTGACCTTGACCTTTGATCTCTGGATGACTTTGTGTTTTTCCTGACGCAAGGTGGGGTGCCGGTGAGTCCCTTTTTGCCCATTGCAAGCAAATTGGACGGTAAACGAAAACATTGGAGGGTACACCATGCTGGTACCGAAGCTTAGAATCTCGTATTAGTCCCCGTGACCTTGACCTTTGACCTCTGTTTTTTTTCCTGACGCAAGCTAACGTGCCGGCGAGTCCCTTTTTGCCCATTGCGAGCAGATCGGACGGTAAACGAAAAAAATAGAGGGTACACAAGCTGGTACCGAAGCTTAAAATCTCGTATTCGTCCCCGTCACCTTGACCTTTGACCTCTAGGTGATTTTTTTGTTTTTCCTGACGCAAGGTGGGGTACCGGCGAGTCCTTTTTTGCCCATTGCGAGCAAATCGGACGGTAAACGAAAAAAACTAGAGGGTACACCATGCTGGTACCGAAGCTTAGAATCTCGTATTCGTCCCCCTGACCTTGGCCTTTGACCTCCGGATGACTTTTTGTTTTTCCTAACGCAAGCTAACGTGCCGGCGAGTGCCTTTTTGCCCATTGCGAGCAAATCGGACGGTAAACGAAAAAACTAGAGGGTACACCATGCCGGTACCGAAGCTTAAAATCTCGTATTCGTCCCCGTGACCTTGACCTTCGATCTCTGGATGACTTTTAGTTTTTCCTGACGCAAGGTGGGGTGCCGGTGAGTCCATTTTTGCCCATTGCAAGCAAATTGGACGGTAAACGAAAAAACTGGAGAGTACACCATGCTGGTACCGAAGCTTAGAATCTCGTTCGTCCCCGTGACCTTGACCTTTGACCTCTGGATGTTTTTTTTTCCTGACGCAAGCTAACGTGCCGGCGAGTCCCTTTTTGCCCATTGCGAGCAGATCGGACGGTAAACGAAAAAATTAGAGGGTACACAAGCTGTTACCGAAGCTTAAAATCTCGTATTCGTCCCTGTGACCTTGACCTTTGACCTCTAGGTGATTTTTTGTTCTTCCTGACGCAAGGTGGGGTACCGGCGAGTCCTTTTTTGCCCATTGCGAGCAAATCGGACGGTAAACGAAAAAACTAGAGGGTACACCATACTGGTACCGAAGCTTAAAATCTCGTATTCGTCCCCGTGACTTTGACCTTTGACCTCTGGATGACTTTTTGTTTTTCTGACGCAAGCTAACGTGCCGGCGAGTCCCTTTTTGCCTATTGCGAGCAAATGGGACGGTACACGAAAAAACTAGAGGGTACACCATGCCGGTACCGAAGCTTAAAATATCGTATTCGTCCCCGTGACCTTGACCTTTGATCTCTGGATGACTTTTAGTTTTTCCTGACGCAAGGTGGGGTGCCGGTGAGTCCCTTTTTGCCCATTGCAAGCAAATTGGACGGTAAACGAAAACACTGGAGGGTACACCATGCTGGTACCGAAGCTTAGAATCTCGTATTAGTCCCCGTGACCTTGACCTTTGACCTCTGTTTTTTTTCCTGACGCAAGCTAACGTGCCGGCGAGTCCCTTTTTGCCCATTGCGAGCAGATCGGACGGTAAACGAAAAAATTAGAGGGTACACAAGCTGGTACCGAAGCTTAAAATATCGTATTCGTCCCCGTCACCTTGACCTTTGACCTCTAGGTAATGTTTTGTTTTTCCTGACGCAAGCTATGTTGCCGGCGAGTCCCTTTTTGCCTATTGCGAGCAAATCGGACGGTAAACGAAAAAACTAGAGGGTACACCATGCTGGTACCGAAGCTTAGAATCTCGTATTCGTCCCCCTGAACTTGACCTTTGACCTCTGGATGACTTTTTGTTTTTACTGACGCAAGCTAACGTGCCGGCGAGTCCCTTTTTTCCCATTGCGAGCAAATCTGACGGTAAACGAAAAAACTAGAGGGTACACCATGCTGGTACCGAAGCTTAGAATCTCGTATTCGTCCCCGTGACCTTGACATTTGACCTCTGGATGACTTTTTGTTTTTCTTGACGCAAGCTAACGTGCCGGCGAGTCCCTTTTTGCCCATTGCGAGCAAATCGGACCTTAAACGAAAAAAATAGACGGTACACAAGCTGGTACCGAAGCTTAAAATCTCGTATTCGTCCCCGTGACCTTGACCTTTGACCTCTGGATGACTTTTTGTTTTTCCTTACGCAAGCTAACGTGCCGGTGAGTCCCTTTTTGCACATTGCAAGCAAATCGGACGGTAAACGAAAAAACTAGAGGGTACACAAGCTGGTACCGAAGCTTAAAATATCGTATTCGTCCCCGTGACCTTGACCTTTGACCTCTATGTAATGTTTTCTTTTTCCTGACGCAAGCTATGGTGCCGGTGAGTCCCTTTTTGCCTATTGCGAGCAAATCAGACGGTAAACGAAAAAAACTAGAGGGTACACCATGCTGGTACCGAAGCTTGGAATATCGTATTCGTCCCCCTGAACTTGACCTTTGACCTCTGGATGACTTTTTGTTTTTACTGACGCAAGCTAACGTGCCGGCGAGTCCTTTTTGGCCATTGCGTGCAAATCAGACGGTAAACGAAAAAACTAGAGAGTACACCATGCTGGTACCGAAGCTTAAAATCTCGTATTCGTCCCCGTGACCTTGACCTTTGACCTCTGGATGACTTTTTGTTTTTCCTTACGCAAGCTAACGTGCCGGTGAGTCCCTTTTTGCACATTGCAAGCAAATCGGACGGTAAACGAAAAAACTAGAGGGTACACAAGCTGGTACCGAAGCTTAAAATATCGTATTCGTCCCCGTGACTTTGACCTTTGACCTCTAGGTAATGTTTTGTTTTTCCTGACGCAAGCTATGGTGCCGGTGAGTCCTTTTTTGCCTATTGCGAGCAAATCGGACGGTAAACGAAAAAACTAGAGGGTACACC
Source organism: Chirona hameri (assembly GCA_036785665.1). Taxonomy (NCBI): domain Eukaryota; kingdom Metazoa; phylum Arthropoda; class Thecostraca; order Balanomorpha; family Balanidae; genus Chirona; species Chirona hameri. The sequence continues at coordinate 378,059 of JAXIVJ010000066.1, forward strand.
ATGCTGGTACCGAAGCTTAGAATCTCGTATTCGTCCCCCTGAACTTGACCTTTGACCTCTGGATGACTTTTAGTTTTTCCTGACGCAAGGTGGGGTGCCGGTGAGTCCTTTTTTGCCCATTGCGAGCAAATCGGACGGGAAACGAAAAAACTAGAGGGTACACCATGCTGGTACCGAAGCTTAGAATCTCGTATTCGTCCCCGTGACCTTGACCTTGAACCTCTGGATGCCTTTTTGTTTTTCCTGACGCAAGCTAACGTGCCGACGAGTCCCTTTTTGCACATTCCGAGCAAATAGGACGGTAAACGAAAAAACTAGAGGGTACACAAGCTGGTACCGAAGCTTAAAATCTCGTATTCGTCCCCCCGTGACCTTGACTTTTGACCTCTAGGTGATGTTTTGTTTTTTCTGACGCAAGCTATGGTGCCGGCGAGTCCCTTTTTGCCCATTGCGAGCAAATCAGACGGTAAACGAAAAAACTAGAAAGTACACCATGCGGGTACCGAAGCTTAGAATCTCGTATTCGTCCCCCTGACCTTGGCCTTTGACCTCTGGATAACTTTTTGTTTTTCCTGACGCAAGATAGGGTGCCGGCGAGTCCCTTTTTGCCCATTGCAACCAAATCGGACGGTAAACGAAAAACCTAGAGGGTACACAAGCTGGTACCGAAGCTTAAAATCTCGTATTCGTCCCCTTGACCTTGACCTTTGACCTCTGGATGCCTTTTTGTTTTTCCTGACGCAAGCTAACGTGCCGGCGAGTCCCTTTTTGCACATTGCAAGCAAATCGGACGGTAAACGAAAAAACTAGAGGGTACACAAGCTGGTACCGAAGCTTAAAATCTCGTATTCGTCCCTGTGGCCTTGACCCTTGACCTCTAGGTGATGTTTTGTTTTTCCTGACGCAAGCTAGGGTGCCAGCGAGTCCCTTTTTTCCTTTGCGAGCAGATCGGACGGTAAACGAAAAAAAAAACTAGAGGGTACACCATGCTGGTACCGAAGCTTAGAATCTCGTATTCGTCCCCCTGACCTTGACCTTTGACCTCCGGATGACTTTTTATTTTTCCTGACGCAAGCTAACGTGCCGGCGAGTCCCTTTGTGCCCATTGCGAGCAAATCGGACGGTAAACGAAAAAACTAGAGGGTACACCATGCCGGTACCGAAGCTTAAAATATCGTATTCGTCCCCGTGACCTTGACCTTTGATCTCTGGATGACTTTTAGTTTTTCCTAACGCAAGGTGGGGTGCCGGTGAGTCCCTTTTTGCCCATTGCAAGCAAATTGGACGGTAAACGAAAAAAAAACTGGAGGGTACACCATGCTGGTACCGAAGCTTAGAATCTCGTTCGTCCCCGTGACCTTGACCTTTGACCTCTGGATGTTTTGTTTTTGTTTTTCCTGACGCAAGCTAACGTGCCGGCGAGTCCCTTTTTGCCCATTGCGAGCAGATCGGACGGTAAACGAAAAAATTAGAGGGTACACAAGCTGGTACCGAAGCTTAAAATCTCGTATTCGTCCCTGTGACCTTGACCTTTGACCTCTAGGTGATTTTTTGTTCTTCCTGACGCAAGGTGGGGTACCGGCGAGTCCTTTTTTGCCCATTGCGAGCAAATCGGACGGTAAACGAAAAAACTAGAGGGTACACCATACTGGTACCGAAGCTTAAAATCTCGTATTCGTCCCCGTGACTTTGACCTTTGACCTCTGGATGACTTTTTGTTTTTCTGACGCAAGCTAACGTGCCGGCGAGTCCCTTTTTGCCTATTGCGAGCAAATGGAACGGTAAACGAAAAAACTAGAGGGTACACCATGCCGGTACCGAAGCTTAAAATATCGTATTCGTCCCCGTGACCTTGACCTTTGATCTCTGGATGAATTTTAGTTTTTCCTGACGCAAGGTGGGGTGCCGGTGAGTCCCTTTTTGCCCATTGCAAGCAAATTGGACGGTAAACGAAAACACTGGAGGGTACACCATGCTGGTACCGAAGCTTAGAATCTCGTATTAGTCCCCGTGACCTTGACCTTTGACCTCTGTTTTTTTTTCCTGACGCAAGCTAACGTGCCGGCGAGTCCCTGTTTGCCCATTGCGAGCAGATCGGACGGTAAACGAAAAAATTAGAGGGTACACAAGCTGGTACCGAAGCTTAAAATATCGTATTCGTCCCCGTCACCTTGACCTTTGACCTCTAGGTGATTTTTTGTTTTTCCTGACGCAAGGTGGGGTACCGGCGAGTCCTTTTTTGCCCATTGCGAGCAAATCGGACGGTAAACGAAAAAACTAGAATGTACACCATGCTGGTACCGAAGCTTAGAATCTCGTATTCGTCCCCCTGACCTTGGCCTTTGACCTCCGGATGACTTTTTGTTTTTCCTGACGCAAGCTAACGTGCCGGCGAGTCTCTTTTTGCCCATTGCGAGCAAATCGGACGGTAAACGAAAAAACTAGAGGGTACACCATGCCGGTACCGAAGCTTAAAATCTCGTATTCGTCCCCGTGACCTTGACCTTTGATCTCTGGATGACTTTTAGTTTTTCCTGACGCAAGGTGGGGTGCCGGTGAGTCCCTTTTTGCCCATTGCAAGCAAATTGGGCGGTAAACGAAAAAAACTGGAGGGTACACCATGCTGGTACCGAAGCTTAGAATCTCGTTCGTCCCCGTGACCTTGACCTTTGACCTCTGGATGTTTTTTTTTGTTTTTCTTGACGCAAGCTAACGTGCCGGCGAGTCCCTTTTTGCCCATTGCGAGCAGATCGGACGGTAAACGAAAAAGTTAGAGGGTACACAAGCTGGTACCGAAGCTTAAAATCTCGTATTCGTCCCCGTGACCTTGACCTTTGACCTCTAGGTGATTTTTTGTTTTTCCTGACGCAAGGTGGGGTACCGGCGAGTCCTTTTTTGCCCATTGCGAGCAAATCGGACGGTAAACGAAAAAACTAGAGGGTACACCATACTGGTACCGAAGCTTAAAATCTCGTATTCGTCCCCGTGACTTTGACCTTTGACCTCTGGATGACTTTTTGTTTTTCTGACGCAAGCTAACGTGCCGGCGAGTCCCTTTTTGCTTATTGCGAGCAAATCGGACGGTAAACGAAAAAACTAGAGGGTACACAAGCTGGTATCGAAGCTTTAAATCTCGTATTCATCCCCGTGACCTTGACCTTTGACCTCTAGGTGATGTTTTGTTTTTCCTGACGCAAGCCGGGGTGCCGTTGAGTCCCTTTTTGCTCATTTCAAGCAAATAGGACGGTAAACGAAAAAACTAGAGGGTACACAAGCTGGTACCGAAGCTTAAAATCTCGTATTCGTCCCCGTGACCTTCACCTTTGACCTCTAGGTAATGTTTTGTTTTTCCTGACGCAAGCTATGGTGCCGGCGAGTCCCTTTTTGCCTATTGCGAGCAAATCGGACGGTAAACGAAAAAACTAGAGGGTACACCATGCTGGTACCGAAGCTTAGAATCTCGTATTCGTCCCCCTGAACTTGACCTTTGACCTCTGGATGACTTTTTGTTTTTACTGACGCAAGCTAACGTGCCGGCGAGTCCCTTTTTTCCCATTGCGAGCAAATCTGACGGTAAACGAAAAAACTAGAGGGTACACCATGCTGGTACCGAAGCTTAGAATCTCGTATTCGTCCCCGTGACCTTGACATTTGACCTCTGGATGACTTTTTGTTTTTCTTGACGCAAGCTAACGTGCCGACGAGTCCCTTTTTGCCCATTGCGAGCAAATCGGACCTTAAACGAAAAAAATAGACGGTACACAAGCTGGTACCGAAGCTTAAAATCTCGTATTCGTCCCCGTGACCTTGACCTTTGACCTCTGGATGACTTTTTGTTTTTCCTTACGCAAGCTAACGTGCCGGTGAGTCCCTTTTTGCACATTGCAAGCAAATCGGACGGTAAACGAAAAAACTAGAGGGTACACAAGCTGGTACCGAAGCTTAAAATATCGTATTCGTCCCCGTGACCTTGACCTTTGACCTCTAGGTAATGTTTTGTTTTTCCTGACGCAAGCTATGGTGCCGGTGAGTCCCTTTTTGCCTATTGCGAGCAAATCGGACGGTAAACGAAAAAACTAGAGGGTACACCATGCTGGTACCGAAGCTTGGAATATCGTTTTCGTCCCCCTGAACTTGACCTTTGACCTCTGGATGACTTTTTGTTTTTACTGACGCAAGCTAACGTGCCGGCGAGTCCTTTTTTGCCCATTGCGTGCAAATCAGACGGTAAACGAAAAAACTAGAGAGTACACCATGCTGGTACCGAAGCTTAAAATCTCGTATTCGTCCCCGTGACCTTGACCTTTGACCTCTGGATGACTTTTTGTTTTTCCTTACGCAAGCTAACGTGCCGGTGAGTCCCTTTTTGCACATTGCAAGCAAATCGGACGGTAAACGAAAAAACTAGAGGGTACACAAGCTGGTACCGAAGCTTAAAATATCGTATTCGTCCCCGTGACTTTGACCTTTGACCTCTAGGTAATGTTTTGTTTTTCCTGACGCAAGCTATGGTGCCGGTGAGTCCCTTTTTGCCTATTGCGAGCAAATCGGACGGTAAACGAAAAAACTAGAGGGTACACCATGCTGGTACCGAAGCTTATAATCTCGTATTCGTCCCCCTGAACTTGACCTTTGACCTCTGGATGACTTTTTGTTTTTACTGACGCAAGCTAACATGCCGGTGAGTCCTTTTTTGCCCATTGCGAGCAAATCGGACGGGAAACGAAAAAAACTAGAGTGTACACCATGCTGGTACCGAAGCTTAGAATCTCGTATTCGTCCCCGTGACCTTGACCTTTGACCTCTGGATGCCTTTTTGTTTTTCCTGACGCAAGCTAACGTGCCGACGAGTCCCTTTTTGCACATTCCGAGCAAATAGGACGGTAAACGAAAAAACTAGAGGGTACACAAGCTGGTACCGAAGCTTAAAATCTCGTATTCGTCCCCCCGTGACCTTGACTTTTGACCTCTAGGTGATGTTTTGTTTTTTCTGACGCAAGCTATGGTGCCGGCGAGTCCCTTTTTGCCCATTGCGAGCAAATCAGACGGTAAACGAAAAAACTAGAGAGTACACCATGCGGGTACCGAAGCTTAGAATCTCGTATTCGTCCCCCTGACCTTGGCCTTTGACCTCTGGATAACTTTTTGTTTTTCCTGACGCAAGATAGGGTGCCGGCGAGTCCCTTTTTGACCATTGCAACCAAATCGGACGGTAAACGAAAAACCTAGAGGGTACACAAGCTGGTACCGAAGCTTAAAATCTCGTATTCGTCCCCTTGACCTTGACCTTTGACCTCTGGATGCCTTTTTGTTTTTCCTGACGCAAGCTAACGTGCCGGCGAGTCCCTTTTTGCACATTGCAAGCAAATCGGACGGTAAACGAAAAAACTAGAGGGTACACAAGCTGGTACCGAAGCTTAAAATCTCGTATTCGTCCCTGTGGCCTTGACCCTTGACCTCTAGGTGATGTTTTGTTTTTCCTGACGCAAGCTAGGGTGCCAGCGAGTCCCTTTTTTCCATTGCGAGCAGATCGGACGGTAAACGAAAAAAAAACTAGAGGGTACACCATGCTGGTACCGAAGCTTAGAATCTCGTATTCGTCCCCCTGACCTTGACCTTTGACCTCCGGATGACTTTTTTTTTCCTGACGCAAGCTAACGTGCCGGCGAGTCCCTTTTTGCCCATTGCGAGCAAATCGGACGGTAAACGAAAAAACTAGAGGGTACACCATGCCGGTACCGAAGCTTAAAATATCGTATTCGTCCCCGTGACCTTGACCTTTGATCTCTGGATGACTTTTAGTTTTTCCTAACGCAAGGTGGGGTGCCGGTGAGTCCCTTTTTGCCCATTGCAAGCAAATTGGACGGTAAACGAAAAAAACTGGAGGGTACACCATGCTGGTACCGAAGCTTAGAATCTCGTTCGTCCCCGTGACCTTGACCTTTGACCTCTGGATGTTTTGTTTTTGTTTTTCCTGACGCAAGCTAACGTGCCGGCGAGTCCCTTTTTGCCCATTGCGAGCAGATCGGACGGTAAACGAAAAAATTAGAGGGTACACAAACTGGTACCGAAGCTTAAAATCTCGTATTCGTCCCCGTCACCTTGACCTTTGACCTCTAGGTGATTTTTTGTTTTTCCTGACGCAAGGTGGGGTACCGGCGAGTCCTGTTTTGCCCATTGCGAGCAAATCGGACGGTAAACAAAAAAACTAGAGGGTACACCATACTGGTACCGAAGCTTAAAATCTCGTATTCGTCCCCGTGACTTTGACCTTTGACCTCTGGATGACTTTTTGTTTTTACTGACGCAAGCTAACGTGCCGGCGAGTCCTTTTTTGCCCATTGCGAGCAAATCGGACGGTAAACGAAAAAACTATCGGGTACACAAGCTGGTATCGAAGCTTAAAATCTCTTATTCATCCCCGTGACCTTGACCTTTGACCTCTAGGTGATGTTTTGTTTTTTCTGACGCAAGCCGGGGTGCCGTTGAGTCCCTTTTTGCACATTGCAAGCAAATCGGACGGTAAACGAAAAAACTAGAGGGTACACAAGCTGGTACCGAAGCTTAAAATATCGTATTCGTCCCCGTGACCTTGACCTTTGACCTCTAGGTAATGTTTTGTTTTTCCTGACGCAAGCTATGGTGCCGGTGAGTCCTTTTTTGCCTATTGCGAGCAAATCGGACGGTAAACGAAAAAAACTAGAGGGTACACAAGCTGGTACCGAAGCTTAGAATCTCGTATTCGTCCCCGTGACCTTGACCTTTGACCTCTGGATGTTTTTTGTTGTTTTTCCTGACGCAAGCTAACGTGCCGGCGAGTCCCTTTTTGCCCATTGCGAGCAGATCGGACGGTAAACGAAAAAATTAGAGGGTACACAAGCTGCTACCGAAGCTTAAAATCTCGTATTCGTCCCCGTGACCTTGACCTTTGACCTCTAGGTGATTTTTTGTTTTTCCTGACGCAAGGTGGAGTACCGGCGAGTCCTTTTTTGCCCATTGCGAGCAAATCGGACGGTAAACGAAAAAACTAGAGGGTACACCATACTGGTACCGAAGCTTAAAATCTCGTATTCGTCCCCGTGACTTTGACCTTTGACCTCTGGATGACTTTTTGTTTTTCCTTACGCAAGCTAACGTGCCGGTGAGTCCCTTTTTGCACATTGCAAGCAAATCGGACGGTAAACGAAAAAACTAGAGGGTACACAAGCTGGTACCGAAGCTTAAAATATCGTATTCGTCCCCGTGACCTTGACCTTTGACCTCTAGGTAATGTTTTGTTTTTCCTGACGCAAGCTATGGTGCCGGTGAGTCCCTTTTTGCCTATTGCGAGCAAATCGGACGGTAAACGAAAAAACTAGAGGGTACACCATGCTGGTACCGAAGCTTAGAATCTCGTATTCGTCCCCCTGAACTTGACCTTTGACCTCTGGAAGACTTTTTGTTTTTACTGACGCAAGCTAACGTGCCGGCGAGTCCTTTTTTGCCCATTGCGAGCAAATCGGACGGTAAACGAAAAAACTAGAGGGTACACAAGCTGGTACCGAAGCTTAAAATCTCGTATTCGTCCCCGTGACCTTGACCTTTGACCTCTAGGTGATTTTTTGTTTTTCCTGACGCAAGGTGGGGTACCGGCGAGTCCTTTTTTGCCCATTGCGAGCAAATCAAACGGTAAACTAAAAAACTAGAGGGTACACCATACTGGTACCGAAGCTTAAAATATCGTATTCGTCCCCGTGACCTTGACCTTTGATCTCTGGATGACTTTTTGTTTTTCCTGACGCAAGGTGGGGTGCCGGTGAGTCCCTTTTTGCCCATTGCAAGCAAATTGGACGGTAAACGAAAACACTGGAGGGTACACAATGCTGGTACCGAAGCTTAGAATCTCGTATTAGTCCCCGTGACCTTGACCTTTGACCTCTGTTTTTTTTTTCCTGACGCAAGCTAACGTGCCGGCGAGTCCCTTTTTGCCCATTGCGAGCAGATCGGACGGTAAACGAAAAAAATAGAGGGTACACAAGCTGGTACCGAAGCTTAAAATCTCGTATTCGTCCCCGTCACCTTGATTTTTGACCTCTAGGTGATTTTTTGTTTTTCCTGACGCAAGGTGGGGTACCGGCGAGTCCTTTTTTGCCCATTGCGAGCAAATCGGACGGTAAACGAGAAAAAAAAACTAGAGGGTACACCATGCTGGTACCGAAGCTTAGAATCTCGTATTCGTCCCCCTGACCTTGGCCTTTGACCTCCGGATGACTTTTTGTTTTTCCTAACGCAAGCTAACGTGCCGGCGAGTCCCTTTTTGCCCATTGCAAGCAGATCGGACGGTAAACGAAAAAATTAGAGGGTACACAAGCTGGTACCGAAGCTTAAAATCTCGTATTCGTCCCCGTGACCTTGACCTTTGACCTCTAGGTGATTTTTTGTTTTTCCTGACGCAAGGTGGGGTACCGGCGAGTCCTTTTTTGCCCATTGCGAGCAAATCGGACGGTAAACGAAAAAAACTAGAGGGTACACCATACTGGTACCGAAGCTTAAAATCTCGTATTCGTCCCCGTGACTTTGACCTTTGACCTCTGGATGACTTTTTGTTTTTCTGACGCAAGCTAACGTGCCGGCGAGTCCCTTTTTGCTTATTGGGAGCAAATCGGACGGTAAACGAAAAAACTATCGGGTACACAAGCTGGTATCGAAGCTTTAAATCTCGTATTCATCCCCGTGACCTTGACCTTTGACCTCTAGGTGATGTTTTGTTTTTCCTGACGCAAGCCGGGGTGCCGTTGAGTCCCTTTTTGCTCATTTCAAGCAAATAGGACGGTAAACGAAAAACCTAGAGGGTACACAAGCTGGTACCGAAGCTTAACATCTCGTATTCGTCCCCTTGACCTTGACCTTTGACCTCTGGATGCCTTTTTGTTTTTCCTGACGCAAGCTAACGTGCCGGCGAGTCCCTTTTTGCACATTGCAAGCAAATCGGACGGTAAACGAAAAAACTAGAGGGTACACAAGCTGGTACCGAAGCTTAAAATCTCGTATTCGTCCCTGTGGCCTTGACCCTTGACCTCTAGGTGATGTTTTGTTTTTCCTGACGCAAGCTAGGGTGCCAGCGAGTCCCTTTTTTCCATTGCGAGCAGATCGGACGGTAAACGGAAAAAAACTAGAGGGTAAACCATGCTGGTACCGAAGCTTAGAATCTCGTATTCGTCCCCCTGACCTTGACCTTTGACCTCCGGATGACTTTTTGTTTTTCCTGACGCAAGCTAACGGGTCGGCGAGTCCCTTTTTGCCCATTGCGAGCAAATCGGACGGTAAACGAAAAAACTAGAGGGTACACCATGCCGGTACCGAAGCTTAAAATATCGTATTCGTCCCCGTGACCTTGACCTTTGATCTCTGGATGACTTTTAGTTTTTCCTGACGCAAGGTGGGGTGCCGGTGAGTCCCTTTTTGCCCATTGCAAGCAAATTGGACGGTAAACGAAAAAACTGGAGGGTACACCATGCTGGTACCGAAGCTTAGAATCTCGTTCGTCCCCGTGACCTTGACCTTTGACCTCTGGATGTTTTGTTTTTGTTTTTCCTGACGCAAGCTAACGTGCCGGTGAGTCCCTTTTTGCCCATTGCGAGCAGATCGGACGGTAAACGAAAAAATTAGAGGGTACACAAGCTGGTACCGAAGCTTAAAATCTCATATTCGTCCCCGTGACCTTGACCTTTGACCTCTAGGTGATTTTTGTTTTTCCTGACGCAAGGTGGGGTACCGGCGAGTCCTTTTTTGCCCATTGCGAGCAAATCGGACGGTAAACGAAAAAACTAGAGGGTACACCATACTGGTACAGAAGCTTAAAATCTCGTATTCGTCCCCGTGACTTTGACCTTTGACCTCTGGATGACTTTTTGTTTTTCTGACGCAAGCTAACGTGCCGGCGAGTCCCTTTTTGCCTATTGCGAGCAAATCGGACGGTAAACGAAAAAACTAGAGGGTACACCATGCTGGTACCGAAGCTTAGAATCTCGTATTCGTCCCCCTGAACTTGACCTTTGGCCTCTGGATGACTTTTTGTTTTTACTGACGCAAGCTAACGTGCCGGCGAGTCCTTTTTTGCCCATTGCGAGCAAATCGGACGGTAAACGAAAAAACTAGAGGGTACACCATGCTGGTACCGAAGCTTAGAATCTCGTATTCGTCCCCGTGACCTTGACCTTTGACCTCTGGATGTTTTGTTTTTGTTTTTCCTGACGCAAGCTAACTCGCCGGCGAGTCCCTTTTTGACCATTGCGAGCAGATCGGACGGTAAACGAAAAAATTAGAGGGTACACAAGCTGGTACCGAAGCTTAAAATCTCGTATTCGTCCCCGTGACCTTGACCTTTGAACTCTAGGTGATTTTTTTGTTTTTTCTGACGCAAGGTGGGGTACCGGCGAGTCGTTTTTTGCCCATTGCGAGCAAATCGGACGGTAAACGAAAAAACTAGAGGGTACACCATACTGGTACCGAAGCTTAAAATATCGTATTCGTCCCCGTGACCTTGACCTTTGATCTCTGGATGACTTTGTGTTTTTCCTGACGCAAGGTGGGGTGCCGGTGAGTCCCTTTTTGCCCATTGCAAGCAAATTGGACGGTAAACGAAAACACTGGAGGGTACACCATGCTGGTACCGAAGCTTAGAATCTCGTATTAGTCCCCGTGACCTTGACCTTTGACCTCTGTTTTTTTTTCCTGACGCAAGCTAACGTGCCGGCGAGTCCCTTTTTGCCCATTGCGAGCAGATCGGACGGTAAACGAAAAAAATAGAGGGTACACAAGCTGGTACCGAAGCTTAAAATCTCGTATTCGTCCCCGTCACCTTGACCTTTGACCTCTAGGTGATTTTTTTGTTTTTCCTGACGCAAGGTGGGGTACCGGCGAGTCCTTTTTTGCCCATTGCGAGCAAATCGGACGGTAAACGAAAAAAACTAGAGGGTACACCATGCTGGTACCGAAGCTTAGAATCTCGTATTCGTCCCCCTGACCTTGGCCTTTGACCTCCGGATGACTTTTTGTTTTTCCTAACGCAAGCTAACCTGCCGGCGAGTGCCTTTTTGCCCATTGCGAGCAAATCGGACGGTAAACGAAAAAACTAGAGGGTACACCATGCCGGTACCGAAGCTTAAAATCTCGTATTCGTCCCCGTGACCTTGACCTTCGATCTCTGGATGACTTTTAGTTTTTCCTGACGCAAGGTGGGGTGCCGGTGAGTCCATTTTTGCCCATTGCAAGCAAATTGGACGGTAAACGAAAAAACTGGAGAGTACACCATGCTGGTACCGAAGCTTAGAATCTCGTTCGTCCCCGTGACCTTGACCTTTAACCTCTGGATGTTTTTTTTTTCCTCACGCAAGCTAACGTGCCGGCGAGTCCCTTTTTGCCCATTGCGAGCAGATCGGACGGTAAACGAAAAAATTAGAGGGTACACAAGCTGTTACCGAAGCTTAAAATCTCGTATTCGTCCCTGTGACCTTGACCTTTGACCTCTAGGTGATTTTGTGTTCTTCCTGACGCAAGGTGGGGTACCGGCGAGTCCTTTTTTGCCCATTGCGAGCAAATCGGACGGTAAACGAAAAAACTAGAGGGTACACCATACTGGTACCGAAGCTTAAAATCTCGTATTCGTCCCCGTGACTTTGACCTTTGACCTCTGGATGACTTTTTGTTTTTCTGACGCAAGCTAACGTGCCGGCGAGTCCCTTTTTGCCTATTGCGAGCAAATGGGACGGTACACGAAAAAACTAGAGGGTACACCATGCCGGTACCGAAGCTTAAAATATCGTATTCGTCCCCGTGACCTTGACCTTTGATCTCTGGATGACTTTTAGTTTTTCCTGACGCAAGGTGGGGTGCCGGTGAGTCCCTTTTTGCCCATTGCAAGCAAATTGGACGGTAAACGAAAACACTGGAGGGTACACCATGCTGGTACCGAAGCTTAAAATCTCGTATTAGTCCCCGTGACCTTGACCTTTGACCTCTGTTTTTTTTCCTGACGCAAGCTAACGTGCCGGCGAGTCCCTTTTTGCCCATTGCGAGCAGATCGGACGGTAAACGAAAAAATTAGAGGGTACACAAGCTGGTACCGAAGCTTAAAATATCGTATTCGTCCCCGTCACCTTGACCTTTGACCTCTAGGTGATTTTTTGTTTTTCCTGACGCAAGGTGGGGTACCGGCGAGTCCTTTTTTGCCCATTGCGAGCAAATCGGACGGTAAACGAAAAAAACTAGAGGGTACACCATGCTGGTACCGAAGCTTAGAATCTCGTATTCGTCCCCCTGACCTTGGCCTTTGACCTCCGGATGACTTTTTGTTTTTCCTGACGCAAGCTAAGGTGCCGGCGAGTCCCTTTTTGCCCATTGCGAGCAAATCGGACGGTAAACGAAAAAACTAGAGGGTACACCATGCCGGTACCGAAGCTTAAAATCTCGTATTCGTCCCCGTGACCTTGACCTTTGATCTCTGGATGACTTTTAGTTTTTCCTGACGCAAGGTGGGGTGCCGGTGAGTCCCTTTTTGCCCATTGCAAGCAAATTGGGCGGTAAACGAAAAAACTGGAGGGTACACCATGCTGGTACCGAAGCTTAGAATCTCGTTCGTCCCCGTGACCTTGACCTTTGACCTCTGGATGTTTTTTTTGTTTTTCCTGACGCAAGCTAACGTGCCGGCGAGTCCCTTTTTGCCCATTGCAAGCAGATCGGACGGTAAACGAAAAAATTAGAGGGTACACAAGCTGGTACCGAAGCTTAAAATCTCGTATTCGTCCCCGTGACCTTGACCTTTGACCTCTAGGTGATTTTTTGTTTTTCCTGACGCAAGGTGGGGTACCGGCGAGTCCTTTTTTGCCCATTGCGAGCAAATCGGACGGTAAACGAAAAAAACTAGAGGGTACACCATACTGGTACCGAAGCTTAAAATCTCGTATTCGTCCCCGTGACTTTGACCTTTGACCTCTGGATGACTTTTTGTTTTTCTGACGCAAGCTAACGTGCCGGCGAGTCCCTTTTTGCTTATTGGGAGCAAATCGGACGGTAAACGAAAAAACTATCGGGTACACAAGCTGGTATCGAAGCTTTAAATCTCGTATTCATCCCCGTGACCTTGACCTTTGACCTCTAGGTGATGTTTTGTTTTTCCTGACGCAAGCCGGGGTGCCGTTGAGTCCCTTTTTGCTCATTTCAAGCAAATAGGACGGTAAACGAAAAACCTAGAGGGTACACAAGCTGGTACCGAAGCTTAACATCTCGTATTCGTCCCCTTGACCTTGACCTTTGACCTCTGGATGCCTTTTTGTTTTTCCTGACGCAAGCTAACGTGCCGGCGAGTCCCTTTTTGCACATTGCAAGCAAATCGGACGGTAAACGAAAAAACTAGAGGGTACACAAGCTGGTACCGAAGCTTAAAATCTCGTATTCGTCCCTGTGGCCTTGACCCTTGACCTCTAGGTGATGTTTTGTTTTTCCTGACGCAAGCTAGGGTGCCAGCGAGTCCCTTTTTTCCATTGCGAGCAGATCGGACGGTAAACGGAAAAAAACTAGAGGGTACACCATGCTGGTACCGAAGCTTAGAATCTCGTATTCGTCCCCCTGACCTTGACCTTTGACCTCCGGATGACTTTTTGTTTTTCCTGACGCAAGCTAACGGGTCGGCGAGTCCCTTTTTGCCCATTGCGAGCAAATCGGACGGTAAACGAAAAAACTAGAGGGTACACCATGCCGGTACCGAAGCTTAAAATATCGTATTCGTCCCTGTGACCTTGATCTTTGATCTCTGGATGACTTTTAGTTTTTCCTGACGCAAGGTGGGGTGCCGGTGAGTCCCTTTTTGCCCATTGCAAGCAAATTGGACGGTAAACGAAAAAACTGGAGGGTACACCATTCTGGTACCGAAGCTTAGAATCTCGTTCGTCCCCGTGACCTTGACCTTTGACCTCTGGATGTTTTGTTTTTGTTTTTCCTGACGCAAGCTAACGTGCCGGCGAGTCCCTTTTTGCCCATTGCGAGCAGATCGGACGGTAAACGAAAAAATTAGAGGGTACACAAGCTGGTACCGAAGCTTAAAATCTCATATTCGTCCCCGTGACCTTGACCTTTGACCTCTAGGTGATTTTTGTTTTTCCTGACGCAAGGTGGGGTACCGGCGAGTCCTTTTTTGCCCATTGCGAGCAAATCGGACGGTAAACGAAAAAACTAGAGGGTACACCATACTGGTACAGAAGCTTAAAATCTCGTATTCGTCCCCGTGACTTTGACCTTTGACCTCTGGATGACTTTTTGTTTTTCTGACGCAAGCTAACGTGCCGGCGAGTCCCTTTTTGCCTATTGTGAGCAAATCGGACGGTAAACGAAAAAACTAGAGGGTACACCATGCTGGTACCGAAGCTTAGAATCTCGTATTCGTCCCCCTGAACTTGACCTTTGGCCTCTGGATGACTTTTTGTTTTTACTGACGCAAGCTAACGTGCCGGCGAGTCCTTTTTTGCCCATTGCGAGCAAATCGGACGGTAAACGAAAAAACTAGAGGGTACACCATGCTGGTACCGAAGCTTAGAATCTCGTATTCGTCCCCGTGACCTTGACCTTTGACCTCTGGATGTTTTGTTTTTGTTTTTCCTGACGCAAGCTAACTCGCCGGCGAGTCCCTTTTTGACCATTGCGAGCAGATCGGACGGTAAACGAAAAAATTAGAGGGTACACAAGCTGGTACCGAAGCTTAAAATCTCGTATTCGTCCCCGTGACCTTGACCTTTGAACTCTAGGTGATTTTTTGTTTTTCCTGACGCAAGGTGGGGTACCGGCGAGTCCTTTTTTGCCCATTGCGAGCAAATCGGACGGTAAACGAAAAAAACTAGAGGGTACACCATACTGGTACAGAAGCTTAAAATCTCGTATTCGTCCCCGTGACTTTGACCTTTGACCTCTGGATGACTTTTTGTTTTTCTGACGCAAGCTAACGTGCCGGCGAGTCCCTTTTTGCCTATTGTGAGCAAATCGGACGGTAAACGAAAAAACTAGAGGGTACACCATGCTGGTACCGAAGCTTAGAATCTCGTATTCGTCCCCCTGAACTTGACCTTTGGCCTCTGGATGACTTTTTGTTTTTACTGACGCAAGCTAACGTGCCGGCGAGTCCTTTTTTGCCCATTGCGAGCAAATCGGACGGTAAACGAAAAAACTAGAGGGTACACCATGCTGGTACCGAAGCTTAGAATCTCGTATTCGTCCCCGTGACCTTGACCTTTGACCTCTGGATGTTTTGTTTTTGTTTTTCCTGACGCAAGCTAACTCGCCGGCGAGTCCCTTTTTGACCATTGCGAGCAGATCGGACGGTAAACGAAAAAATTAGAGGGTACACAAGCTGGTACCGAAGCTTAAAATCTCGTATTCGTCCCCGTGACCTTGACCTTTGAACTCTAGGTGATTTTTTGTTTTTCCTGACGCAAGGTGGGGTACCGGCGAGTCGTTTTTTGCCCATTGCGAGCAAATCGGACGGTAAACGAAAAAACTAGAGGGTACACCATACTGGTACCGAAGCTTAAAATATCGTATTCGTCCCCGTGACCTTGACCTTTGATCTCTGGATGACTTTGTGTTTTTCCTGACGCAAGGTGGGGTGCCGGTGAGTCCCTTTTTGCCCATTGCAAGCAAATTGGACGGTAAACGAAAACACTGGAGGGTACACCATGCTGGTACCGAAGCTTAGAATCTCGTATTAGTCCCCGTGACCTTGACCTTTGACCTCTGTTTTTTTTCCTGACGCAAGCTAACGTGCCGGCGAGTCCCTTTTTGCCCATTGCGAGCAGATCGGACGGTAAACGAAAAAAATAGAGGGTACACAAGCTGGTACCGAAGCTTAAAATCTCGTATTCGTCCCCGTCACCTTGACCTTTGACCTCTAGGTGATTTTTTTGTTTTTCCTGACGCAAGGTGGGGTACCGGCGAGTCCTTTTTTGCCCATTGCGAGCAAATCGGACGGTAAACGAAAAAAACTAGAGGGTACACCATGATGGTACCGAAGCTTAGAATCTCGTATTCGTCCCCCTGACCTTGGCCTTTGACCTCCGGATGACTTTTTGTTTTTCCTAACGCAAGCTAACCTGCCGGCGAGTGCCTTTTTGCCCATTGCGAGCAAATGGGACGGTAAACGAAAAAACTAGAGGGTACACCATGCCGGTACCGAAGCTTAAAATCTCGTATTCGTCCCCGTGACCTTGACCTTCGATCTCTGGATGACTTTTAGTTTTTCCTGACGCAAGGTGGGGTGCCGGTGAGTCCATTTTTGCCCATTGCAAGCAAATTGGACGGTAAACGAAAAAACTGGAGAGTACACCATGCTGGTACCGAAGCTTAGAATCTCGTTCGTCCCCGTGACCTTGACCTTTGACCTCTGGATGTTTTTTTTCCTCACGCAAGCTAACGTGCCGGCGAGTCCCTTTTTGCCCATTGCGAGCAGATCGGACGGTAAACGAAAAAATTAGAGGGTACACAAGCTGTTACCGAAGCTTAAAATCTCGTATTCGTCCCTGTGACCTTGACCTTTGACCTCTAGGTGATTTTTTGTTCTTCCTGACGCAAGGTGGGGTACCGGGGAGTCCTTTTTTGCCCATTGCGAGCAAATCGGACGGTAAACGAAAAAACTAGAGGGTACACCATACTGGTACCGAAGCTTAAAATCTCGTATTCGTCCCCGTGACTTTGACCTTTGACCTCTGGATGACTTTTTGTTTTTCTGACGCAAGCTAACGTGCCGGCGAGTCCATTTTTGCCTATTGCGAGCAAATGGGACGGTACACGAAAAAACTAGAGGGTACACCATGCCGGTACCGAAGCTTAAAATATCGTATTCGTCCCCGTGACCTTGACCTTTGATCTCTGGATGACTTTTAGTTTTTCCTGACGCAAGGTGGGGTGCCGGTGAGTCCCTTTTTGCCCATTGCAAGCAAATTGGACGGTAAACGAAAACACTGGAGGGTACACCATGCTGGTACCGAAGCTTAAAATCTCGTATTAGTCCCCGTGACCTTGACCTTTGACCTCTGTTTTTTTTCCTGACGCAAGCTAACGTGCCGGCGAGTCCCTTTTTGCCCATTGCGAGCAGATCGGACGGTAAACGAAAAAATTAGAGGGTACACAAGCTGGTACCGAAGCTTAAAATATCGTATTCGTCCCCGTCACCTTGACCTTTGACCTCTAGGTGATTTTTTGTTTTTCCTGACGCAAGGTGGGGTACCGGCGAGTCCTTTTTTGCCCATTGCGAGCAAATCGGACGGTAAACGAAAAAAACTAGAGGGTACACCATGCTGGTACCGAAGCTTAGAATCTCGTATTCGTCCCCCTGACCTTGGCCTTTGACCTCCGGATGACTTTTTGTTTTTCCTGACGCAAGCTAAGGTGCCGGCGAGTCCCTTTTTGCCCATTGCGAGCAAATCGGACGGTAAACGAAAAAACTAGAGGGTACACCATGCCGGTACCGAAGCTTAAAATCTCGTATTCGTCCCCGTGACCTTGACCTTTGATCTCTGGATGACTTTTAGTTTTTCCTGACGCAAGGTGGGGTGCCGGTGAGTCCCTTTTTGCCCATTGCAAGCAAATTGGGCGGTAAACGAAAAAACTGGAGGGTACACAAGCTGGTACCGAAGCTTAAAATCTCGTATTCGTCCCCGTGACCTTGACCTTTGATCTCTGGATGACTTTTTGTTTTTCTGACGCAAGCTAACGTGCCGGCGAGTCCCTTTTTGCTTATTGGGAGCAAATCGGACGGTAAACGAAAAAACTATCGGGTACACAAGCTGGTATCGAAGCTTTAAATCTCGTATTCATCCCCGTGACCTTGACCTTTGACCTCTAGGTGATGTTTTGTTTTTCCTGACGCAAGCCGGGGTGCCGTTGAGTCCCTTTTTGCTCATTTCAAGCAAATAGGACGGTAAACGAAAAAACTAGAGGGTACACAAGCTGGTACCGAAGCTTAAAATCTCGTATTCGTCCCCGTGACCTTGACCTTTGACCTCTAGGTAATTTTTTGTTTTTCCTGACGCAAGCTATGTTGCCGGCGAGTCCCTTTTTGCCCATTGCGAGCAAATCGGACGGTAAACGAAAAAACTAGAGGGTACACCATGCTGGTACCGAAGCTTAGAATCTCGTATTCGTCCCCCTGAACTTGACCTTTGACCTCTGGATGACTTTTTGTTTTTACTGACGCAAGCTAACGTGCCGGCGAGTCCCTTTTTTCCCATTGCGAGCAAATCTGACGGTAAACGAAAAAACTAGAGGGTACACCATGCTGGTACCGAAGCTTAGAATCTCGTATTCGTCCCCGTGACCTTGACATTTGACCTCTGGATGACTTTTTGTTTTTCTTGACGCAAGCTAACGTGCCGGCGAGTCCCTTTTTGCCCATTGCGAGCAAATCGGACCTTAAACGAAAAAAATAGACGGTACACAAGCTGGTACCGAAGCTTAAAATCTCGTATTCGTCCCCGTGACCTTGACCTTTGACCTCTGGATGACTTTTTGTTTTTCCTTACGCAAGCTAACGTGCCGGTGAGTCCCTTTTTGCACATTGCAAGCAAATCGGACGGTAAACGAAAAAACTAGAGGGTACACAAGCTGGTACCGAAGCTTAAAATATCGTATTCGTCCCCGTGACCTTGACCTTTGACCTCTATGTAATGTTTTGTTTTTCCTGACGCAAGCTATGGTGCCGGTGAGTCTCTTTTTGCCTATTGCGAGCAAATCGGACGGTAAACGAAAAAACTAGAGGGTACACCATGCTGGTACCGAAGCTTGGAATATCGTATTCGTCCCCCTGAACTTGACCTTTGACCTCTGGATGACTTTTTGTTTTTACTGACGCAAGCTAACGTGCCGGCGAGTTCTTTTTGGCCATTGCGTGCAAATCAGACGGTAAACGAAAAAACTAGAGAGTACACCATGCTGGTACCGAAGCTTAAAATCTCGTATTCGTCCCCGTGACCTTGACCTTTGACCTCTGGATGACTTTTTGTTTTTCCTTATGCAAGCTAACGTGCCGGTGAGTCCCTTTTTGCACATTGCAAGCAAATCGGACGGTAAACGAAAAAACTAGAGGGTACACAAGCTGGTACCGAAGCTTAAAATATCGTATTCGTCCCCGTGACTTTGACCTTTGACCTCTAGGTAATGTTTTGTTTTTCCTGACGCAAGCTATGGTGCCGGTGAGTCCCTTTTTGCCTATTGCGAGCAAATCGGACGGTAAACGAAAAAACTAGAGGGTACACCATGCTGGTACCGAAGCTTAGAATCTCGTATTCGTCCCCCTGAACTTGACCTTTGACCTCTGGATGACTTTTTGTTTTTACTGATGCAAGCTAACGTGCCGGTGAGTCCTTTTTTGCCCATTGCGAGCAAATCGGACGGGAAACGAAAAAACTAGAGGGTACACCATGCTGGTACCGAAGCTTAGAATCTCGTATTCGTCCCCGTGACCTTGACCTTTGACCTCTGGATGCCTTTTTGTTTTTCCTGACGCAAGCTAACGTGCCGACGAGTCCCTTTTTGCACATTCCGAGCAAATAGGACGGTAAACGAAAAACCTAGAGGGTACACAAGCTGGTACCGAAGCTTAAAATCTCGTATTCGTCCCCCCGTGACCTTGACTTTTGACCTCCGGATGACTTTTTGTTTTTCCTGACGCAAGCTAACGTGCCGGCGAGTCCCTTTGTGCCCATTGCGAGCAAATCGGACGGTAAACGAAAAAACTAGAGGGTACACCATGCCGGTACCGAAGCTTAGAATCTCGTATTCGTCCCCCTGACCTTGGCCTTTGACCTCTGGATAACTTTTTGTTTTTCCTGACGCAAGATAGGGTGCCGGCGAGTCCCTTTTTGCCCATTGCAACCAAATCGGACGGTAAACGAAAAACCTAGAGGGTACACAAGCTGGTACCGAAGCTTAAAATCTCGTATTCGTCCCCTTGACCTTGACCTTTGACCTCTGGATGCCTTTTTCTTTTTCCTGACGCAAGCTAACGTCGCGGCGAGTCCCTTTTTGCACATTGCAAGCAAATCGGACGGTAAACGAAAAAACTAGAGGGTACACAAGCTGGTACCGAAGCTTAAAATCTCGTATTCGTCCCTGTGGCCTTGACCCTTGACCTCTAGGTGATGTTTTGTTTTTCCTGACGCAAGCTAGGGTGCCAGCGAGTCCCTTTTTTCCTTTGCGAGCAGATCGGACGGTAAGCGAAAAAAAAACTAGAGGGTACACCATGCTGGTACCGAAGCTTAGAATCTCGTATTCGTCCCCCTGACCTTGACCTTTGACCTCCGGATGACTTTTTGTTTTTCCTGACGCAAGCTAACGTGCCGGCGAGTCCCTTTGTGCCCATTGCGAGCAAATGGGACGGTAAACGAAAAAACTAGAGGGTACACCATGCCGGTACCGAAGCTTAAAATATCGTATTCGTCCCCGTGACCTTGACCTTTGATCTCTGGATGACTTTTAGTTTTTCCTAACGCAAGGTGGGGTGCCGGTGAGTCCCTTTTTGCCCATTGCAAGCATATTGGACGGTAAACGAAAAAAACTGGAGGGTACACCATGCTGGTACCGAAGCTTAGAATCTCGTTCGTCCCCGTGACCTTGACCTTTGACCTCTGGATGTTTTGTTTTTGTTTTTCCTGACGCAAGCTAACGTGCCGGCGAGTCCCTTTTTGCCCATTGCGAGCAGATCGGACGGTAAACGAAAAAATTAGAGGGTACACAAGCTGGTACCGAAGCTTAAAATCTCGTATTCGTCCCTGTGACCTTGACCTTTGACCTCTAGGTGATTTTTTGTTCTTCCTGACGCAAGGTGGGGTACCGGCGAGTCCTTTTTTGCCCATTGCGAGCAAATCGGACGGTAAACGAAAAAACTAGAGGGTACACCATACTGGTACCGAAGCTTAAAATCTCGTATTCGTCCCCGTGACTTTGACCTTTGACCTCTGGATGACTTTTTGTTTTTCTGACGCAAGCTAACGTGCCGGCGAGTCCCTTTTTGCCTATTGCGAGCAAATGGAACGGTAAACGAAAAAAACTAGAGGGTACACCATGCCGGTACCGAAGCTTAAAATATCGTATTCGTCCCCGTGACCTTGACCTTTGATCTCTGGATGACTTTTAGTTTTTCCTGACGCAAGGTGGGGTGCCGGTGAGTCCCTTTTTGCCCATTGCAAGCAAATTGGACGGTAAACGAAAACACTGGAGGGTACACCATGCTGGTACCGAAGCTTAGAATCTCGTATTAGTCCCCGTGACCTTGACCTTTGACCTCTGTTTTTTTTCCTGACGCAAGCTAACGTGCCGGCGAGTCCCTGTTTGCCCATTGCGAGCAGATCGGACGGTAAACGAAAAAATTAGAGGGTACACAAGCTGGTACCGAAGCTTAAAATATCGTATTCGTCCCCGTCACCTTGACCTTTGACCTCTAGGTGATTTTTTGTTTTTCCTAACGCAAGGTGGGGTACCGGCGAGTCCTTTTTTGCCCATTGCGAGCAAATCGGACGGTAAACGAAAAAACTAGAGGGTACACCATGCTGGTACCGAAGCTTAGAATCTCGTATTCGTCCCCCTGACCTTGGCCTTTGACCTCCGGATGACTTTTTGTTTTTCCTGACGCAAGCTAACGTGCCGGCGAGTCCCTTTTTGCCCATTGCGAGCAAATCGGACGGTAAACGAAAAAACTAGAGGGTACACCATGCCGGTACCGAAGCTTAAAATCTCGTATTCGTCCCCGTGACCTTGACCTTTGATCTCTGGATGACTTTTAGTTTTTCCTGACGCAAGGTGGGGTGCCGGTGAGTCCCTTTTTGCCTATTGCAAGCAAATTGGGCGGTAAACGAAAAAAAAACTGGAGGGTACACCATGCTGGTACAGAAGCTTAGAATCTCGTTCGTCCCCGTGACCTTGACCTTTGACCTCTGGATGCTTTTTTTTGTTTTTCCTGACGCAAGCTAACGTGCCGGCGAGTCCCTTTTTGCCCATTGCGAGCAGATCGGACGGTAAACGAAAAAGTTAGAGGGTACACAAACTGGTACCGAAGCTTAAAATCTCGTATTCGTCCCCGTGACCTTGACCTTTGACCTCTAGGTGATTTTTTGTTTTTCCTGACGCAAGGTGGGGTACCGGCGAGTCCTTTTTTGCCCATTGCGAGCAAATCGGACGGTAAACAAAAAAACTAGAGGGTACACCATACTGGTACCGAAGCTTAAAATCTCGTATTCGTCCCCGTGACTTTGACCTTTGACCTCTGGATGACTTTTTGTTTTTCTGACGCAAGCTAACGTGCCGGCGAGTCCCTTTTTGCTTATTGCGAGCAAATCGGACGGTAAACGAAAAAACTATCGGGTACACAAGCTGGTATCGAAGCTTTAAATCTCGTATTCATCCCCGTGACCTTGACCTTTGACCTCTAGGTGATGTTTTGTTTTTCCTGACGCAAGCCGGGGTGCCGTTGAGTCCCTTTTTGCTCATTTCAAGCAAATAGGACGGTAAACGAAAAAACTAGAGGGTACACAATCTGGTACCGAAGCTTAAAATCTCGTATTCGTCCCCGTGACCTTGACCTTTGACCTCTAGGTAATGTTTTGTTTTTCCTGACGCAAGCTATGGTGCCGGCGAGTCCCTTTTTGCCTATTGAGAGCAAATCGGACGGTAAACGAAAAAACTAGAGGGTACACCATGCTGGTACCGAAGCTTAGAATCTCGTATTCGTCCCCCTGAACTTGACCTTTGACCTCTGGATGACTTTTTGTTTTTACTGACGCAAGCTAACGTGCCGGCGAGTCCCTTTTTTCCCATTGCGAGCAAATTTGACGGTAAACGAAAAAAACTAGAGGGTACACCATGCTGGTACCGAAGCTTAGAATCTCGTATTCGTCCCCGTGACCTTGACATTTGACCTCTGGATGACTTTTTGTTTTTCTTGACGCAAGCTAACGTGCCGACGAGTCCCTTTTTGCCCATTGCGAGAAAATCGGACCTTAAACGAAAAAAATAGACGGTACACAAGCTGGTACCGAAGCTTAAAATATCGTATTCGTCCCCGTCACCTTGACCTTTGACCTCTAGGTGATTTTTTGTTTTTCCTGACGCAAGGTGGGGTACCGGCGAGTCCTTTTTTGCCCATTGCGAGCAAATCGGACGGTAAACGAAAAAACTAGAGGGTACACCATGCTGGTACCGAAGCTTAGAATCTCGTATTCGTCCCCCTGACCTTGGCCTTTGACCTCCGGATGACTTTTTGTTTTTCCTGACGCAAGCTAACGTGCCGGCGAGTCCCTTTTTGCCCATTGCGAGCAAATCGGACGGTAAACGAAAAAACTAGAGGGTACACCATGCCGGTACCGAAGCTTAAAATCTCGTATTCGTCCCCGTGACCTTGACCTTTGATCTCTGGATGACTTTTAGTTTTTCCTGACGCAAGGTGGGGTGCCGGTGAGTCCCTTTTTGCCTATTGCAAGCAAATTGGGCGGTAAACGAAAAAAAAACTGGAGGGTACACCATGCTGGTACAGAAGCTTAGAATCTCGTTCGTCCCCGTGACCTTGACCTTTGACCTCTGGATGCTTTTTTTTGTTTTTCCTGACGCAAGCTAACGTGCCGGCGAGTCCCTTTTTGCCCATTGCGAGCAGATCGGACGGTAAACGAAAAAGTTAGAGGGTACACAAACTGGTACCGAAGCTTAAAATCTCGTATTCGTCCCCGTGACCTTGACCTTTGACCTCTAGGTGATTTTTTGTTTTTCCTGACGCAAGGTGGGGTACCGGCGAGTCCTTTTTTGCCCATTGCGAGCAAATCGGACGGTAAACAAAAAAACTAGAGGGTACACCATACTGGTACCGAAGCTTAAAATCTCGTATTCGTCCCCGTGACTTTGACCTTTGACCTCTGGATGACTTTTTGTTTTTCTGACGCAAGCTAACGTGCCGGCGAGTCCCTTTTTGCTTATTGCGAGCAAATCGGACGGTAAACGAAAAAACTATCGGGTACACAAGCTGGTATCGAAGCTTTAAATCTCGTATTCATCCCCGTGACCTTGACCTTTGACCTCTAGGTGATGTTTTGTTTTTCCTGACGCAAGCCGGGGTGCCGTTGAGTCCCTTTTTGCTCATTTCAAGCAAATAGGACGGTAAACGAAAAAACTAGAGGGTACACAATCTGGTACCGAAGCTTAAAATCTCGTATTCGTCCCCGTGACCTTGACCTTTGACCTCTAGGTAATGTTTTGTTTTTCCTGACGCAAGCTATGGTGCCGGCGAGTCCCTTTTTGCCTATTGAGAGCAAATCGGACGGTAAACGAAAAAACTAGAGGGTACACCATGCTGGTACCGAAGCTTAGAATCTCGTATTCGTCCCCCTGAACTTGACCTTTGACCTCTGGATGACTTTTTGTTTTTACTGACGCAAGCTAACGTGCCGGCGAGTCCCTTTTTTCCCATTGCGAGCAAATCTGACGGTAAACGAAAAAAACTAGAGGGTACACCATGCTGGTACCGAAGCTTAGAATCTCGTATTCGTCCCCGTGACCTTGACATTTGACCTCTGGATGACTTTTTGTTTTTCTTGACGCAAGCTAACGTGCCGACGAGTCCCTTTTTGCCCATTGCGAGAAAATCGGACCTTAAACGAAAAAAATAGACGGTACACAAGCTGGTACCGAAGCTTAAAATCTCGTATTCGTCCCCGTGACCTTGACCTTGGACCTCTGGATGACTTTTTGTTTTTCCTTACGCAAGCTAACGTGCCGGTGAGTCCCTTTTTGCACATTGCAAGCAAATCGGACGGTAAACGAAAAAACTAGAGGGTACACAAGCTGGTACCGAAGCTTAAAATATCGTATTCGTGCCCGTGACTTTGACCTTTGACCTCTAGGTAATGTTTTGTTTTTCCTGACGCAAGCTATGGTGCCGGTGAGTCCCTTTTTGCCTATTGCGAGCAAATCGGACGGTAAACGAAAAAACTAGAGGGTACACCATGCTGGTACCGAAGCTTAGAATCTCGTATTCGTCCCCCTGAACTTGACCTTTGACCTCTGGATGACTTTTTGTTTTTACTGACGCAAGCTAACGTGCCGGTGAGTCCTTTTTTGCCCATTGCGAGCAAATCGGACGGGAAACGAAAAAAACTAGAGTGTACACCATGCTGGTACCGAAGCTTAGCATCTCGTATTCGTCCCCGTGACCTTGACCTTTGACCTCTGGATGCCTTTTTGTTTTTCCTGACGCAAGCTAACGTGCCGACGAGTCCCTTTTTGCACATTCCGAGCAAATAGGACGGTAAACGAAAAAACTAGAGGGTACACAAGCTGGTACCGAAGCTTAAAATCTCGTATTCGTCCCCCCGTGACCTTGACTTTTGACCTCTAGGTGATGTTTTGTTTTTTCTGACGCAAGCTATGGTGCCGGCGAGTCCCTTTTTGCCCATTGCGAGCAAATCAGACGGTAAACGAAAAAACTAGAGAGTACACCATGCGGGTACCGAAGCTTAGAATCTCGTATTCGTCCCCCTGACCTTGGCCTTTGACCTCTGGATAACTTTTTGTTTTTCCTGACGCAAGATAGGGTGCCGGCGAGTCCCTTTTTGCCCATTGCAACCAAATCGGACGGTAAACGAAAAACCTAGAGGGTACACAAGCTGGTACCGAAGCTTAAAATCTCGTATTCGTCCCCTTGACCTTGACCTTTGACCTCTGGATGCCTTTTTGTTTTTCCTGACGCAAGCTAACGTGCCGGCGAGTCCCTTTTTGCACATTGCAAGCAAATCGGACGGTAAACGAAAAAACTAGAGGGTACACAAGCTGGTACCGAAGCTTAAAATCTCGTATTCGTCCCTGTGGCCTTGACCCTTGACCTCTAGGTGATGTTTTGTTTTTCCTGACGCAAGCTAGGGTGCCAGCGAGTCCCTTTTTCCATTGCGAGCAGATCGGACGGTAAACGAAAAAAAAACTAGAGGGTACACCATGCTGGTACCGAAGCTTAGAATCTCGTATTCGTCCCCCTGACCTTGACCTTTGACCTCCGGATGACTTTTTTTTCCTGACGCAAGCTAACGTGCCGGCGAGTCCCTTTTTGCCCATTGCGAGCAAATCGGACGGTAAACGAAAAAACTAGAGGGTACACCATGCCGGTACCGAAGCTTAAAATATCGTATTCGTCCCCGTGACCTTGACCTTTGATCTCTGGATGACTTTTAGTTTTTCCTAACGCAAGGTGGGGTGCCGGTGAGTCCCTTTTTGCCCATTGCAAGCAAATTGGACGGTAAACGAAAAAAACTGGAGGGTACACCATGCTGGTACCGAAGCTTAGAATCTCGTTCATCCCCGTGACCTTGACCTTTGACCTCTAGGTGATGTTTTGTTTTTTCTGACGCAAGCCGGGGTGCCGTTGAGTCCCTTTTTGCACATTGCAAGCAAATCGGACGGTAAACGAAAAAACTAGAGGGTACACAAGCTGGTACCGAAGCTTAAAATATCGTATTCGTCCCCGTGACCTTGACCTTTGACCTCTAGGTAATGTTTTGTTTTTCCTGACGCAAGCTATGGTGCCGGTGAGTCCATTTTTGCCTATTTCGAGCAAATCGGACGGTAAACGAAAAAAACTAGAGGG
This sequence comes from Chirona hameri, assembly GCA_036785665.1. Taxonomy (NCBI): domain Eukaryota; kingdom Metazoa; phylum Arthropoda; class Thecostraca; order Balanomorpha; family Balanidae; genus Chirona; species Chirona hameri. The sequence goes on from JAXIVJ010000066.1 coordinate 404,694, forward strand.
TACACAAGCTGGTACCGAAGCTTAGAATCTCGTATTCGTCCCCGTGACCTTGACCTTTGACCTCTGGATGTTTTTTGTTGTTTTTCCTGACGCAAGCTAACGTGCCGGCGAGTCCCTTTTTGCCCATTGCGAGCAGATCGGACGGTAAACGAAAAAATTAGAGGGTACACAAGCTGCTACCGAAGCTTAAAATCTCGTATTCGTCCCCGTGACCTTGACCTTTGACCTCTAGGTGATTTTTTGTTTTTCCTGACGCAAGCTATGGTGCCGGTGAGTCCCTTTTTGCCTATTGCGAGCAAATCGGACGGTAAACGAAAAAACTAGAGGGTACACCATGCTGGTACCGAAGCTTAGAATCTCGTATTCGTCCCCCTGAACTTGACCTTTGACCTCTGGATGACTTTTTGTTTTTACTGACGCAAGCTAACGTGCCGGCGAGTCCTTTTTTGCCCATTGCGAGCAAATCGGACGGTAAACGAAAAAACTAGAGGGTACACAAGCTGGTACCGAAGCTTAAAATCTCGTATTCGTCCCCGTGACCTTGACCTTTGACCTCTAGGTGATTTTTTGTTTTTCCTGACGCAAGGTGGGGTACCGGCGAGTCCTTTTTTGCCCATTGCGAGCAAATCAAACAAACGAAAAAACTAGAGGGTACACCATACTGGTACCGAAGCTTAAAATATCGTATTCGTCCCCGTGACCTTGACCTTTGATCTCTGGATGACTTTTTGTTTTTCCTGACGCAAGGTGGGGTGCCGGTGAGTCCCTTTTTGCCCATTGCAAGCAAATTGGACGGTAAACGAAAACACTGGAGGGTACACAATGCTGGTACCGAAGCTTAGAATCTCGTATTAGTCCCCGTGACCTTGACCTTTGACCTCTGTTTTTTTTCCTGACGCAAGCTAACGTGCCGGCGAGTCCCTTTTTGCCCATTGCGAGCAGATCGGACGGTAAACGAAAAAAATAGAGGGTACACAAGCTGGTACCGAAGCTTAAAATCTCGTATTCGTCCCCGTCACCTTGATTTTTGACCTCTAGGTGATTTTTTGTTTTTCCTGACGCAAGGTGGGGTACCGGCGAGTCCTTTTTTGCCCATTGCGAGCAAATCGGACGGTAAACGAGAAAAAAAAAACTAGAGGGTACACCATGCTGGTACCGAAGCTTAGAATCTCGTATTCGTCCCCCTGACCTTGGCCTTTGACCTCCGGATGACTTTTTGTTTTTCCTAACGCAAGCTAACGTGCCGGCGAGTCCCTTTTTGCCCATTGCGAGCAAATCGGACGGTAAACGAAAAAACTAGAGAGTACACCATGCCGGTACCGAAGCTTAAAATCTCGTATTCGTCCCCGTGACCTTGACCTTTGATCTCTGGATGACTTTTAGTTTTTCCTGACGCAAGGTGGGGTGCCGGTGAGTCCCTTTTTGCCCATTGCAAGCAAATTGGACGGTAAACGAAAAAACTGGAGAGTACACCATGCTGGTACCGAAGCTTAGAATCTCGTTCGTCCCCGTGACCTTGACCTTTGACCTCTGGATGTTTTTTTGTTGTTTTTCCTGACGCAAGCTAACGTTCCGGCGAGTCCCTTTTTGCCCATTGCGAGCAGATCGGACGGTAAACGAAAAAAATAGAGGGTACACAAGCTGGTACCGAAGCTTAAAATCTCGTATTCGTCCCTGTGACCTTGATCTTTGACCTCTAGGTGATTTTTTGTTCTTCCTGACGCAAGGTGGGGTACCGGCGAGTCCTTTTTTGCCCATTGCGAGCAAATCGGACGGTAAACGAAAAAACTAGAGGGTACACCATACTGGTACCGAAGCTTAAAATCTCGTATTCGTCCCCGTGACTTTGACCTTTGACCTCTGGATGACTTTTTGTTTTTCTGACGCAAGCTAACGTGCCGGCGAGTCCCTTTTTGCCTATTGCGAGCAAATGGGACGGTAAACGAAAAAAAATAGAGGGTACACCATGCCGGTACCGAAGCTTAAAATATCGTATTCGTCCCCGTGACCTTGACCTTTGATCTCTGGATGACTTTTAGTTTTTCCTGACGCAAGGTGGGGTGCCGGTGAGTCCCTTTTTGCCCATTGCAAGCAAATTGGACGGTAAACGAAAACACTGGAGGGTACACCATGCTGGTACCGAAGCTTAGAATCTCGTATTAGTCCCCGTAACCTTGACCTTTGACCTCTGTTGTTTTTCCTGACGCAAGCTAACGTGCCGGCGAGTCCCTTTTTGCCCATTGCGAGCAGATCGGACGGTAAACGAAAAAATAGAGGGTACACAAGCTGGTACCGAAGCTTAAAATCTCGTATTCGTCCCCGTCACCTTGACCTTTGACCTCTAGGTGATTTTTTGTTTTTTTTTACGCAAGGTGGGGTACCGGCGAGTCCTTTTTTGCCCATTGCGAGCAAATCGGACGGTAAACGAAAAAAAACTAGAGGGTACACCATGCTGGTACCGAAGCTTAGAATCTCGTATTCGTCCCCCTGACCTTGGCCTTTGACCTCCAGATGACTTTTTGTTTTTCCTGACGCAAGCTAACGTGCCGGCGAGTCCCTTTTTGCCCATTGCGAGCAAATCGGATGGTAAACGAAAAAACTAGAGGGTACACCATGCCGGTACCGAAGCTTAAAATCTCGTATTCGTCCCCGTGACCTTGACCTTTGATCTCTGGATGACTTTTAGTTTTTCCTGACGCAAGGTGGGGTGCCGGTGAGTCCCTTTTTGCCCATTGCAAGCAAATTGGGCGGTAAACGAAAAAACTGAAGGGTACACCAAGCTGGTACCGAAGCTTAGAATCTCGTTCGTCCCCGTGACCTTGACCTTTGACCTCTGGATGTTTTTTTTGTTTTTCCTGACGCAAGCTAACGTGCCGGCGAGTCCCTTTTTGCCCATTGCGAGCAGATCGGACGGTAAACGAAAAAATTAGAGGGTACACAAGCTGGTACCGAAGCTTAAAATCTCGTATTCGTCCCCGTGACCTTGACCTTTGACCTCTAGGTGATGTTTTGTTTTTCCTGACGCAAGCCGGGGTGCCGTTGAGTCCCTTTTTGCTCATTTCAAGCAAATAGGACGGTAAACGAAAAAACTAGAGGGTACACCATGCTGGTACCGAAGCTTAGAATCTCGTATTCGTCCCCGTGACCTTGACATTTGACCTCTGGATGACTTTTTGTTTTTCTTGACGCAAGCTAACGTGCCGACGAGTCCTGTTTTGCCCATTGTGAGCAAATCGGACCTTAAACGAAAAAAATAGACGGTACACAAGCTGGTACCGAAGCTTAAAATCTCGTATTCGTCCCCGTGACCTTGACCTTTGACCTCTGGATGACTTTTTGTTTTTCCTTACGCAAGCTAACGTGCCGGTGAGTCCCTTTTTGCACATTGCAAGCAAATCGGACGGTAAACGAAAAAACTAGAGGGTACACAAGCTGGTACCGAAGCTTAAAATATCGTATTCGTCCCCGTGACCTTGACCTTTGACCTCTAGGTAATGTTTTGTTTTTCCTGACGCAAGCTATGGTGCCGGTGAGTCCCTTTTTGCCTATTGCGAGCAAATCGGACGGTAAACGAAAAAAACTAGAGGGTACACCATGCTGGTACCGAAGCTTGGAATATCGTATTCGTCCCCCTGAACTTGACCTTTGACCTCTGGATGACTTTTTGTTTTTACTGACGCAAGCTAACGTGCCGGCGAGTCCTTTTTTGCCCATTGCGTGCAAATCAGACGGTAAACGAAAAAACTAGAGAGTACACCATGCTGGTACCGAAGCTTAAAATCTCGTATTCGTCCCCGTGACCTTGACCTTTGACCTCTGGATGACTTTTTGTTTTTCCTTACGCAAGCTAACGTGCCGGTGAGTCCCTTTTTGCACATTGCAAGCAAATCGGACGGTAAACGAAAAAACTAGAGGGTACACAAGCTGGTACCGAAGCTTAAAATATCGTATTCGTCCCCGTGACTTTGACCTTTGACCTCTAGGTAATGTTTTGTTTTTCCTGACGCAAGCTATGGTGCCGGTGGGTCCCTTTTTGCCTATTGCGAGCAAATCGGACGGTAAACGAAAAAACTAGAGGGTACACCATACTGGTACCGAAGCTTAAAATCTCGTATTCGTCCCCGTGACTTTGACCTTTGACCTCTGGATGACTTTTTGTTTTTACTGACGCAAGCTAACGTGCCGGTGAGTCCTTTTTTGCCCATTGCGAGCAAATTGGACGGGAAACGAAAAAACTAGAGGGTACACCATGCTGGTACCGAAGCTTAGAATCTCGTATTCGTCCCCGTGACCTTGACCTTTGACCTCTGGATGCCTTTTTGTTTTTCCTGACGCAAGCTAACGTGCCGACGAGTCCCTTTTTGCACATTCCGAGCAAATAGGACGGTAAACGAAAAAACTAGAGGGTACACAAGCTGGTACCGAAGCTTAAAATCTCGTATTCGTCCCCCCGTGACCTTGACTTTTGACCTCTAGGTGATGTTTTGTTTTTTCTGACGCAAGCTATGGTGCCGGCGAGTCCCTTTTTGCCCATTGCGAGCAAATCAGACGGTAAACGAAAAAACTAGAGAGTACACTATGCGGGTACCGAAGCTTAGAATCTCGTATTCGTCCCCCTGACCTTGGCCTTTGACCTCTGGATAACTTTTTGTTTTTCCTGACGCAAGATAGGGTGCCGGCGAGTCCCTTTTTGCCCATTGCAACCAAATCGGACGGTAAACGAAAAACCTAGAGGGTACACAAGCTGGTACCGAAGCTTAACATCTCGTATTCGTCCCCTTGACCTTGACCTTTGACCTCTGGATGCTTTTTTGTTTTTCCTGACGCAAGCTAACGTGCCGGCGAGTCCCTTTTTGCACATTGCAAGCAAATCGGACGGTAAACGAAAAAACTAGAGGGTACACAAGCTGGTACCGAAGCTTAAAATCTCGTATTCGTCCCTGTGGCCTTGACCCTTGAACTCTAGGTGATGTTTTGTTTTTCCTGACGCAAGCTAGGGTGCCAGCGAGTCCCTTTTTTCCATTGCGAGCAGATCGGACGGTAAACGAAAAAAAACTAGAGGGTACACCATGCTGGTACCGAAGCTTAGAATCTCGTATTCGTCCCCCTGACCTTGACCTTTGACCTCCGGATGACTTTTTGTTTTTCTTGACGCAAGCTAACGGGCCGGCGAGTCCCTTTTTGCCCATTGCGAGCAAATCGGACGGTAAACGAAAAAACTAGAGGGTACACCATACTGGTACCGAAGCTTAAAATCTCGTATTCGTCCCCGTGACTTTGACCTTTGACCTCTGGATGACTTTTTGTTTTTCCTTACGCAAGCTAGCGTGCCGGTGAGTCCCTTTTTGCACATTGCAAGCAAATCGGACGGTAAACGAAAAAACTAGAGGGTACACAAGCTGGTACCGAAGCTTAAAATATCGTATTCGTCCCCGTGACCTTGACCTTTGACCTCTAGGTAATGTTTTGTTTTTCCTGACGCAAGCTATGGTGCCGGTGAGTCCCTTTTTGCCTATTGCGAGCAAATCGGACGGTAAACGAAAAAACTAGAGGGTACACCATGCTGGTACCGAAGCTTAGAATCTCGTATTCGTCCCCCTGAACTTGACCTTTGACCTCTGGATGACTTTTTGTTTTTACTGACGCAAGCTAACGTGCCGGCGAGTCCTTTTTTGCCAATTGCGAGCAAATCGGACGGTAAACGAAAAAACTAGAGGGTACACAAGCTGGTACCGAAGCTTAAAATCTCGTATTCGTCCCCGTGACCTTGACCTTTGACCTCTAGGTGATTTTTTGTTTTTCCTGACGCAAGGTGGGGTACCGGCGAGTCCTTTTTTGCCCATTGCGAGCAAATCAAACAAACGAAAAAACTAGAGGGTACACCATACTGGTACCGAAGCTTAAAATATCGTATTCGTCCCCGTGACCTTGACCTTTGATCTCTGGATGACTTTTTGTTTTTCCTGACGCAAGGTGGGGTGCCGGTGAGTCCCTTTTTGCCCATTGCAAGCAAATTGGACGGTAAACGAAAACACTGGAGGGTACACAATGCTGGTACCGAAGCTTAGAATCTCGTATTAGTCCCCGTGACCTTGACCTTTGACCTCTGTTTTTTTTCCTGACGCAAGCTAACGTGCCGGCGAGTCCCTTTTTGCCCATTGCGAGCAGATCGGACGGTAAACGAAAAAAATAGAGGGTACACAAGCTGGTACCGAAGCTTAAAATCTCGTATTCGTCCCCGTCACCTTGATTTTTGACCTCTAGGTGATTTTTTGTTTTTCCTGACGCAAGGTGGGGTACCGGCGAGTCCTTTTTTGCCCATTGCGAGCAAATCGGACGGTAAACGAGAAAAAAAAAACTAGAGGGTACACCATGCTGGTACCGAAGCTTAGAATCTCGTATTCGTCCCCCTGACCTTGGCCTTTGACCTCCGGATGACTTTTTGTTTTTCCTAACGCAAGCTAACGTGCCGGCGAGTCCCTTTTTGCCCATTGCGAGCAAATCGGACGGTAAACGAAAAAACTAGAGAGTACACCATGCCGGTACCGAAGCTTAAAATCTCGTATTCGTCCCCGTGACCTTGACCTTTGATCTCTGGATGACTTTTAGTTTTTCCTGACGCAAGGTGGGGTGCCGGTGAGTCCCTTTTTGCCCATTGCAAGCAAATTGGACGGTAAACGAAAAAACTGGAGAGTACACCATGCTGGTACCGAAGCTTAGAATCTCGTTCGTCCCCGTGACCTTGACCTTTGACCTCTGGATGTTTTTTTGTTGTTTTTCCTGACGCAAGCTAACGTTCCGGCGAGTCCCTTTTTGCCCATTGCGAGCAGATCGGACGGTAAACGAAAAAAAATAGAGGGTACACAAGCTGGTACCGAAGCTTAAAATCTCGTATTCGTCCCTGTGACCTTGATCTTTGACCTCTAGGTGATTTTTTGTTCTTCCTGACGCAAGGTGGGGTACCGGCGAGTCCTTTTTTGCCCATTGCGAGCAAATCGGACGGTAAACGAAAAAACTAGAGGGTACACCATACTGGTACCGAAGCTTAAAATCTCGTATTCGTCCCCGTGACTTTGACCTTTGACCTCTGGATGACTTTTTGTTTTTCTGACGCAAGCTAACGTGCCGGCGAGTCCCTTTTTGCCTATTGCGAGCAAATGGGACGGTAAACGAAAAAAAATAGAAGGTACACCATGCCGGTACCGAAGCTTAAAATATCGTATTCGTCCCCGTGACCTTGACCTTTGATCTCTGGATGACTTTTAGTTTTTCCTGACGCAAGGTGGGGTGCCGGTGAGTCCCTTTTTGCCCATTGCAAGCAAATTGGACGGTAAACGAAAACACTGGAGGGTACACCATGCTGGTACCGAAGCTTAGAATCTCGTATTAGTCCCCGTAACCTTGACCTTTGACCTCTGTTGTTTTTCCTGACGCAAGCTAACGTGCCGGCGAGTCCCTTTTTGCCCATTGCGAGCAGATCGGACGGTAAACGAAAAAATAGAGGGTACACAAGCTGGTACCGAAGCTTAAAATCTCGTATTCGTCCCCGTCACCTTGACCTTTGACCTCTAGGTGATTTTTTGTTTTTTTTTACGCAAGGTGGGGTACCGGCGAGTCCTTTTTTGCCCATTGCGAGCAAATCGGACGGTAAACGAAAAAAACTAGAGGGTACACCATGCTGGTACCGAAGCTTAGAATCTCGTATTCGTCCCCCTGACCTTGGCCTTTGACCTCCAGATGACTTTTTGTTTTTCCTGACGCAAGCTAACGTGCCGGCGAGTCCCTTTTTGCCCATTGCGAGCAAATCGGATGGTAAACGAAAAAACTAGAGGGTACACCATGCCGGTACCGAAGCTTAAAATCTCGTATTCGTCCCCGTGACCTTGACCTTTGATCTCTGGATGACTTTTAGTTTTTCCTGACGCAAGGTGGGGTGCCGGTGAGTCCCTTTTTGCCCATTGCAAGCAAATTGGGCGGTAAACGAAAAAACTGAAGGGTACACCAAGCTGGTACCGAAGCTTAGAATCTCGTTCGTCCCCGTGACCTTGACCTTTGACCTCTGGATGTTTTTTTTGTTTTTCCTGACGCAAGCTAACGTGCCGGCGAGTCCCTTTTTGCCCATTGCGAGCAGATCGGACGGTAAACGAAAAAATTAGAGGGTACACAAGCTGCTACCGAAGCTTAAAATCTCGTATTCGTCCCCGTGACCTTGACCTTTGACCTCTAGGTGATTTTTTGTTTTTCCTGACGCAAGGTGGAGTACCGGCGAGTCCTTTTTTGCCCATTGCGAGCAAATCGGACGGTAAACGAAAAAACTAGAGGGTACACCATACTGGTACCGAAGCTTAAAATCTCGTATTCGTCCCCGTGACTTTGACCTTTGACCTCTGGATGACTTTTTGTTTTTCCTTACGCAAGCTAACGTGCCGGTGAGTCCCTTTTTGCACATTGCAAGCAAATCGGACGGTAAACGAAAAAACTAGAGGGTACACAAGCTGGTACCGAAGCTTAAAATATCGTATTCGTCCCCGTGACTTTGACCTTTGACCTCTAGGTAATGTTTTGTTTTTCCTGACGCAAGCTATGGTGCCGGTGGGTCCCTTTTTGCCTATTGCGAGCAAATCGGACGGTAAACGAAAAAACTAGAGGGTACACCATACTGGTACCGAAGCTTAAAATCTCGTATTCGTCCCCGTGACTTTGACCTTTGACCTCTGGATGACTTTTTGTTTTTACTGACGCAAGCTAACGTGCCGGTGAGTCCTTTTTTGCCCATTGCGAGCAAATTGGACGGGAAACGAAAAAACTAGAGGGTACACCATGCTGGTACCGAAGCTTAGAATCTCGTATTCGTCCCCGTGACCTTGACCTTTGACCTCTGGATGCCTTTTTGTTTTTCCTGACGCAAGCTAACGTGCCGACGAGTCCCTTTTTGCACATTCCGAGCAAATAGGACGGTAAACGAAAAAACTAGAGGGTACACAAGCTGGTACCGAAGCTTAAAATCTCGTATTCGTCCCCCCGTGACCTTGACTTTTGACCTCTAGGTGATGTTTTGTTTTTTCTGACGCAAGCTATGGTGCCGGCGAGTCCCTTTTTGCCCATTGCGAGCAAATCAGACGGTAAACGAAAAAACTAGAGAGTACACTATGCGGGTACCGAAGCTTAGAATCTCGTATTCGTCCCCCTGACCTTGGCCTTTGACCTCTGGATAACTTTTTGTTTTTCCTGACGCAAGATAGGGTGCCGGCGAGTCCCTTTTTGCCCATTGCAACCAAATCGGACGGTAAACGAAAAACCTAGAGGGTACACAAGCTGGTACCGAAGCTTAACATCTCGTATTCGTCCCCTTGACCTTGACCTTTGACCTCTGGATGCCTTTTTGTTTTTCCTGACGCAAGCTAACGTGCCGGCGAGTCCCTTTTTGCACATTGCAAGCAAATCGGACGGTAAACGAAAAAACTAGAGGGTACACAAGCTGGTACCGAAGCTTAAAATCTCGTATTCGTCCCTGTGGCCTTGACCCTTGAACTCTAGGTGATGTTTTGTTTTTCCTGACGCAAGCTAGGGTGCCAGCGAGTCCCTTTTTTCCATTGCGAGCAGATCGGACGGTAAACGAAAAAAAACTAGAGGGTACACCATGCTGGTACCGAAGCTTAGAATCTCGTATTCGTCCCCCTGACCTTGACCTTTGACCTCCGGATGACTTTTTGTTTTTCTTGACGCAAGCTAACGGGCCGGCGAGTCCCTTTTTGCCCATTGCGAGCAAATCGGACGGTAAACGAAAAAACTAGAGGGTACACCATACTGGTACCGAAGCTTAAAATCTCGTATTCGTCCCCGTGACTTTGACCTTTGACCTCTGGATGACTTTTTGTTTTTCCTTACGCAAGCTAGCGTGCCGGTGAGTCCCTTTTTGCACATTGCAAGCAAATCGGACGGTAAACGAAAAAACTAGAGGGTACACAAGCTGGTACCGAAGCTTAAAATATCGTATTCGTCCCCGTGACCTTGACCTTTGACCTCTAGGTAATGTTTTGTTTTTCCTGACGCAAGCTATGGTGCCGGTGAGTCCCTTTTTGCCTATTGCGAGCAAATCGGACGGTAAACGAAAAAACTAGAGGGTACACCATGCTGGTACCGAAGCTTAGAATCTCGTATTCGTCCCCCTGAACTTGACCTTTGACCTCTGGATGACTTTTTGTTTTTACTGACGCAAGCTAACGTGCCGGCGAGTCCTTTTTTGCCCATTGCGAGCAAATCGGACGGTAAACGAAAAAACTAGAGGGTACACAAGCTGGTACCGAAGCTTAAAATCTCGTATTCGTCCCCGTGACCTTGACCTTTGACCTCTAGGTGATTTTTTGTTTTTCCTGACGCAAGGTGGGGTACCGGCGAGTCCTTTTTTGCCCATTGCGAGCAAATCAAACAAACGAAAAAACTAGAGGGTACACCATACTGGTACCGAAGCTTAAAATATCGTATTCGTCCCCGTGACCTTGACCTTTGATCTCTGGATGACTTTTTGTTTTTCCTGACGCAAGGTGGGGTGCCGGTGAGTCCCTTTTTGCCCATTGCAAGCAAATTGGACGGTAAACGAAAACACTGGAGGGTACACAATGCTGGTACCGAAGCTTAGAATCTCGTATTAGTCCCCGTGACCTTGACCTTTGACCTCTGTTTTTTTTCCTGACGCAAGCTAACGTGCCGGCGAGTCCCTTTTTGCCCATTGCGAGCAGATCGGACGGTAAACGAAAAAAATAGAGGGTACACAAGCTGGTACCGAAGCTTAAAATCTCGTATTCGTCCCCGTCACCTTGATTTTTGACCTCTAGGTGATTTTTTGTTTTTCCTGACGCAAGGTGGGGTACCGGCGAGTCCTTTTTTGCCCATTGCGAGCAAATCGGACGGTAAACGAGAAAAAAAAAACTAGAGGGTACACCATGCTGGTACCGAAGCTTAGAATCTCGTATTCGTCCCCCTGACCTTGGCCTTTGACCTCCGGATGACTTTTTGTTTTTCCTAACGCAAGCTAACGTGCCGGCGAGTCCCTTTTTGCCCATTGCGAGCAAATCGGACGGTAAACGAAAAAACTAGAGAGTACACCATGCCGGTACCGAAGCTTAAAATCTCGTATTCGTCCCCGTGACCTTGACCTTTGATCTCTGGATGACTTTTAGTTTTTCCTGACGCAAGGTGGGGTGCCGGTGAGTCCCTTTTTGCCCATTGCAAGCAAATTGGACGGTAAACGAAAAAACTGGAGAGTACACCATGCTGGTACCGAAGCTTAGAATCTCGTTCGTCCCCGTGACCTTGACCTTTGACCTCTGGATGTTTTTTTGTTGTTTTTCCTGACGCAAGCTAACGTTCCGGCGAGTCCCTTTTTGCCCATTGCGAGCAGATCGGACGGTAAACGAAAAAAAATAGAGGGTACACAAGCTGGTACCGAAGCTTAAAATCTCGTATTCGTCCCTGTGACCTTGATCTTTGACCTCTAGGTGATTTTTTGTTCTTCCTGACGCAAGGTGGGGTACCGGCGAGTCCTTTTTTGCCCATTGCGAGCAAATCGGACGGTAAACGAAAAAACTAGAGGGTACACCATACTGGTACCGAAGCTTAAAATCTCGTATTCGTCCCCGTGACTTTGACCTTTGACCTCTGGATGACTTTTTGTTTTTCTGACGCAAGCTAACGTGCCGGCGAGTCCCTTTTTGCCTATTGCGAGCAAATGGGACGGTAAACGAAAAAAAATAGAGGGTACACCATGCCGGTACCGAAGCTTAAAATATCGTATTCGTCCCCGTGACCTTGACCTTTGATCTCTGGATGACTTTTAGTTTTTCCTGACGCAAGGTGGGGTGCCGGTGAGTCCCTTTTTGCCCATTGCAAGCAAATTGGACGGTAAACGAAAACACTGGAGGGTACACCATGCTGGTACCGAAGCTTAGAATCTCGTATTAGTCCCCGTAACCTTGACCTTTGACCTCTGTTGTTTTTCCTGACGCAAGCTAACGTGCCGGCGAGTCCCTTTTTGCCCATTGCGAGCAGATCGGACGGTAAACGAAAAAATAGAGGGTACACAAGCTGGTACCGAAGCTTAAAATCTCGTATTCGTCCCCGTCACCTTGACCTTTGACCTCTAGGTGATTTTTTGTTTTTTTTTACGCAAGGTGGGGTACCGGCGAGTCCTTTTTTGCCCATTGCGAGCAAATCGGACGGTAAACGAAAAAAAACTAGAGGGTACACCATGCTGGTACCGAAGCTTAGAATCTCGTATTCGTCCCCCTGACCTTGGCCTTTGACCTCCAGATGACTTTTTGTTTTTCCTGACGCAAGCTAACGTGCCGGCGAGTCCCTTTTTGCCCATTGCGAGCAAATCGGATGGTAAACGAAAAAACTAGAGGGTACACCATGCCGGTACCGAAGCTTAAAATCTCGTATTCGTCCCCGTGACCTTGACCTTTGATCTCTGGATGACTTTTAGTTTTTCCTGACGCAAGGTGGGGTGCCGGTGAGTCCCTTTTTGCCCATTGCAAGCAAATTGGGCGGTAAACGAAAAAACTGAAGGGTACACCAAGCTGGTACCGAAGCTTAGAATCTCGTTCGTCCCCGTGACCTTGACCTTTGACCTCTGGATGTTTTTTTTGTTTTTCCTGACGCAAGCTAACGTGCCGGCGAGTCCCTTTTTGCCCATTGCGAGCAGATCGGACGGTAAACGAAAAAATTAGAGGGTACACAAGCTGGTACCGAAGCTTAAAATCTCGTATTCGTCCCCGTGACCTTGACCTTTGACCTCTAGGTGATGTTTTGTTTTTCCTGACGCAAGCCGGGGTGCCGTTGAGTCCCTTTTTGCTCATTTCAAGCAAATAGGACGGTAAACGAAAAAACTAGAGGGTACACCATGCTGGTACCGAAGCTTAGAATCTCGTATTCGTCCCCGTGACCTTGACATTTGACCTCTGGATGACTTTTTGTTTTTCTTGACGCAAGCTAACGTGCCGACGAGTCCTGTTTTGCCCATTGTGAGCAAATCGGACCTTAAACGAAAAAAATAGACGGTACACAAGCTGGTACCGAAGCTTAAAATCTCGTATTCGTCCCCGTGACCTTGACCTTTGACCTCTGGATGACTTTTTGTTTTTCCTTACGCAAGCTAACGTGCCGGTGAGTCCCTTTTTGCACATTGCAAGCAAATCGGACGGTAAACGAAAAAACTAGAGGGTACACAAGCTGGTACCGAAGCTTAAAATATCGTATTCGTCCCCGTGACCTTGACCTTTGACCTCTAGGTAATGTTTTGTTTTTCCTGACGCAAGCTATGGTGCCGGTGAGTCCCTTTTTGCCTATTGCGAGCAAATCGGACGGTAAACGAAAAAAACTAGAGGGTACACCATGCTGGTACCGAAGCTTGGAATATCGTATTCGTCCCCCTGAACTTGACCTTTGACCTCTGGATGACTTTTTGTTTTTACTGACGCAAGCTAACGTGCCGGCGAGTCCTTTTTTGCCCATTGCGTGCAAATCAGACGGTAAACGAAAAAACTAGAGAGTACACCATGCTGGTACCGAAGCTTAAAATCTCGTATTCGTCCCCGTGACCTTGACCTTTGACCTCTGGATGACTTTTTGTTTTTCCTTACGCAAGCTAACGTGCCGGTGAGTCCCTTTTTGCACATTGCAAGCAAATCGGACGGTAAACGAAAAAACTAGAGGGTACACAAGCTGGTACCGAAGCTTAAAATATCGTATTCGTCCCCGTGACTTTGACCTTTGACCTCTAGGTAATGTTTTGTTTTTCCTGACGCAAGCTATGGTGCCGGTGGGTCCCTTTTTGCCTATTGCGAGCAAATCGGACGGTAAACGAAAAAACTAGAGGGTACACCATACTGGTACCGAAGCTTAAAATCTCGTATTCGTCCCCGTGACTTTGACCTTTGACCTCTGGATGACTTTTTGTTTTTACTGACGCAAGCTAACGTGCCGGTGAGTCCTTTTTTGCCCATTGCGAGCAAATTGGACGGGAAACAAAAAAACTAGAGGGTACACCATGCTGGTACCGAAGCTTAGAATCTCGTATTCGTCCCCGTGACCTTGACCTTTGACCTCTGGATGCCTTTTTGTTTTTCCTGACGCAAGCTAACGTGCCGACGAGTCCCTTTTTGCACATTCCGAGCAAATAGGACGGTAAACGAAAAAACTAGAGGGTACACAAGCTGGTACCGAAGCTTAAAATCTCGTATTCGTCCCCCCGTGACCTTGACTTTTGACCTCTAGGTGATGTTTTGTTTTTTCTGACGCAAGCTATGGTGCCGGCGAGTCCCTTTTTGCCCATTGCGAGCAAATCAGACGGTAAACGAAAAAACTAGAGAGTACACTATGCGGGTACCGAAGCTTAGAATCTCGTATTCGTCCCCCTGACCTTGGCCTTTGACCTCTGGATAACTTTTTGTTTTTCCTGACGCAAGATAGGGTGCCGGCGAGTCCCTTTTTGCCCATTGCAACCAAATCGGACGGTAAACGAAAAACCTAGAGGGTACACAAGCTGGTACCGAAGCTTAACATCTCGTATTCGTCCCCTTGACCTTGACCTTTGACCTCTGGATGCCTTTTTGTTTTTCCTGACGCAAGCTAACGTGCCGGCGAGTCCCTTTTTGCACATTGCAAGCAAATCGGACGGTAAACGAAAAAACTAGAGGGTACACAAGCTGGTACCGAAGCTTAAAATCTCGTATTCGTCCCTGTGGCCTTGACCCTTGAACTCTAGGTGATGTTTTGTTTTTCCTGACGCAAGCTAGGGTGCCAGCGAGTCCCTTTTTTCCATTGCGAGCAGATCGGACGGTAAACGAAAAAAAACTAGAGGGTACACCATGCTGGTACCGAAGCTTAGAATCTCGTATTCGTCCCCCTGACCTTGACCTTTGACCTCCGGATGACTTTTTGTTTTTCTTGACGCAAGCTAACGGGCCGGCGAGTCCCTTTTTGCCCATTGCGAGCAAATCGGACGGTAAACGAAAAAACTAGAGGGTACACCATGCCGGTACCGAAGCTTAAAATATCGTATTCGTCCCCGTGACCTTGACCTTTGATCTCTGGATGACTTTTAGTTTTTCCTGACGCAAGGTGGGGTGCCGGTGAGTCCCTTTTTGCCCATTGCAAGCAAATTGGACGGTAAACGAAAAAACTGGAGGGTACACCATGCTGGTACCGAAGCATAGAATCTCGTTCGTCCCCGTGACCTTGACCTTTGACCTCTGGATGTTTTGTTTTTGTTTTTCCTGACGCAAGCTAACGTGCCGGCGAGTCCCTTTTTGCCCATTGCGAGCAGATCGGACGGTAAACGAAAAAATTAGAGGGTACACAAGCTGGTACCGAAGCTTAAAATCTCGTATTCGTCCCCGTGACCTTGACCTTTGACCTCTAGGTGATTTTTGTTTTTCCTGACGCAAGGTGGGGTACCGGCGAGTCCTTTTTTGCCCATTGCGAGCAAATCGGACGGTAAACGAAAAAACTAGAGGGTACACCATACTGGTACAGAAGCTTAAAATCTCGTATTCGTCCCCGTGACTTTGACCTTTGACCTCTGGATGACTTTTTGTTTTTCTGACGCAAGCTAACGTGCCGGCGAGTCCCTTTTTGCTTATTGCGAGCAAATCGGACGGTAAACGAAAAAACTATCGGGTACACAAGCTGGTATCGAAGCTTAAAATCTCGTATTCGTCCCCGTGACCTTGACCTTTGACCTCTAGGTAATGTTTTGTTTTTCCTGACGCAAGCTATGGTGCCGGTGAGTCCCTTTTTGCCTATTGCGAGCAAATCGGACGGTAAACGAAAAAACTAGAGGGTACACCATGCTGGTACCGAAGCTTAGAATCTCGTATTCGTCCCCCTGAACTTGACCTTTGGCCTCTGGATGACTTTTTGTTTTTACTGACGCAAGCTAACGTGCCGGCGAGTCCTTTTTTGCCCATTGCGAGCAAATCGGACGGTAAACGAAAAAACTAGAGGGTACACCATGCTGGTACCGAAGCTTAGAATCTCGTATTCGTCCCCGTGACCTTGACCTTTGACCTCTGGATGTTTTGTTTTTGTTTTTCCTGACGCAAGCTAACGTGCCGGCGAGTCCCTTTTTGACCATTGCGAGCAGATCGGACGGTAAACGAAAAAATTAGAGGGTACACAAGCTGGTACCGAAGCTTAAAATCTCGTATTCGTCCCCGTGACCTTGACCTTTGAACTCTAGGTGATTTTTTGTTTTTCCTGACGCAAGGTGGGGTACCGGCGAGTCGTTTTTTGCCCATTGCGAGCAAATCGGACGGTAAACGAAAAAACTAGAGGGTACACCATACTGGTACCGAAGCTTAAAATATCGTATTCGTCCCCGTGACCTTGACCTTTGATCTCTGGATGACTTTGTGTTTTTCCTGACGCAAGGTGGGGTGCCGGTGAGTCCCTTTTTGCCCATTGCAAGCAAATTGGACGGTAAACGAAAACACTGGAGGGTACACCATGCTGGTACCGAAGCTTAGAATCTCGTATTAGTCCCCGTGACCTTGACCTTTGACCTCTGTTTTTTTTTTCCTGACGCAAGCTAACGTGCCGGCGAGTCCCTTTTTGCCCATTGCGAGCAGATCGGACGGTAAACGAAAAAAATAGAGGGTACACAAGCTGGTACCGAAGCTTAAAATCTCGTATTCGTCCCCGTCACCTTGACCTTTGACCTCTAGGTGATTTTTTTGTTTTTCCTGACGCAAGGTGGGGTACCGGCGAGTCCTTTTTTGCCCATTGCGAGCAAATCGGACGGTAAACGAAAAAAACTAGAGGGTACACCATGCTGGTACCGAAGCTTAGAATCTCGTATTCGTCCCCCTGACCTTGGCCTTTGACCTCCGGATGACTTTTTGTTTTTCCTAACGCAAGCTAACGTGCCGGCGAGTGCCTTTTTGCCCATTGCGATCAAATCGGACGGTAAACGAAAAAACTAGAGGGTACACCATGCCGGTACCGAAGCTTAAAATCTCGTATTCGTCCCCGTGACCTTGACCTTCGATCTCTGGATGACTTTTAGTTTTTCCTGACGCAAGGTGGGGTGCCGGTGAGTCCATTTTTGCCCATTGCAAGCAAATTGGACGGTAAACGAAAAAACTGGAGAGTACACCATGCTGGTACCGAAGCTTAGAATCTCGTTCGTCCCCGTGACCTTGACCTTTGACCTCTGGATGTTTTTTTTTTCCTGACGCAAGCTAACGTGCCGGCGAGTCCCTTTTTGCCCATTGCGAGCAGATCGGACGGTAAACGAAAAAATTAGAGGGTACACAAGCTGTTACCGAAGCTTAAAATCTCGTATTCGTCCCTGTGACCTTGACCTTTGACCTCTAGGTGATTTTTTGTTCTTCCTGACGCAAGGTGGGGTACCGGCGAGTCCTTTTTTGCCCATTGCGAGCAAATCGGACGGTAAACGAAAAAACTAGAGAGTACACCATACTGGTACCGAAGCTTAAAATCTCGTATTCGTCCCCGTGACTTTGACCTTTGACCTCTGGATGACTTTTTGTTTTTCTGACGCAAGCTAACGTGCCGGCGAGTCCCTTTTTGCCTATTGCGAGCAAATGGGACGGTACACGAAAAAACTAGAGGGTACACCATGCCGGTACCGAAGCTTAAAATATCGTATTCGTCCCCGTGACCTTGACCTTTGATCTCTGGATGACTTTTAGTTTTTCCTGACGCAAGGTGGGGTGCCGGTGAGTCCCTTTTTGCCCATTGCAAGCAAATTGGACGGTAAACGAAAACACTGGAGGGTACACCATGCTGGTACCGAAGCTTAGAATCTCGTATTAGTCCCCGTGACCTTGACCTTTGACCTCTGTTTTTTTTCCTGACGCAAGCTAACGTGCCGGCGAGTCCCTTTTTGCCCATTGCGAGCAGATCGGACGGTAAACGAAAAAATTAGAGGGTACACAAGCTGGTACCGAAGCTTAAAATATCGTATTCGTCCCCGTCACCTTGACCTTTGACCTCTAGGTGATTTTTTGTTTTTCCTGACGCAAGGTGGGGTACCGGCGAGTCCTTTTTTGCCCATTGCGAGCAAATCGGACGGTAAACGAAAAAAACTAGAGGGTACACCATGCTGGTACCGAAGCTTAGAATCTCGTATTCGTCCCCCTGACCTTGGCCTTTGACCTCCGGATGACTTTTTGTTTTTCCTGACGCAAGCTAACGTGCCGGTGAGTCCCTTTTTGCCCATTGCGAGCAAATCGGACGGTAAACGAAAAAACTAGAGGGTACACCATGCCGGTACCGAAGCTTAAAATCTCGTATTCGTCCCCGTGACCTTGACCTTTGATCTCTGGATGACTTTTAGTTTTTCCTGACGCAAGGTGGGGTGCCGGTGAGTCCCTTTTTGCCCATTGCAAGCAAATTGGGCGGTAAACGAAAAAACTGGAGGGTACACCATGCTGGTACCGAAGCTTAGAATCTCGTTCGTCCCCGTGACCTTGACCTTTGACCTCTGGATGTTTTTTTTGTTTTCCTGACGCAAGCTAACGTGCCGGCGAGTCCCTTTTTGCCCATTGCGAGCAGATCGGACGGTAAACAAAAAAATTAGAGGGTACACAAGCTGGTACCGAAGCTTAAAATCTCGTATTCGTCCCCGTGACCTTGACCTTTGACCTCTAGGTGATTTTTTGTTTTTCCTGACGCAAGGTGGGGTACCGGCGAGTCCTTTTTTGCCCATTGCGAGCAAATCGGACGGTAAACGAAAAAAACTAGAGGGTACACCATACTGGTACCGAAGCTTAAAATCTCGTATTCGTCCCCGTGACTTTGACCTTTGACCTCTGGATGACTTTTTGTTTTTCTGACGCAAGCTAACGTGCCGGCGAGTCCCTTTTTGCTTATTGGGAGCAAATCGGACGGAAAACGAAAAAACTATCGGGTACACAAGCTGGTATCGAAGCTTTAAATCTCGTATTCATCCCCGTGACCTTGACCTTTGACCTCTAGGTGATGTTTTGTTTTTCCTGACGCAAGCCGGGGTGCCGTTGAGTCCCTTTTTGCTTATTTCAAGCAAATAGGACGGTAAACGAAAAAAATTAGAGGGTACACAAGCTGGTACCGAAGCTTAAAATATCGTATTCGTCCCCGTCACCTTGATCTTTGACCTCTAGGTAATGTTTTGTTTTTCCTGACGCAAGCTATGTTGCCGGCGAGTCCCTTTTTGCCTATTGCGAGCAAATCGGACGGTAAACGAAAAAACTAGAGGGTACACCATGCTGGTACCGAAGCTTAGAATCTCGTATTCGTCCCCCTGAACTTGACCTTTGACCTCTGGATGACTTTTTGTTTTTACTGACGCAAGCTAACGTGCCGGCGAGTCCCTTTTTTCCCATTGCGAGCAAATCTGACGGTAAACGAAAAAACTAGAGGGTACACCATGCTGGTACCGAAGCTTAGAATCTCGTATTCGTCCCCGTGACCTTGACATTTGACCTCTGGATGACTTTTTGTTTTTCTTGACGCAAGCTAACGTGCCGGCGAGTCCCTTTTTGCCCATTGCGAGCAAATCGGACCTTAAACGAAAAAAATAGACGGTACACAAGCTGGTACCGAAGCTTAAAATCTCGTATTCGTCCCCGTGACCTTGACCTTTGACCTCTGGATGACTTTTTGTTTTTCCTTACGCAAGCTAACGTGCCGGTGAGTCCCTTTTTGCACATTGCAAGCAAATCGGACGGTAAACGAAAAAACTAGAGGGTACACAAGCTGGTACCGAAGCTTAAAATATCGTATTCGTCCCCGTGACCTTGACCTTTGACCTCTATGTAATGTTTTCTTTTTCCTGACGCAAGCTATGGTGCCGGTGAGTCCCTTTTTGCCTATTGCGAGCAAATCAGACGGTAAACGAAAAAAACTAGAGGGTACACCATGCTGGTACCGAAGCTTGGAATATCGTATTCGTCCCCCTGAACTTGACCTTTGACCTCTGGATGACTTTTTGTTTTTACTGACGCAAGCTAACGTGCCGGCGAGTCCTTTTTGGCCATTGCGTGCAAATCAGACGGTAAACGAAAAAACTAGAGAGTACACCATGCTGGTACCGAAGCTTAAAATCTCGTATTCGTCCCCGTGACCTTGACCTTTGACCTCTGGATGACTTTTTGTTTTTGCTTACGCAAGCTAACGTGCCGGTGAGTCCCTTTTTGCACATTGCAAGCAAATCGGACGGTAAACGAAAAAACTAGAGGGTACACAAGCTGGTACCGAAGCTTAAAATATCGTATTCGTCCCCGTGACTTTGACCTTTGACCTCTAGGTAATGTTTTGTTTTTCCTGACGCAAGCTATGGTGCCGGTGAGTCCTTTTTTGCCTATTGCGAGCAAATCGGACGGTAAACGAAAAAACTAGAGGGTACACCATGCTGGTACCGAAGCTTAGAATCTCGTATTCGTCCCCCTGAACTTGACCTTTGACCTCTGGATGACTTTTAGTTTTTCCTGACGCAAGGTGGGGTGCCGGTGAGTCCTTTTTTGCCCATTGCGAGCAAATCGGACGGGAAACGAAAAAACTAGAGGGTACACCATGCTGGTACCGAAGCTTAGAATCTCGTATTCGTCCCCGTGACCTTGACCTTTGACCTCTGGATGCCTTTTTATTTTTCCTGACGCAAGCTAACGTGCCGACGAGTCCCTTTTTGCACATTCCGAGCAAATAGGACGGTAAACGAAAAAACTAGAGGGTACACAAGCTGGTACCGAAGCTTAAAATCTCGTATTCGTCCCCCCGTGACCTTGACTTTTGACCTCTAGGTGATGTTTTGTTTTTTCTGACGCAAGCTATGGTGCCGGCGAGTCCCTTTTTGCCCATTGCGAGCAAATCAGACGGTAAACGAAAAAACTAGAAAGTACACCATGCGGGTACCGAAGCTTAGAATCTCGTATTCGTCCCCCTGACCTTGGCCTTTGACCTCTGGATAACTTTTTGTTTTTCCTGACGCAAGATAGGGTGCCGGCGAGTCCCTTTTTGCCCATTGCAACCAAATCGGACGGTAAACGAAAAACCTAGAGGGTACACAAGCTGGTACCGAAGCTTAAAATCTCGTATTCGTCCCCTTGACCTTGACCTTTGACCTCTGGATGCCTTTTTGTTTTTCCTGACGCAAGCTAACGTGCCGGCGAGTCCCTTTTTGCACATTGCAAGCAAATCGGACGGTAAACGAAAAAACTAGAGGGTACACAAGCTGGTACCGAAGCTTAAAATCTCGTATTCGTCCCTGTGGCCTTGACCCTTGACCTCTAGGTGATGTTTTGTTTTTCCTGACGCAAGCTAGGGTGCCAGCGAGTCCCTTTTTTCCTTTGCGAGCAGATCGGACGGTAAACGAAAAAAAAAAACTAGAGGGTACACCATGCTGGTACCGAAGCTTAGAATCTCGTATTCGTCCCCCTGACCTTGACCTTTGACCTCCGGATGACTTTTTGTTTTTCCTGACGCAAGCTAACGTGCCGGCGAGTCCCTTTGTGCCCATTGCGAGCAAATCGGACGGTAAACGAAAAAACTAGAGGGTACACCATGCCGGTACCGAAGCTTAAAATATCGTATTCGTCCCCGTGACCTTGACCTTTGATCTCTGGATGACTTTTAGTTTTTCCTAACGCAAGGTGGGGTGCCGGTGAGTCCCTTTTTGCCCATTGCAAGCAAATTGGACGGTAAACGAAAAAAAACTGGAGGGTACACCATGCTGGTACCGAAGCTTAGAATCTCGTTCGTCCCCGTGACCTTGACCTTTGACCTCTGGATGTTTTGTTTTTGTTTTTCCTGACGCAAGCTAACGTGCCGGCAAGTCCCTTTTTGCCCATTGCGAGCAGATCGGACGGTAAACGAAAAAATTAGAGGGTACACAAGCTGGTACCGAAGCTTAAAATCTCGTATTCGTCCCTGTGACCTTGACCTTTGACCTCTAGGTGATTTTTTGTTCTTCCTGACGCAAGGTGGGGTACCGGCGAGTCCTTTTTTGCCCATTGCGAGCAAATCGGACGGTAAACGAAAAAACTAGAGGGTACACCATACTGGTACCGAAGCTTAAAATCTCGTATTCGTCCCCGTGACTTTGACCTTTGACCTCTGGATGACTTTTTGTTTTTCTGACGCAAGCTAACGTGCCGGCGAGTCCCTTTTTGCCTATTGCGAGCAAATGGAACGGTAAACGAAAAAACTAGAGGGTACACCATGCCGGTACCGAAGCTTAAAATATCGTATTCGTCCCCGTGACCTTGACCTTTGATCTCTGGATGACTTTTAGTTTTTCCTGACGCAAGGTGGGGTGCCGGTGAGTCCCTTTTTGCCCATTGCAAGCAAATTGGACGGTAAACGAAAACACTGGAGGGTACACCATGCTGGTACCGAAGCTTAGAATCTCGTATTAGTCCCCGTGACCTTGACCTTTGACCTCTGTTTTTTTTCCTGACGCAAGCTAACGTGCCGGCGAGTCCCTGTTTGCCCATTGCGAGCAGATCGGACGGTAAACGAAAAAATTAGAGGGTACACAAGCTGGTACCGAAGCTTAAAATATCGTATTCGTCCCCGTCACCTTGACCTTTGACCTCTAGGTGATTTTTTGTTTTTCCTGACGCAAGGTGGGGTACCGGCGAGTCCTTTTTTGCCCATTGCGAGCAAATCGGACGGTAAACGAAAAAACTAGAGGGTACACCATGCTGGTACCGAAGCTTAGAATCTCGTATTCGTCCCCCTGACCTTGGCCTTTGACCTCCGGATGACTTTTTGTTTTTCCTGACGCAAGCTAACGTGCCGGCGAGTCTCTTTTTGCCCATTGCGAGCAAATCGGACGGTAAACGAAAAAACTAGAGGGTACACCATGCCGGTACCGAAGCTTAAAATCTCGTATTCGTCCCCGTGACCTTGACCTTTGATCTCTGGATGACTTTTAGTTTTTCCTGACGCAAGGTGGGGTGCCGGTGAGTCCCTTTTTGCCCATTGCAAGCAAATTGGGCGGTAAACGAAAAAAACTGGAGGGTACACCATGCTGGTACCGAAGCTTAGAATCTCGTTCGTCCCCGTGACCTTGACCTTTGACCTCTGGATGTTTTTTTTTGTTTTTCTTGACGCAAGCTAACGTGCCGGCGAGTCCCTTTTTGCCCATTGCGAGCAGATCGGACGGTAAACGAAAAAGTTAGAGGGTACACAAGCTGGTACCGAAGCTTAAAATCTCGTATTCGTCCCCGTGACCTTGACCTTTGACCTCTAGGTGATTTTTTGTTTTTCCTGACGCAAGGTGGGGTACCGGCGAGTCCTTTTTTGCCCATTGCGAGCAAATCGGACGGTAAACGAAAAAACTAGAGGGTACACCATACTGGTACCGAAGCTTAAAATCTCGTATTCGTCCCCGTGACTTTGACCTTTGACCTCTGGATGACTTTTTGTTTTTCTGACGCAAGCTAACGTGCCGGCGAGTCCCTTTTTGCTTATTGCGAGCAAATCGGACGGTAAACGAAAAAACTAGAGGGTACAGAAGCTGGTATCGAAGCTTTAAATCTCGTATTCATCCCCGTGACCTTGACCTTTGACCTCTAGGTGATGTTTTGTTTTTCCTGACGCAAGCCGAGGTGCCGTTGAGTCCCTTTTTGCTCATTTCAAGCAAATAGGACGGTAAACGAAAAAACTAGAGGGTACACAAGCTGGTACCGAAGCTTAAAATCTCGTATTCGTCCCCGTGACCTTGACCTTTGACCTCTAGGTAATGTTTTGTTTTTCCTGACGCAAGCTATGGTGCCGGCGAGTCCCTTTTTGCCTATTGCGAGCAAATCGGACGGTAAACGAAAAAACTAGAGGGTACACCATGCTGGTACCGAAGCTTAGAATCTCGTATTCGTCCCCCTGAACTTGACCTTTGACCTCTGGATGACTTTTTGTTTTTACTGACGCAAGCTAACGTGCCGGCGAGTCCCTTTTTTCCCATTGCGAGCAAATCTGACGGTAAACGAAAAAACTAGAGGGTACACCATGCTGGTACCGAAGCTTAGAATCTCGTATTCGTCCCCGTGACCTTGACATTTGACCTCTGGATGACTTTTTGTTTTTCTTGAGGCAAGCTAACGTGCCGACGAGTCCCTTTTTGCCCATTGCGAGCAAATCGGACCTTAAACGAAAAAAATAGACGGTACACAAGCTGGTACCGAAGCTTAAAATCTCGTATTCGTCCCCGTGACCTTGACCTTTGACCTCTGGATGACTTTTTGTTTTTCCTTACGCAAGCTAACGTGCCGGTGAGTCCCTTTTTGCACATTGCAAGCAAATCGGACGGTAAACGAAAAAACTAGAGGGTACACAAGCTGGTACCGAAGCTTAAAATATCGTATTCGTCCCCGTGACCTTGACCTTTGACCTCTAGGTAATGTTTTGTTTTTCCTGACGCAAGCTATGGTGCCGGTGAGTCCCTTTTTGCCTATTGCGAGCAAATCGGACGGTAAACGAAAAAACTAGAGGGTACACCATGCTGGTACCGAAGCTTGGAATATCGTTTTCGTCCCCCTGAACTTGACCTTTGACCTCTGGATGACTTTTTGTTTTTACTGACGCAAGCTAACGTGCCGGCGAGTCCTTTTTTGCCCATTGCGTGCAAATCAGACGGTAAACGAAAAAACTAGAGAGTACACCATGCTGGTACCGAAGCTTAAAATCTCGTATTCGTCCCCGTGACCTTGACCTTTGACCTCTGGATGACTTTTTGTTTTTCCTTACGCAAGCTAACGTGCCGGTGAGTCCCTTTTTGCACATTGCAAGCAAATCGGACGGTAAACGAAAAAACTAGAGGGTACACAAGCTGGTACCGAAGCTTAAAATATCGTATTCGTCCCCGTGACTTTGACCTTTGACCTCTAGGTAATGTTTTGTTTTTCCTGACGCAAGCTATGGTGCCGGTGAGTCCCTTTTTGCCTATTGCGAGCAAATCGGACGGTAAACGAAAAAACTAGAGGGTACACCATGCTGGTACCGAAGCTTAGAATCTCGTATTCGTCCCCCTGAACTTGACCTTTGAACTCTGGATGACTTTTTGTTTTTACTGACGCAAGCTAACATGCCGGTGAGTCCTTTTTTGCCCATTGCGAGCAAATCGGACGGGAAACGAAAAAAACTAGAGTGTACACCATGCTGGTACCGAAGCTTAGAATCTCGTATTCGTCCCCGTGACCTTGACCTTTGACCTCTGGATGCCTTTTTGTTTTTCCTGACGCAAGCTAACGTGCCGACGAGTCCCTTTTTGCACATTCCGAGCAAATAGGACGGTAAACGAAAAAACTAGAGGGTACACAAGCTGGTACCGAAGCTTAAAATCTCGTATTCGTCCCCCCGTGACCTTGACTTTTGACCTCTAGGTGATGTTTTGTTTTTTCTGACGCAAGCTATGGTGCCGGCGAGTCCCTTTTTGCCCATTGCGAGCAAATCAGACGGTAAACGAAAAAACTAGAGAGTACACCATGCGGGTACCGAAGCTTAGAATCTCGTATTCGTCCCCCTGACCTTGGCCTTTGACCTCTGGATAACTTTTTGTTTTTCCTGACGCAAGATAGGGTGCCGGCGAGTCCATTTTTGACCATTGCAACCAAATCGGACGGTAAACGAAAAACCTAGAGGGTACACAAGCTGGTACCGAAGCTTAAAATCTCGTATTCGTCCCCTTGACCTTGACCTTTGACCTCTGGATGCCTTTTTGTTTTTCCTGACGCAAGCTAACGTGCCGGCGAGTCCCTTTTTGCACATTGCAAGCAAATCGGACGGTAAACGAAAAAACTAGAGGGTACACAAGCTGGTACCGAAGCTTAAAATCTCGTATTCGTCCCTGTGGCCTTGACCCTTGACCTCTAGGTGATGTTTTGTTTTTCCTGACGCAAGCTAGGGTGCCAGCGAGTCCCTTTTTTCCATTGCGAGCAGATCGGACGGTAAACGAAAAAAAAACTAGAGGGTACACCATGCTGGTACCGAAGCTTAGAATCTCGTATTCGTCCCCCTGACCTTGACCTTTGACCTCCGGATGACTTTTTTTTTCCTGACGCAAGCTAACGTGCCGGCGAGTCCCTTTTTGCCCATTGCGAGCAAATCGGACGGTAAACGAAAAAACTAGAGGGTACACCATGCCGGTACCGAAGCTTAAAATATCGTATTCGTCCCCGTGACCTTGACCTTTGATCTCTGGATGACTTTTAGTTTTTCCTAACGCAAGGTGGGGTGCCGGTGAGTCCCTTTTTGCCCATTGCAAGCAAATTGGACGGTAAACGAAAAAACTGGAGGGTACACCATGCTGGTACCGAAGCTTAGAATCTCGTTCGTCCCCGTGACCTTGACCTTTGACCTCTGGATGTTTTGTTTTTGTTTTTCCTGACGCAAGCTAACGTGCCGGCGAGTCCCTTTTTGCCCATTGCGAGCAGATCGGACGGTAAACGAAAAAATTAGAGGGTACACAAACTGGTACCGAAGCTTAAAATCTCGTATTCGTCCCCGTCACCTTGACCTTTGACCTCTAGGTGATTTTTTGTTTTTCCTGACGCAAGGTGGGGTACCGGCGAGTCCTGTTTTGCCCATTGCGAGCAAATCGGACGGTAAACGAAAAAACTAGAGGGTACACCATACTGGTACCGAAGCTTAAAATCTCGTATTCGTCCCCGTGACTTTGACCTTTGACCTCTGGATGACTTTTTGTTTTTCTGACGCAAGCTAACGTGCCGGCGAGTCCCTTTTTGCTTATTGCGAGCAAATCGGACGGTAAACGAAAAAACTATCGGGTACACAAGCTGGTATCGAAGCTTAAAATCTCTTATTCATCCCCGTGACCTTGACCTTTGACCTCTAGGTGATGTTTTGTTTTTTCTGACGCAAGCCGGGGTGCCGTTGAGTCCCTTTTTGCACATTGCAAGCAAATCGGACGGTAAACGAAAAAACTAGAGGGTACACAAGCTGGTACCGAAGCTTAAAATATCGTATTCGTCCCCGTGACCTTGACCTTTGACCTCTAGGTAATGTTTTGTTTTTCCTGACGCAAGCTATGGTGCCGGTGAGTCCTTTTTTGCCTATTGCGAGCAAATCGGACGGTAAACGAAAAAAACTAGAGGGTACACATGCTGGTACCGAAGCTTAGAATCTCGTATTCGTCCCCGTGACCTTGACCTTTGACCTCTGGATGTTTTTTGTTGTTTTTCCTGACGCAAGCTAACGTGCCGGCGAGTCCCTTTTTGCCCATTGCGAGCAGATCGGACGGTAAACGAAAAAATTAGAGGGTACACAAGCTGCTACCGAAGCTTAAAATCTCGTATTCGTCCCCGTGACCTTGACCTTTGACCTCTAAGTGATTTTTTGTTTTTCCTGACGCAAGGTGGTGTACCGGCGAGTCCTTTTTTGCCCATTGCGAGCAAATCGGACGGTAAACGAAAAAACTAGAGGGTACACCATACTGGTACCGAAGCTTAAAATCTCGTATTCGTCCCCGTGACTTTGACCTTTGACCTCTGGATGACTTTTTGTTTTTCCTTACGCAAGCTAACGTGCCGGTGAGTCCCTTTTTGCACATTGCAAGCAAATCGGACGGTAAACGAAAAAACTAGAGGGTACACAAGCTGGTACCGAAGCTTAAAATATCGTATTCGTCCCCGTGACCTTGACCTTTGACCTCTAGGTAATGTTTTGTTTTTCCTGACGCAAGCTATGGTGCCGGTGAGTCCCTTTTTGCCTATTGCGAGCAAATCGGACGGTAAACGAAAAAACTAGAGGGTACACCATGCTGGTACCGAAGCTTAGAATCTCGTATTCGTCCCCCTGAACTTGACCTTTGACCTCTGGATGACTTTTTGTTTTTACTGACGCAAGCTAACGTGCCGGCGAGTCCTTTTTTGCCCATTGCGAGCAAATCGGACGGTAAACGAAAAAACTAGAGGGTACACAAGCTGGTACCGAAGCTTAAAATCTCGTATTCGTCCCCGTGACCTTGACCTTTGACCTCTAGGTGATTTTTTGTTTTTCCTGACGCAAGGTGGGGTACCGGCGAGTCCTTTTTTGCCCATTGCGAGCAAATCAAACGGTAAACGAAAAAACTAGAGGGTACACCATACTGGTACCGAAGCTTAAAATATCGTATTCGTCCCCGTGACCTTGACCTTTGATCTCTGGATGACTTTTTGTTTTTCCTGACGCAAGGTGGGGTGCCGGTGAGTCCCTTTTTGCCCATTGCAAGCAAATTGGACGGTAAACGAAAACACTGGAGGGTACACAATGCTGGTACCGAAGCTTAGAATCTCGTATTAGTCCCCGTGACCTTGACCTTTGACCTCTGTTTTTTTTTTCCTGACGCAAGCTAACGTGCCGGCGAGTCCCTTTTTGCCCATTGCGAGCAGATCGGACGGTAAACGAAAAAAATAGAGGGTACACAAGCTGGTACCGAAGCTTAAAATCTCGTATTCGTCCCCGTCACCTTGATTTTTGACCTCTAGGTGATTTTTTGTTTTTCCTGACGCAAGGTGGGGTACCGGCGAGTCCTTTTTTGCCCATTGCGAGCAAATCGGACGGTAAACGAGAAAAAAAAACTAGAGGGTACACCATGCTGGTACCGAAGCTTAGAATCTCGTATTCGTCCCCCTGACCTTGGCCTTTGACCTCCGGATGACTTTTTGTTTTTCCTAACGCAAGCTAACGTGCCGGCGAGTGCCTTTTTGCCCATTGCGAGCAATTCGGACGGTAAACGAAAAAACTAGAGGGTACACCATGCCGGTACCGAAGCTTAAAATCTCGTATTCGTCCCCGTGACCTTGACCTTCGATCTCTGGATGACTTTTAGTTTTTCCTGACGCAAGGTGGGGTGCCGGTGAGTCCATTTTTGCCCATTGCAAGCAAATTGGACGGTAAACGAAAAAACTGGAGAGTACACCATGCTGGTACCGAAGCTTAGAATCTCGTTCGTCCCCGTGACCTTGACCTTTGACCTCTGGATGTTTTTTTTTCCTGACGCAAGCTAACGTGCCGGCGAGTCCCTTTTTGCCCATTGCGAGCAGATCGGACGGTAAACGAAAAAATTAGAGGGTACACAAGCTGTTACCGAAGCTTAAAATCTCGTATTCGTCCCTGTGACCTTGACCTTTGACCTCTAGGTGATTTTTTGTTCTTCCTGACGCAAGGTGGGGTACCGGCGAGTCCTTTTTTGCCCATTGCGAGCAAATCGGACGGTTAACGAAAAAACTAGAGGGTACACCATACTGGTACCGAAGCTTAAAATCTCGTATTCGTCCCCGTGACTTTGACCTTTGACCTCTGGATGACTTTTTGTTTTTCTGACGCAAGCTAACGTGCCGGCGAGTCCCTTTTTGCCTATTGCGAGCAAATGGGACGGTACACGAAAAAACTAGAGGGTACACCATGCCGGTACCGAAGCTTAAAATATCGTATTCGTCCCCGTGACCTTGACCTTTGATCTCTGGATGACTTTTAGTTTTTCCTGACGCAAGGTGGGGTGCCGGTGAGTCCCTTTTTGCCCATTGCAAGCAAATTGGACGGTAAACGAAAACACTGGAGGGTACACCATGCTGGTACCGAAGCTTAGAATCTCGTATTAGTCCCCGTGACCTTGACCTTTGACCTCTGTTTTTTTTCCTGACGCAAGCTAACGTGCCGGCGAGTCCCTTTTTGCCCATTGCGAGCAGATCGGACGGTAAACGAAAAAATTAGAGGGTACACAAGCTGGTACCGAAGCTTAAAATATCGTATTCGTCCCCGTCACCTTGACCTTTGACCTCTAGGTAATGTTTTGTTTTTCCTGACGCAAGCTATGTTGCCGGCGAGTCCCTTTTTGCCTATTGCGAGCAAATCGGACGGTAAACGAAAAAACTAGAGGGTACACCATGCTGGTACCGAAGCTTAGAATCTCGTATTCGTCCCCCTGAACTTGACCTTTGACCTCTGGATGACTTTTTGTTTTTACTGACGCAAGCTAACGTGCCGGCGAGTCCCTTTTTTCCCATTGCGAGCAAATCTGACGGTAAACGAAAAAACTAGAGGGTACACCATGCTGGTACCGAAGCTTAGAATCTCGTATTCGTCCCCGTGACCTTGACATTTGACCTCTGGATGACTTTTTGTTTTTCTTGACGCAAGCTAACGTGCCGGCGAGTCCCTTTTTGCCCATTGCGAGCAAATCGGACCTTAAACGAAAAAAAATAGACGGTACACAAGCTGGTACCGAAGCTTAAAATCTCGTATTCGTCCCCGTGACCTTGACCTTTGACCTCTGGATGACTTTTTGTTTTTCCTTACGCAAGCTAACGTGCCGGTGAGTCCCTTTTTGCACATTGCAAGCAAATCGGACGGTAAACGAAAAAACTAGAGGGTACACAAGCTGGTACCGAAGCTTAAAATATCGTATTCGTCCCCGTGACCTTGACCTTTGACCTCTATGTAATGTTTTCTTTTTCCTGACGCAAGCTATGGTGCCGGTGAGTCCCTTTTTGCCTATTGCGAGCAAATCAGACGGTAAACGAAAAAAACTAGAGGGTACACCATGCTGGTACCGAAGCTTGGAATATCGTATTCGTCCCCCTGAACTTGACCTTTGACCTCTGGATGACTTTTTGTTTTTACTGACGCAAGCTAACGTGCCGGCGAGTCCTTTTTGGCCATTGCGTGCAAATCAGACGGTAAACGAAAAAACTAGAGAGTACACCATGCTGGTACCGAAGCTTAAAATCTCGTATTCGTCCCCGTGACCTTGACCTTTGACCTCTGGATGACTTTTTGTTTTTCTGACGCAAGCTAACGTGCCGGCGAGTCCCTTTTTGCTTATTGCGAGCAAATCGGACGGTAAACGAAAAAACTAGAGGGTACACAAGCTGGTATCGAAGCTTTAAATCTCGTATTCATCCCCGTGACCTTGACCTTTGACCTCTAGGTGATGTTTTGTTTTTCCTGACGCAAGCCGGGGTGCCGTTGAGTCCCTTTTTGCTCATTTCAAGCAAATAGGACGGTAAACGAAAAAACTAGAGGGTACACAAGCTGGTACCGAAGCTTAGAATCTCGTATTAGTCCCCGTGACCTTGACCTTTGACCTCTGTTTTTTTTCCTGACGCAAGCTAACGTGCCGGCGAGTCCCTTTTTGCCCATTGCGAGCAAATCGGACGGTAAACGAAAAAAAACTAGAGGGTACACCATGCCGGTACCGAAGCTTAAAATATCGTATTCGTCCCCGTGACCTTGACCTTTGATCTCTGGATGACTTTTAGTTTTTCCTGACGCAAGGTGGGGTGCCGGTGAGTCCCTTTTTGCCCATTGCAAGCAAATTGGACGGTAAACGAAAAAACTGGAGGGTACACCATGCTGGTACCGAAGCTTAGAATCTCGTATTCGTCCCCCTGAACTTGACCTTTGACCTCTGGATGACTTTTTGTTTTTACTGACGCAAGCTAACGTGCCGGCGAGTCCCTTTTTTCCCATTGCGAGCAAATCTGACGGTAAACGAAAAAACTATCGGGTACACAAGCTGGTACCGAAGCTTAAAATATCGTATTCGTCCCCGTGACCTTGACCTTTGACCTCTATGTAATGTTTTCTTTTTCCTGACGCAAGCTATGGTGCCGGTGAGTCCCTTTTTGCCTATTGCGAGCAAATCAGACGGTAAACGAAAAAAACTAGAGGGTACACCATGCTGGTACCGAAGCTTGGAATATCGTATTCGTCCCCCTGAACTTGACCTTTGACCTCTGGATGACTTTTTGTTTTTACTGACGCAAGCTAACGTGCCGGCGAGTCCTTTTTGGCCATTGCGTGCAAATCAGACGGTAAAC
This sequence comes from Chirona hameri, assembly GCA_036785665.1. Lineage (NCBI taxonomy): Eukaryota > Metazoa > Arthropoda > Thecostraca > Balanomorpha > Balanidae > Chirona > Chirona hameri. The sequence goes on from JAXIVJ010000066.1 coordinate 436,517, forward strand.
GAAAAAACTAGAGAGTACACCATGCTGGTACCGAAGCTTAAAATCTCGTATTCGTCCCCGTGACCTTGACCTTTGACCTCTGGATGACTTTTTGTTTTTCCTTACGCAAGCTAACGTGCCGGTGAGTCCCTTTTTGCACATTGCAAGCAAATCGGACGGTAAACGAAAAAACTAGAGGGTACACAAGCTGGTACCGAAGCTTAAAATATCGTATTCGTCCCCGTGACTTTGACCTTTGACCTCTAGGTAATGTTTTGTTTTTCCTGACGCAAGCTATGGTGCCGGTGAGTCCTTTTTTGCCTATTGCGAGCAAATCGGACGGTAAACGAAAAAACTAGAGGGTACACCATGCTGGTACCGAAGCTTAGAATCTCGTATTCGTCCCCCTGAACTTGACCTTTGACCTCTGGATGACTTTTAGTTTTTCCTGACGCAAGGTGGGGTGCCGGTGAGTCCTTTTTTGCCCATTGCGAGCAAATCGGACGGGAAACGAAAAAACTAGAGGGTACACCATGCTGGTACCGAAGCTTAGAATCTCGTATTCGTCCCCGTGACCTTGACCTTTGACCTCTGGATGCCTTTTTGTTTTTCCTGACGCAAGCTAACGTGCCGACGAGTCCCTTTTTGCACATTCCGAGCAAATAGGACGGTAAACGAAAAAACTAGAGGGTACACAAGCTGGTACCGAAGCTTAAAATCTCGTATTCGTCCCCCCGTGACCTTGACTTTTGACCTCTAGGTGATGTTTTGTTTTTTCTGACGCAAGCTATGGTGCCGGCGAGTCCCTTTTTGCCCATTGCGAGCAAATCAGACGGTAAACGAAAAAACTAGAAAGTACACCATGCGGGTACCGAAGCTTAGAATCTCGTATTCGTCCCCCTGACCTTGGCCTTTGACCTCTGGATAACTTTTTGTTTTTCCTGACGCAAGATAGGGTGCCGGCGAGTCCCTTTTTGCCCATTGCAACCAAATCGGACGGTAAACGAAAAACCTAGAGGGTACACAAGCTGGTACCGAAGCTTAAAATCTCGTATTCGTCCCCTTGACCTTGACCTTTGACCTCTGGATGCCTTTTTGTTTTTCCTGACGCAAGCTAACGTGCCGGCGAGTCCCTTTTTGCACATTGCAAGCAAATCGGACAGTAAACGAAAAAACTAGAGGGTACACAAGCTGGTACCGAAGCTTAAAATCTCGTATTCGTCCCTGTGGCCTTGACCCTTGACCTCTAGGTGATGTTTTGTTTTTCCTGACGCAAGCTAGGGTGCCAGCGAGTCCCTTTTTTCCTTTGCGAGCAGATCGGACGGTAAACGAAAAAAAAAACTAGAGGGTACACCATGCTGGTACCGAAGCTTAGAATCTCGTATTCGTCCCCCTGACCTTGACCTTTGACCTCCGGATGACTTTTTGTTTTTCCTGACGCAAGCTAACGTGCCGGCGAGTCCCTTTGTGCCCATTGCGAGCAAATCGGACGGTAAACGAAAAAACTAGAGGGTACACCATGCCGGTACCGAAGCTTAAAATATCGTATTCGTCCCCGTGACCTTGACCTTTGATCTCTGGATGACTTTTAGTTTTTCCTAACGCAAGGTGGGGTGCCGGTGAGTCCCTTTTTGCCCATTGCAAGCAAATTGGACGGTAAACGAAAAAAAACTGGAGGGTACACCATGCTGGTACCGAAGCTTAGAATCTCGTTCGTCCCCGTGACCTTGACCTTTGACCTCTGGATGTTTTGTTTTTGTTTTTCCTGACGCAAGCTAACGTGCCGGCGAGTCCCTTTTTGCCCATTGCGAGCAGATCGGACGGTAAACGAAAAAATTAGAGGGTACACAAGCTGGTACCGAAGCTTAAAATCTCGTATTCGTCCCTGTGACCTTGACCTTTGACCTCTAGGTGATTTTTTGTTCTTCCTGACGCAAGGTGGGGTACCGGCGAGTCCTTTTTTGCCCATTGCGAGCAAATCGGACGGTAAACGAAAAAACTAGAGGGTACACCATACTGGTACCGAAGCTTAAAATCTCGTATTCGTCCCCGTGACTTTGACCTTTGACCTCTGGATGACTTTTTGTTTTTCTGACGCAAGCTAACGTGCCGGCGAGTCCCTTTTTGCCTATTGCGAGCAAATGGAACGGTAAACGAAAAAACTAGAGGGTACACCATGCCGGTACCGAAGCTTAAAATATCGTATTCGTCCCCGTGACCTTGACCTTTGATCTCTGGATGAATTTTAGTTTTTCCTGACGCAAGGTGGGGTGCCGGTGAGTCCCTTTTTGCCCATTGCAAGCAAATTGGACGGTAAACGAAAACACTGGAGGGTACACCATGCTGGTACCGAAGCTTAGAATCTCGTATTAGTCCCCGTGACCTTGACCTTTGACCTCTGTTTTTTTTTCCTGACGCAAGCTAACGTGCCGGCGAGTCCCTGTTTGCCCATTGCGAGCAGATCGGACGGTAAACGAAAAAATTAGAGGGTACACAAGCTGGTACCGAAGCTTAAAATATCGTATTCGTCCCCGTCACCTTGACCTTTGACCTCTAGGTGATTTTTTGTTTTTCCTGACGCAAGGTGGGGTACCGGCGAGTCCTTTTTTGCCCATTGCGAGCAAATCGGACGGTAAACGAAAAAACTAGAGGGTACACCATGCTGGTACCGAAGCTTAGAATCTCGTATTCGTCCCCCTGACCTTGGCCTTTGACCTCCGGATGACTTTTTGTTTTTCCTGACGCAAGCTAACGTGCCGGCGAGTCTCTTTTTGCCCATTGCGAGCAAATCGGACGGTAAACGAAAAAACTAGAGGGTACACCATGCCGGTACCGAAGCTTAAAATCTCGTATTCGTCCCCGTGACCTTGACCTTTGATCTCTGGATGACTTTTAGTTTTTCCTGACGCAAGGTGGGGTGCCGGTGAGTCCCTTTTTGCCCATTGCAAGCAAATTGGGCGGTAAACGAAAAAAACTGGAGGGTACACCATGCTGGTACCGAAGCTTAGAATCTCGTTCGTCCCCGTGACCTTGACCTTTGACCTCTGGATGTTTTTTTTTGTTTTTCTTGACGCAAGCTAACGTGCCGGCGAGTCCCTTTTTGCCCATTGCGAGCAGATCGGACGGTAAACGAAAAAGTTAGAGGGTACACAAGCTGGTACCGAAGCTTAAAATCTCGTATTCGTCCCCGTGACCTTGACCTTTGACCTCTAGGTGATTTTTTGTTTTTCCTGACGCAAGGTGGGGTACCGGCGAGTCCTTTTTTGCCCATTGCGAGCAAATCGGACGGTAAACGAAAAAACTAGAGGGTACACCATACTGGTACCGAAGCTTAAAATCTCGTATTCGTCCCCGTGACTTTGACCTTTGACCTCTGGATGACTTTTTGTTTTTCTGACGCAAGCTAACGTGCCGGCGAGTCCCTTTTTGCTTATTGCGAGCAAATCGGACGGTAAACGAAAAAACTAGAGGGTACACAAGCTGGTATCGAAGCTTTAAATCTCGTATTCATCCCCGTGACCTTGACCTTTGACCTCTAGGTGATGTTTTGTTTTTCTTGACGCAAGCCGGGGTGCCGTTGAGTCCCTTTTTGCTCATTTCAAGCAAATAGGACGGTAAACGAAAAAACTAGAGGGTACACAAGCTGGTACCGAAGCTTAAAATCTCGTATTCGTCCCCGTGACCTTGACCTTTGACCTCTAGGTAATGTTTTGTTTTTCCTGACGCAAGCTATGGTGCCGGCGAGTCCCTTTTTGCCTATTGCGAGCAAATCGGACGGTAAACGAAAAAACTAGAGGGTACACCATGCTGGTACCGAAGCTTAGAATCTCGTATTCGTCCCCCTGAACTTGACCTTTGACCTCTGGATGACTTTTTGTTTTTACTGACGCAAGCTAACGTGCCGGCGAGTCCCTTTTTTCCCATTGCGAGCAAATCTGACGGTAAACGAAAAAACTAGAGGGTACACCATGCTGGTACCGAAGCTTAGAATCTCGTATTCGTCCCCGTGACCTTGACATTTGACCTCTGGATGACTTTTTGTTTTTCTTGACGCAAGCTAACGTGCCGACGAGTCCCTTTTTGCCCATTGCGAGCAAATCGGACCTTAAACGAAAAAAATAGACGGTACACAACCTGGTACCGAAGCTTAAAATCTCGTATTCGTCCCCGTGACCTTGACCTTTGACCTCTGGATGACTTTTTGTTTTTCCTTACGCAAGCTAACGTGCCGGTGAGTCCCTTTTTGCACATTGCAAGCAAATCGGACGGTAAACGAAAAAACTAGAGGGTACACAAGCTGGTACCGAAGCTTAAAATATCGTATTCGTCCCCGTGACCTTGACCTTTGACCTCTAGGTAATGTTTTGTTTGTCCTGACGCAAGCTATGGTGCCGGTGAGTCCCTTTTTGCCTATTGCGAGCAAATCGGACAGTAAACGAAAAAACTAGAGGGTACACCATGCTGGTACCGAAGCTTGGAATATCGTTTTCGTCCCCCTGAACTTGACCTTTGACCTCTGGATGACTTTTTGTTTTTACTGACGCAAGCTAACGTGCCGGCGAGTCCTTTTTTGCCCATTGCGTGCAAATCAGACGGTAAACGAAAAAACTAGAGAGTACACCATGCTGGTACCGAAGCTTAAAATCTCGTATTCGTCCCCGTGACCTTGACCTTTGACCTCTGGATGACTTTTTGTTTTTCCTTACGCAAGCTAACGTGCCGGTGAGTCCCTTTTTGCACATTGCAAGCAAATCGGACGGTAAACGAAAAAACTAGAGGGTACACAAGCTGGTACCGAAGCTTAAAATATCGTATTCGTCCCCGTGACTTTGACCTTTGACCTCTAGGTAATGTTTTGTTTTTCCTGACGCAAGCTATGGTGCCGGTGAGTCCCTTTTTGCCTATTGCGAGCAAATCGGCCGGTAAACGAAAAAACTAGAGGGTACACCATGCTGGTACCGAAGCTTAGAATCTCGTATTCGTCCCCCTGAACTTGACCTTTGACCTCTGGATGACTTTTTGTTTTTACTGACGCAAGCTAACATGCCGGTGAGTCCTTTTTTGCCCATTGCGAGCAAATCGGACGGGAAACGAAAAAAACTAGAGTGTACACCATGCTGGTACCGAAGCTTAGAATCTCGTATTCGTCCCCGTGACCTTGACCTTTGACCTCTGGATGCCTTTTTGTTTTTCCTGACGCAAGCTAACGTGCCGACGAGTCCCTTTTTGCACATTCCGAGCAAATAGGACGGTAAACGAAAAAACTAGAGGGTACACAAGCTGGTACCGAAGCTTAAAATCTCGTATTCGTCCCCCCGTGACCTTGACTTTTGACCTCTAGGTGATGTTTTGTTTTTTCTGACGCAAGCTATGGTGCCGGCGAGTCCCTTTTTGCCCATTGCGAGCAAATCAGACGGTAAACGAAAAAACTAGAGAGTACACCATGCGGGTACCGAAGCTTAGAATCTCGTATTCGTCCCCCTGACCTTGGCCTTTGACCTCTGGATAACTTTTTGTTTTTCCTGACGCAAGATAGGGTGCCGGCGAGTCCCTTTTTGACCATTGCAACCAAATCGGACGGTAAACGAAAAACCTAGAGGGTACACAAGCTGGTACCGAAGCTTAAAATCTCGTATTCGTCCCCTTGACCTTGACCTTTGACCTCTGGATGCCTTTTTGTTTTTCCTGACGCAAGCTAACGTGCCGGCGAGTCCCTTTTTGCACATTGCAAGCAAATCGGACGGTAAACGAAAAAACTAGAGGGTACACAAGCTGGTACCGAAGCTTAAAATCTCGTATTCGTCCCTGTGGCCTTGACCCTTGACCTCTAGGTGATGTTTTGTTTTTCCTGACGCAAGCTAGGGTGCCAGCGAGTCCCTTTTTTCCATTGCGAGCAGATCGGACGGTAAACGAAAAAAAAACTAGAGGGTACACCATGCTGGTACCGAAGCTTAGAATCTCGTATTCGTCCCCCTGACCTTGACCTTTGACCTCCGGATGACTTTTTTTTTCCTGACGCAAGCTAACGTGCCGGCGAGTCCCTTTTTGCCCATTGCGAGCAAATCGGACGGTAAACGAAAAAACTAGAGGGTACACCATGCCGGTACCGAAGCTTAAAATATCGTATTCGTCCCCGTGACCTTGACCTTTGATCTCTGGATGACTTTTAGTTTTTCCTAACGCAAGGTGGGGTGCCGGTGAGTCCCTTTTTGCCCATTGCAAGCAAATTGGACGGTAAACGAAAAAAACTGGAGGGTACACCATGCTGGTACCGAAGCTTAGAATCTCGTTCGTCCCCGTGACCTTGACCTTTGACCTCTGGATGTTTTGTTTTTGTTTTTCCTGACGCAAGCTAACGTGCCGGCGAGTCCCTTTTTGCCCATTGCGAGCAGATCGGACGGTAAACGAAAAAATTAGAGGGTACACAAACTGGTACCGAAGCTTAAAATCTCGTATTCGTCCCCGTCACCTTGACCTTTGACCTCTAGGTGATTTTTTGTTTTTCCTGACGCAAGGTGGGGTACCGGCGAGTCCTGTTTTGCCCATTGCGAGCAAATCGGACGGTAAACAAAAAAACTAGAGGGTACACCATACTGGTACCGAAGCTTAAAATCTCGTATTCGTCCCCGTGACTTTGACCTTTGACCTCTGGATGACTTTTTGTTTTTCTGACGCAAGCTAACGTGCCGGCGAGTCCCTTTTTGCTTATTGCGAGCAAATCGGACGGTAAACGAAAAAACTATCGGGTACACAAGCTGGTATCGAAGCTTAAAATCTCTTATTCATCCCCGTGACCTTGACCTTTGACCTCTAGGTGATGTTTTGTTTTTTCTGACGCAAGCCGGGGTGCCGTTGAGTCCCTTTTTGCACATTGCAAGCAAATCGGACGGTAAACGAAAAAACTAGAGGGTACACAAGCTGGTACCGAAGCTTAAAATATCGTATTCGTCCCCGTGACCTTGACCTTTGACCTCTAGGTAATGTTTTGTTTTTCCTGACGCAAGCTATGGTGCCGGTGAGTCCTTTTTTGCCTATTGCGAGCAAATCGGACGGTAAACGAAAAAAACTAGAGGGTACACAAGCTGGTACCGAAGCTTAGAATCTCGTATTCGTCCCCGTGACCTTGACCTTTGACCTCTGGATGTTTTTTGTTGTTTTTCCTGACGCAAGCTAACGTGCCGGCGAGTCCCTTTTTGCCCATTGCGAGCAGATCGGACGGTAAACGAAAAAATTAGAGGGTACACAAGCTGCTACCGAAGCTTAAAATCTCGTATTCGTCCCCGTGACCTTGACCTTTGACCTCTAGGTGATTTTTTGTTTTTCCTGACGCAAGGTGGAGTACCGGCGAGTCCTTTTTTGCCCATTGCGAGCAAATCGGACGGTAAACGAAAAAACTAGAGGGTACACCATACTGGTACCGAAGCTTAAAATCTCGTATTCGTCCCCGTGACTTTGACCTTTGACCTCTGGATGACTTTTTGTTTTTCCTTACGCAAGCTAACGTGCCGGTGAGTCCCTTTTTGCACATTGCAAGCAAATCGGACGGTAAACGAAAAAACTAGAGGGTACACAAGCTGGTACCGAAGCTTAAAATATCGTATTCGTCCCCGTGACCTTGACCTTTGACCTCTAGGTAATGTTTTGTTTTTCCTGACGCAAGCTATGGTGCCGGTGAGTCCCTTTTTGCCTATTGCGAGCAAATCGGACGGTAAACGAAAAAACTAGAGGGTACACCATGCTGGTACCGAAGCTTAGAATCTCGTATTCGTCCCCCTGAACTTGACCTTTGACCTCTGGAAGACTTTTTGTTTTTACTGACGCAAGCTAACGTGCCGGCGAGTCCTTTTTTGCCCATTGCGAGCAAATCGGACGGTAAACGAAAAAACTAGAGGGTACACAAGCTGGTACCGAAGCTTAAAATCTCGTATTCGTCCCCGTGACCTTGACCTTTGACCTCTAGGTGATTTTTTGTTTTTCCTGACGCAAGGTGGGGTACCGGCGAGTCCTTTTTTGCCCATTGCGAGCAAATCAAACGGTAAACTAAAAAACTAGAGGGTACACCATACTGGTACCGAAGCTTAAAATATCGTATTCGTCCCCGTGACCTTGACCTTTGATCTCTGGATGACTTTTTGTTTTCCCTGACGCAAGGTGGGGTGCCGGTGAGTCCCTTTTTGCCCATTGCAAGCAAATTGGACGGTAAACGAAAACACTGGAGGGTACACAATGCTGGTACCGAAGCTTAGAATCTCGTATTAGTCCCCGTGACCTTGACCTTTGACCTCTGTTTTTTTTTTCCTGACGCAAGCTAACGTGCCGGCGAGTCCCTTTTTGCCCATTGCGAGCAGATCGGACGGTAAACGAAAAAAATAGAGGGTACACAAGCTGGTACCGAAGCTTAAAATCTCGTATTCGTCCCCGTCACCTTGATTTTTGACCTCTAGGTGATTTTTTGTTTTTCCTGACGCAAGGTGGGGTACCGGCGAGTCCTTTTTTGCCCATTGCGAGCAAATCGGACGGTAAACGAGAAAAAAAAACTAGAGGGTACACCATGCTGGTACCGAAGCTTAGAATCTCGTATTCGTCCCCCTGACCTTGGCCTTTGACCTCCGGATGACTTTTTGTTTTTCCTAACGCAAGCTAACGTGCCGGCGAGTCCCTTTTTGCCCATTGCAAGCAGATCGGACGGTAAACGAAAAAATTAGAGGGTACACAAGCTGGTACCGAAGCTTAAAATCTCGTATTCGTCCCCGTGACCTTGACCTTTGACCTCTAGGTGATTTTTTGTTTTTCCTGACGCAAGGTGGGGTACCGGCGAGTCCTTTTTTGCCCATTGCGAGCAAATCGGACGGTAAACGAAAAAAACTAGAGGGTACACCATACTGGTACCGAAGCTTAAAATCTCGTATTCGTCCCCGTGACTTTGACCTTTGACCTCTGGATGACTTTTTGTTTTTCTGACGCAAGCTAACGTGCCGGCGAGTCCCTTTTTGCTTATTGGGAGCAAATCGGACGGTAAACGAAAAAACTATCGGGTACACAAGCTGGTATCGAAGCTTTAAATCTCGTATTCATCCCCGTGACCTTGACCTTTGACCTCTAGGTGATGTTTTGTTTTTCCTGACGCAAGCCGGGGTGCCGTTGAGTCCCTTTTTGCTCATTTCAAGCAAATAGGACGGTAAACGAAAAACCTAGAGGGTACACAAGCTGGTACCGAAGCTTAACATCTCGTATTCGTCCCCTTGACCTTGACCTTTGACCTCTGGATGCCTTTTTGTTTTTCCTGACGCAAGCTAACGTGCCGGCGAGTCCCTTTTTGCACATTGCAAGCAAATCGGACGGTAAACGAAAAAACTAGAGGGTACACAAGCTGGTACCGAAGCTTAAAATCTCGTATTCGTCCCTGTGGCCTTGACCCTTGACCTCTAGGTGATGTTTTGTTTTTCCTGACGCAAGCTAGGGTGCCAGCGAGTCCCTTTTTTCCATTGCGAGCAGATCGGACGGTAAACGGAAAAAAACTAGAGGGTAAACCATGCTGGTACCGAAGCTTAGAATCTCGTATTCGTCCCCCTGACCTTGACCTTTGACCTCCGGATGACTTTTTGTTTTTCCTGACGCAAGCTAACGGGTCGGCGAGTCCCTTTTTGCCCATTGCGAGCAAATCGGACGGTAAACGAAAAAACTAGAGGGTACACCATGCCGGTACCGAAGCTTAAAATATCGTATTCGTCCCCGTGACCTTGACCTTTGATCTCTGGATGACTTTTAGTTTTTCCTGACGCAAGGTGGGGTGCCGGTGAGTCCCTTTTTGCCCATTGCAAGCAAATTGGACGGTAAACGAAAAAACTGGAGGGTACACCATGCTGGTACCGAAGCTTAGAATCTCGTTCGTCCCCGTGACCTTGACCTTTGACCTCTGGATGTTTTGTTTTTGTTTTTCCTGACGCAAGCTAACGTGCCGGTGAGTCCCTTTTTGCCCATTGCGAGCAGATCGGACGGTAAACGAAAAAATTAGAGGGTACACAAGCTGGTACCGAAGCTTAAAATCTCATATTCGTCCCCGTGACCTTGACCTTTGACCTCTAGGTGATTTTTGTTTTTCCTGACGCAAGGTGGGGTACCGGCGAGTCCTTTTTTGCCCATTGCGAGCAAATCGGACGGTAAACGAAAAAACTAGAGGGTACACCATACTGGTACAGAAGCTTAAAATCTCGTATTCGTCCCCGTGACTTTGACCTTTGACCTCTGGATGACTTTTTGTTTTTCTGACGCAAGCTAACGTGCCGGCGAGTCCCTTTTTGCCTATTGCGAGCAAATCGGACGGTAAACGAAAAAACTAGAGGGTACACCATGCTGGTACCGAAGCTTAGAATCTCGTATTCGTCCCCCTGAACTTGACCTTTGGCCTCTGGATGACTTTTTGTTTTTACTGACGCAAGCTAACGTGCCGGCGAGTCCTTTTTTGCCCATTGCGAGCAAATCGGACGGTAAACGAAAAAACTAGAGGGTACACCATGCTGGTACCGAAGCTTAGAATCTCGTATTCGTCCCCGTGACCTTGACCTTTGACCTCTGGATGTTTTGTTTTTGTTTTTCCTGACGCAAGCTAACTCGCCGGCGAGTCCCTTTTTGACCATTGCGAGCAGATCGGACGGTAAACGAAAAAATTAGAGGGTACACAAGCTGGTACCGAAGCTTAAAATCTCGTATTCGTCCCCGTGACCTTGACCTTTGAACTCTAGGTGATTTTTTTGTTTTTTCTGACGCAAGGTGGGGTATCGGCGAGTCGTTTTTTGCCCATTGCGAGCAAATCGGACGGTAAACGAAAAAACTAGAGGGTACACCATACTGGTACCGAAGCTTAAAATATCGTATTCGTCCCCGTGACCTTGACCTTTGATCTCTGGATGACTTTGTGTTTTTCCTGACGCAAGGTGGGGTGCCGGTGAGTCCCTTTTTGCCCATTGCAAGCAAATTGGACGGTAAACGAAAACACTGGAGGGTACACCATGCTGGTACCGAAGCTTAGAATCTCGTATTAGTCCCCGTGACCTTGACCTTTGACCTCTGTTTTTTTTTCCTGACGCAAGCTAACGTGCCGGCGAGTCCCTTTTTGCCCATTGCGAGCAGATCGGACGGTAAACGAAAAAAATAGAGGGTACACAAGCTGGTACCGAAGCTTAAAATCTCGTATTCGTCCCCGTCACCTTGACCTTTGACCTCTAGGTGATTTTTTTGTTTTTCCTGACGCAAGGTGGGGTACCGGCGAGTCCTTTTTTGCCCATTGCGAGCAAATCGGACGGTAAACGAAAAAAACTAGAGGGTACACCATGCTGGTACCGAAGCTTAGAATCTCGTATTCGTCCCCCTGACCTTGGCCTTTGACCTCCGGATGACTTTTTGTTTTTCCTAACGCAAGCTAACCTGCCGGCGAGTGCCTTTTTGCCCATTGCGAGCAAATCGGACGGTAAACGAAAAAACTAGAGGGTACACCATGCCGGTACCGAAGCTTAAAATCTCGTATTCGTCCCCGTGACCTTGACCTTCGATCTCTGGATGACTTTTAGTTTTTCCTGACGCAAGGTGGGGTGCCGGTGAGTCCATTTTTGCCCATTGCAAGCAAATTGGACGGTAAACGAAAAAACTGGAGAGTACACCATGCTGGTACCGAAGCTTAGAATCTCGTTCGTCCCCGTGACCTTGACCTTTAACCTCTGGATGTTTTTTTTTTCCTCACGCAAGCTAACGTGCCGGCGAGTCCCTTTTTGCCCATTGCGAGCAGATCGGACGGTAAACGAAAAAATTAGAGGGTACACAAGCTGTTACCGAAGCTTAAAATCTCGTATTCGTCCCTGTGACCTTGACCTTTGACCTCTAGGTGATTTTGTGTTCTTCCTGACGCAAGGTGGGGTACCGGCGAGTCCTTTTTTGCCCATTGCGAGCAAATCGGACGGTAAACGAAAAAACTAGAGGGTACACCATACTGGTACCGAAGCTTAAAATCTCGTATTCGTCCCCGTGACTTTGACCTTTGACCTCTGGATGACTTTTTGTTTTTCTGACGCAAGCTAACGTGCCGGCGAGTCCCTTTTTGCCTATTGCGAGCAAATGGGACGGTACACGAAAAAACTAGAGGGTACACCATGCCGGTACCGAAGCTTAAAATATCGTATTCGTCCCCGTGACCTTGACCTTTGATCTCTGGATGACTTTTAGTTTTTCCTGACGCAAGGTGGGGTGCCGGTGAGTCCCTTTTTGCCCATTGCAAGCAAATTGGACGGTAAACGAAAACACTGGAGGGTACACCATGCTGGTACCGAAGCTTAAAATCTCGTATTAGTCCCCGTGACCTTGACCTTTGACCTCTGTTTTTTTTCCTGACGCAAGCTAACGTGCCGGCGAGTCCCTTTTTGCCCATTGCGAGCAGATCGGACGGTAAACGAAAAAATTAGAGGGTACACAAGCTGGTACCGAAGCTTAAAATATCGTATTCGTCCCCGTCACCTTGACCTTTGACCTCTAGGTGATTTTTTGTTTTTCCTGACGCAAGGTGGGGTACCGGCGAGTCCTTTTTTGCCCATTGCGAGCAAATCGGACGGTAAACGAAAAAAACTAGAGGGTACACCATGCTGGTACCGAAGCTTAGAATCTCGTATTCGTCCCCCTGACCTTGGCCTTTGACCTCCGGATGACTTTTTGTTTTTCCTGACGCAAGCTAAGGTGCCGGCGAGTCCCTTTTTGCCCATTGCGAGCAAATCGGACGGTAAACGAAAAAACTAGAGGGTACACCATGCCGGTACCGAAGCTTAAAATCTCGTATTCGTCCCCGTGACCTTGACCTTTGATCTCTGGATGACTTTTAGTTTTTCCTGACGCAAGGTGGGGTGCCGGTGAGTCCCTTTTTGCCCATTGCAAGCAAATTGGGCGGTAAACGAAAAAACTGGAGGGTACACCATGCTGGTACCGAAGCTTAGAATCTCGTTCGTCCCCGTGACCTTGACCTTTGACCTCTGGATGTTTTTTTTGTTTTTCCTGACGCAAGCTAACGTGCCGGCGAGTCCCTTTTTGCCCATTGCAAGCAGATCGGACGGTAAACGAAAAAATTAGAGGGTACACAAGCTGGTACCGAAGCTTAAAATCTCGTATTCGTCCCCGTGACCTTGACCTTTGACCTCTAGGTGATTTTTTGTTTTTCCTGACGCAAGGTGGGGTACCGGCGAGTCCTTTTTTGCCCATTGCGAGCAAATCGGACGGTAAACGAAAAAAACTAGAGGGTACACCATACTGGTACCGAAGCTTAAAATCTCGTATTCGTCCCCGTGACTTTGACCTTTGACCTCTGGATGACTTTTTGTTTTTCTGACGCAAGCTAACGTGCCGGCGAGTCCCTTTTTGCTTATTGGGAGCAAATCGGACGGTAAACGAAAAAACTATCGGGTACACAAGCTGGTATCGAAGCTTTAAATCTCGTATTCATCCCCGTGACCTTGACCTTTGACCTCTAGGTGATGTTTTGTTTTTCCTGACGCAAGCCGGGGTGCCGTTGAGTCCCTTTTTGCTCATTTCAAGCAAATAGGACGGTAAACGAAAAACCTAGAGGGTACACAAGCTGGTACCGAAGCTTAACATCTCGTATTCGTCCCCTTGACCTTGACCTTTGACCTCTGGATGCCTTTTTGTTTTTCCTGACGCAAACTAACGTGCCGGCGAGTCCCTTTTTGCACATTGCAAGCAAATCGGACGGTAAACGAAAAAACTAGAGGGTACACAAGCTGGTACCGAAGCTTAAAATCTCGTATTCGTCCCTGTGGCCTTGACCCTTGACCTCTAGGTGATGTTTTGTTTTTCCTGACGCAAGCTAGGGTGCCAGCGAGTCCCTTTTTTCCATTGCGAGCAGATCGGACGGTAAACGGAAAAAAACTAGAGGGTACACCATGCTGGTACCGAAGCTTAGAATCTCGTATTCGTCCCCCTGACCTTGACCTTTGACCTCCGGATGACTTTTTGTTTTTCCTGACGCAAGCTAACGGGTCGGCGAGTCCCTTTTTGCCCATTGCGAGCAAATCGGACGGTAAACGAAAAAACTAGAGGGTACACCATGCCGGTACCGAAGCTTAAAATATCGTATTCGTCCCTGTGACCTTGACCTTTGATCTCTGGATGACTTTTAGTTTTTCCTGACGCAAGGTGGGGTGCCGGTGAGTCCCTTTTTGCCCATTGCAAGCAAATTGGACGGTAAACGAAAAAACTGGAGGGTACACCATTCTGGTACCGAAGCTTAGAATCTCGTTCGTCCCCGTGACCTTGACCTTTGACCTCTGGATGTTTTGTTTTTGTTTTTCCTGACGCAAGCTAACGTGCCGGCGAGTCCCTTTTTGCCCATTGCGAGCAGATCGGACGGTAAACGAAAAAATTAGAGGGTACACAAGCTGGTACCGAAGCTTAAAATCTCATATTCGTCCCCGTGACCTTGACCTTTGACCTCTAGGTGATTTTTGTTTTTCCTGACGCAAGGTGGGGTACCGGCGAGTCCTTTTTTGCCCATTGCGAGCAAATCGGACGGTAAACGAAAAAACTAGAGGGTACACCATACTGGTACAGAAGCTTAAAATCTCGTATTCGTCCCCGTGACTTTGACCTTTGACCTCTGGATGACTTTTTGTTTTTCTGACGCAAGCTAACGTGCCGGCGAGTCCCTTTTTGCCTATTGTGAGCAAATCGGACGGTAAACGAAAAAACTAGAGGGTACACCATGCTGGTACCGAAGCTTAGAATCTCGTATTCGTCCCCCTGAACTTGACCTTTGGCCTCTGGATGACTTTTTGTTTTTACTGACGCAAGCTAACGTGCCGGCGAGTCCTTTTTTGCCCATTGCGAGCAAATCGGACGGTAAACGAAAAAACTAGAGGGTACACCATGCTGGTACCGAAGCTTAGAATCTCGTATTCGTCCCCGTGACCTTGACCTTTGACCTCTGGATGTTTTGTTTTTGTTTTTCCTGACGCAAGCTAACTCGCCGGCGAGTCCCTTTTTGACCATTGCGAGCAGATCGGACGGTAAACGAAAAAATTAGAGGGTACACAAGCTGGTACCGAAGCTTAAAATCTCGTATTCGTCCCCGTGACCTTGACCTTTGAACTCTAGGTGATTTTTTGTTTTTCCTGACGCAAGGTGGGGTACCGGCGAGTCCTTTTTTGCCCATTGCGAGCAAATCGGACGGTAAACGAAAAAACTAGAGGGTACACCATACTGGTACAGAAGCTTAAAATCTCGTATTCGTCCCCGTGACTTTGACCTTTGACCTCTGGATGACTTTTTGTTTTTCTGACGCAAGCTAACGTGCCGGCGAGTCCCTTTTTGCCTATTGTGAGCAAATCGGACGGTAAACGAAAAAAACTAGAGGGTACACCATGCTGGTACCGAAGCTTAGAATCTCGTATTCGTCCCCCTGAACTTGACCTTTGGCCTCTGGATGACTTTTTGTTTTTACTGACGCAAGCTAACGTGCCGGCGAGTCCTTTTTTGCCCATTGCGAGCAAATCGGACGGTAAACGAAAAAACTAGAGGGTACACCATGCTGGTACCGAAGCTTAGAATCTCGTATTCGTCCCCGTGACCTTGACCTTTGACCTCTGGATGTTTTGTTTTTGTTTTTCCTGACGCAAGCTAACTCGCCGGCGAGTCCCTTTTTGACCATTGCGAGCAGATCGGACGGTAAACGAAAAAATTAGAGGGTACACAAGCTGGTACCGAAGCTTAAAATCTCGTATTCGTCCCCGTGACCTTGACCTTTGAACTCTAGGTGATTTTTTGTTTTTCCTGACGCAAGGTGGGGTACCGGCGAGTCGTTTTTTGCCCATTGCGAGCAAATCGGACGGTAAACGAAAAAACTAGAGGGTACACCATACTGGTACCGAAGCTTAAAATATCGTATTCGTCCCCGTGACCTTGACCTTTGATCTCTGGATGACTTTGTGTTTTTCCTGACGCAAGGTGGGGTGCCGGTGAGTCCCTTTTTGCCCATTGCAAGCAAATTGGACGGTAAACGAAAACACTGGAGGGTACACCATGCTGGTACCGAAGCTTAGAATCTCGTATTAGTCCCCGTGACCTTGACCTTTGACCTCTGTTTTTTTTCCTGACGCAAGCTAACGTGCCGGCGAGTCCCTTTTTGCCCATTGCGAGCAGATCGGACGGTAAACGAAAAAAATAGAGGGTACACAAGCTGGTACCGAAGCTTAAAATCTCGTATTCGTCCCCGTCACCTTGACCTTTGACCTCTAGGTGATTTTTTTGTTTTTCCTGACGCAAGGTGGGGTACCGGCGAGTCCTTTTTTGCCCATTGCGAGCAAATCGGACGGTAAACGAAAAAAACTAGAGGGTACACCATGATGGTACCGAAGCTTAGAATCTCGTATTCGTCCCCCTGACCTTGGCCTTTGACCTCCGGATGACTTTTTGTTTTTCCTAACGCAAGCTAACCTGCCGGCGAGTGCCTTTTTGCCCATTGCGAGCAAATGGGACGGTAAACGAAAAAACTAGAGGGTACACCATGCCGGTACCGAAGCTTAAAATCTCGTATTCGTCCCCGTGACCTTGACCTTCGATCTCTGGATGACTTTTAGTTTTTCCTGACGCAAGGTGGGGTGCCGGTGAGTCCATTTTTGCCCATTGCAAGCAAATTGGACGGTAAACGAAAAAACTGGAGAGTACACCATGCTGGTACCGAAGCTTAGAATCTCGTTCGTCCCCGTGACCTTGACCTTTGACCTCTGGATGTTTTTTTTTCCTCACGCAAGCTAACGTGCCGGCGAGTCCCTTTTTGCCCATTGCGAGCAGATCGGACGGTAAACGAAAAAATTAGAGGGTACACAAGCTGTTACCGAAGCTTAAAATCTCGTATTCGTCCCTGTGACCTTGACCTTTGACCTCTAGGTGATTTTTTGTTCTTCCTGACGCAAGGTGGGGTACCGGCGAGTCCTTTTTTGCCCATTGCGAGCAAATCGGACGGTAAACGAAAAAACTAGAGGGTACACCATACTGGTACCGAAGCTTAAAATCTCGTATTCGTCCCCGTGACTTTGACCTTTGACCTCTGGATGACTTTTTGTTTTTCTGACGCAAGCTAACGTGCCGGCGAGTCCCTTTTTGCCTATTGCGAGCAAATGGGACGGTACACGAAAAAACTAGAGGGTACACCATGCCGGTACCGAAGCTTAAAATATCGTATTCGTCCCCGTGACCTTGACCTTTGATCTCTGGATGACTTTTAGTTTTTCCTGACGCAAGGTGGGGTGCCGGTGAGTCCCTTTTTGCCCATTGCAAGCAAATTGGACGGTAAACGAAAACACTGGAGGGTACACCATGCTGGTACCGAAGCTTAAAATCTCGTATTAGTCCCCGTGACCTTGACCTTTGACCTCTGTTTTTTTTCCTGACGCAAGCTAACGTGCCGGCGAGTCCCTTTTTGCCCATTGCGAGCAGATCGGACGGTAAACGAAAAAATTAGAGGGTACACAAGCTGGTACCGAAGCTTAAAATATCGTATTCGTCCCCGTCACCTTGACCTTTGACCTCTAGGTGATTTTTTGTTTTTCCTGACGCAAGGTGGGGTACCGGCGAGTCCTTTTTTGCCCATTGCGAGCAAATCGGACGGTAAACGAAAAAAACTAGAGGGTACACCATGCTGGTACCGAAGCTTAGAATCTCGTATTCGTCCCCCTGACCTTGGCCTTTGATCTCCGGATGACTTTTTGTTTTTCCTGACGCAAGCTAAGGTGCCGGCGAGTCCCTTTTTGCCCATTGCGAGCAAATCGGACGGTAAACGAAAAAACTAGAGGGTACACCATGCCGGTACCGAAGCTTAAAATCTCGTATTCGTCCCCGTGACCTTGACCTTTGATCTCTGGATGACTTTTAGTTTTTCCTGACGCAAGGTGGGGTGCCGGTGAGTCCCTTTTTGCCCATTGCAAGCAAATTGGGCGGTAAACGAAAAAACTGGAGGGTACACCATGCTGGTACCGAAGCTTAGAATCTCGTTCGTCCCCGTGACCTTGACCTTTGACCTCTGGATGTTTTTTTTGTTTTTCCTGACGCAAGCTAACGTGCCGGCGAGTCCCTTTTTGCCCATTGCGAGCAGATCGGACGGTAAACGAAAAAATTAGAGGGTACACAAGCTGGTACCGAAGCTTAAAATCTCGTATTCGTCCCCGTGACCTTGACCTTTGACCTCTAGGTGATTTTTTGTTTTTCCTGACATAAGGTGGGGTACCGGCGAGTCCTTTTTTGCCCATTGCGAGCAAATCGGACGGTAAACGAAAAAAACTAGAGGGTACACCATACTGGTACCGAAGCTTAAAATCTCGTATTCGTCCCCGTGACTTTGACCTTTGACCTCTGGATGACTTTTTGTTTTTCTGACGCAAGCTAACGTGCCGGCGAGTCCCTTTTTGCTTATTGGGAGCAAATCGGACGGTAAACGAAAAAACTATCGGGTACACAAGCTGGTATCGAAGCTTTAAATCTCGTATTCATCCCCGTGACCTTGACCTTTGACCTCTAGGTGATGTTTTGTTTTTCCTGACGCAAGCCGGGGTGCCGTTGAGTCCCTTTTTGCTCATTTCAAGCAAATAGGACGGTAAACGAAAAAACTAGAGGGTACACAAGCTGGTACCGAAGCTTAAAATCTCGTATTCGTCCCCGTGACCTTGACCTTTGACCTCTAGGTAATGTTTTGTTTTTCCTGACGCAAGCTATGTTGCCGGCGAGTCCCTTTTTGCCCATTGCGAGCAAATCGGACGGTAAACGAAAAAACTAGAGGGTACACCATGCTGGTACCGAAGCTTAGAATCTCGTATTCGTCCCCCTGAACTTGACCTTTGACCTCTGGATGACTTTTTGTTTTTACTGACGCAAGCTAACGTGCCGGCGAGTCCCTTTTTTCCCATTGCGAGCAAATCTGACGGTAAACGAAAAAACTAGAGGGTACACCATGCTGGTACCGAAGCTTAGAATCTCGTATTCGTCCCCGTGACCTTGACATTTGACCTCTGGATGACTTTTTGTTTTTCTTGACGCAAGCTAACGTGCCGGCGAGTCCCTTTTTGCCCATTGCGAGCAAATCGGACCTTAAACGAAAAAAATAGACGGTACACAAGCTGGTACCGAAGCTTAAAATCTCGTATTCGTCCCCGTGACCTTGACCTTTGACCTCTGGATGACTTTTTGTTTTTCCTTACGCAAGCTAACGTGCCGGTGAGTCCCTTTTTGCACATTGCAAGCAAATCGGACGGTAAACGAAAAAACTAGAGGGTACACAAGCTGGTACCGAAGCTTAAAATATCGTATTCGTCCCCGTGACCTTGACCTTTGACCTCTATGTAATGTTTTGTTTTTCCTGACGCAAGCTATGGTGCCGGTGAGTCTCTTTTTGCCTATTGCGAGCAAATCGGACGGTAAACGAAAAAACTAGAGGGTACACCATGCTGGTACCGAAGCTTGGAATATCGTATTCGTCCCCCTGAACTTGACCTTTGACCTCTGGATGACTTTTTGTTTTTACTGACGCAAGCTAACGTGCCGGCGAGTTCTTTTTGGCCATTGCGTGCAAATCAGACGGTAAACGAAAAAACTAGAGAGTACACCATGCTGGTACCGAAGCTTAAAATCTCGTATTCGTCCCCGTGACCTTGACCTTTGACCTCTGGATGACTTTTTGTTTTTCCTTATGCAAGCTAACGTGCCGGTGAGTCCCTTTTTGCACATTGCAAGCAAATCGGACGGTAAACGAAAAAACTAGAGGGTACACAAGCTGGTACCGAAGCTTAAAATATCGTATTCGTCCCCGTGACTTTGACCTTTGACCTCTAGGTAATGTTTTGTTTTTCCTGACGCAAGCTATGGTGCCGGTGAGTCCCTTTTTGCCTATTGCGAGCAAATCGGACGGTAAACGAAAAAACTCGTATTCGTCCCCGTGACTTTGACCTTTGACCTCTGGATGACTTTTTGTTTTTCTGACGCAAGCTAACGTGCCGGCGAGTCCCTTTTTGCTTATTGGGAGCAAATCGGACGGTAAACGAAAAAACTATCGGGTACACAAGCTGGTATCGAAGCTTTAAATCTCGTATTCATCCCCGTGACCTTGACCTTTGACCTCTAGGTGATGTTTTGTTTTTCCTGACGCAAGCCGGGGTGCCGTTGAGTCCCTTTTTGCTCATTTCAAGCAAATAGGACGGTAAACGAAAAAACTAGAGGGTACACAAGCTGGTACCGAAGCTTAAAATCTCGTATTCGTCCCCGTGACCTTGACCTTTGACCTCTAGGTAATGTTTTGTTTTTCCTGACGCAAGCTATGTTGCCGGCGAGTCCCTTTTTGCCCATTGCGAGCAAATCGGACGGTAAACGAAAAAACTAGAGGGTACACCATGCTGGTACCGAAGCTTAGAATCTCGTATTCGTCCCCCTGAACTTGACCTTTGACCTCTGGATGACTTTTTGTTTTTACTGACGCAAGCTAACGTGCCGGCGAGTCCCTTTTTTCCCATTGTACCGGTACCATGCTGGTACCGAAGCTTACCATTTTTACCGGTACCATGCTGGTACCGAAGCTTAGAATCTCGTATTCGTCCCCCTGAACTTGACCTTTGACCTCTGGATGACTTTTTGTTTTTACTGATGCAAGCTAACGTGCCGGTGAGTCCTTTTTTGCCCATTGCGAGCAAATCGGACGGGAAACGAAAAAACTAGAGGGTACACCATGCTGGTACCGAAGCTTAGAATCTCGTATTCGTCCCCGTGACCTTGACCTTTGACCTCTGGATGCCTTTTTGTTTTTCCTGACGCAAGCTAACGTGCCGACGAGTCCCTTTTTGCACATTCCGAGCAAATAGGACGGTAAACGAAAAACCTAGAGGGTACACAAGCTGGTACCGAAGCTTAAAATCTCGTATTCGTCCCCCCGTGACCTTGACTTTTGACCTCCGGATGACTTTTTGTTTTTCCTGACGCAAGCTAACGTGCCGGCGAGTCCCTTTGTGCCCATTGCGAGCAAATCGGACGGTAAACGAAAAAACTAGAGGGTACACCATGCCGGTACCGAAGCTTAGAATCTCGTATTCGTCCCCCTGACCTTGGCCTTTGACCTCTGGATAACTTTTTGTTTTTCCTGACGCAAGATAGGGTGCCGGCGAGTCCCTTTTTGCCCATTGCAACCAAATCGGACGGTAAACGAAAAACCTAGAGGGTACACAAGCTGGTACCGAAGCTTAAAATCTCGTATTCGTCCCCTTGACCTTGACCTTTGACCTCTGGATGCCTTTTTCTTTTTCCTGACGCAAGCTAACGTGCCGGCGAGTCCCTTTGTGCCCATTGCGAGCAAATGGGACGGTAAACGAAAAAACTAGAGGGTACACCATGCCGGTACCGAAGCTTAAAATATCGTATTCGTCCCCGTGACCTTGACCTTTGATCTCTGGATGACTTTTAGTTTTTCCTAACGCAAGGTGGGGTGCCGGTGAGTCCCTTTTTGCCCATTGCAAGCAAATTGGACGGTAAACGAAAAAAACTGGAGGGTACACCATGCTGGTACCGAAGCTTAGAATCTCGTTCGTCCCCGTGACCTTGACCTTTGACCTCTGGATGTTTTGTTTTTGTTTTTCCTGACGCAAGCTAACGTGCCGGCGAGTCCCTTTTTGCCCATTGCGAGCAGATCGGACGGTAAACGAAAAAATTAGAGGGTACACAAGCTGGTACCGAAGCTTAAAATCTCGTATTCGTCCCTGTGACCTTGACCTTTGACCTCTAGGTGATTTTTTGTTCTTCCTGACGCAAGGTGGGGTACCGGCGAGTCCTTTTTTGCCCATTGCGAGCAAATCGGACGGTAAACGAAAAAACTAGAGGGTACACCATACTGGTACCGAAGCTTAAAATCTCGTATTCGTCCCCGTGACTTTGACCTTTGACCTCTGGATGACTTTTTGTTTTTCTGACGCAAGCTAACGTGCCGGCGAGTCCCTTTTTGCCTATTGCGAGCAAATGGAACGGTAAACGAAAAAAACTAGAGGGTACACCATGCCGGTACCGAAGCTTAAAATATCGTATTCGTCCCCGTGACCTTGACCTTTGATCTCTGGATGACTTTTAGTTTTTCCTGACGCAAGGTGGGGTGCCGGTGAGTCCCTTTTTGCCCATTGCAAGCAAATTGGACGGTAAACGAAAACACTGGAGGGTACACCATGCTGGTACCGAAGCTTAGAATCTCGTATTAGTCCCCGTGACCTTGACCTTTGACCTCTGTTTTTTTTCCTGACGCAAGCTAACGTGCCGGCGAGTCCCTGTTTGCCCATTGCGAGCAGATCGGACGGTAAACGAAAAAATTAGAGGGTACACAAGCTGGTACCGAAGCTTAAAATATCGTATTCGTCCCCGTCACCTTGACCTTTGACCTCTAGGTGATTTTTTGTTTTTCCTGACGCAAGGTGGGGTACCGGCGAGTCCTTTTTTGCCCATTGCGAGCAAATCGGACGGTAAACGAAAAAACTAGAGGGTACACCATGCTGGTACCGAAGCTTAGAATCTCGTATTCGTCCCCCTGACCTTGGCCTTTGACCTCCGGATGACTTTTTGTTTTTCCTGACGCAAGCTAACGTGCCGGCGAGTCCCTTTTTGCCCATTGCGAGCAAATCGGACGGTAAACGAAAAAACTAGAGGGTACACCATGCCGGTACCGAAGCTTAAAATCTCGTATTCGTCCCCGTGACCTTGACCTTTGATCTCTGGATGACTTTTAGTTTTTCCTGACGCAAGGTGGGGTGCCGGTGAGTCCCTTTTTGCCTATTGCAAGCAAATTGGGCGGTAAACGAAAAAAAAACTGGAGGGTACACCATGCTGGTACAGAAGCTTAGAATCTCGTTCGTCCCCGTGACCTTGACCTTTGACCTCTGGATGCTTTTTTTTGTTTTTCCTGACGCAAGCTAACGTGCCGGCGAGTCCCTTTTTGCCCATTGCGAGCAGATCGGACGGTAAACGAAAAAGTTAGAGGGTACACAAACTGGTACCGAAGCTTAAAATCTCGTATTCGTCCCCGTGACCTTGACCTTTGACCTCTAGGTGATTTTTTGTTTTTCCTGACGCAAGGTGGGGTACCGGCGAGTCCTTTTTTGCCCATTGCGAGCAAATCGGACAGTAAACAAAAAAACTAGAGGGTACACCATACTGGTACCGAAGCTTAAAATCTCGTATTCGTCCCCGTGACTTTGACCTTTGACCTCTGGATGACTTTTTGTTTTTCTGACGCAAGCTAACGTGCCGGCGAGTCCCTTTTTGCTTATTGCGAGCAAATCGGACGGTAAACGAAAAAACTATCGGGTACACAAGCTGGTATCGAAGCTTTAAATCTCGTATTCATCCCCGTGACCTTGACCTTTGACCTCTAGGTGATGTTTTGTTTTTCCTGACGCAAGCCGGGGTGCCGTTGAGTCCCTTTTTGCTCATTTCAAGCAAATAGGACGGTAAACGAAAAAACTAGAGGGTACACAATCTGGTACCGAAGCTTAAAATCTCGTATTCGTCCCCGTGACCTTGACCTTTGACCTCTAGGTAATGTTTTGTTTTTCCTGACGCAAGCTATGGTGCCGGCGAGTCCCTTTTTGCCTATTGAGAGCAAATCGGACGGTAAACGAAAAAACTAGAGGGTACACCATGCTGGTACCGAAGCTTAGAATCTCGTATTCGTCCCCCTGAACTTGACCTTTGACCTCTGGATGACTTTTTGTTTTTACTGACGCAAGCTAACGTGCCGGCGAGTCCCTTTTTTCCCATTGCGAGCAAATCTGACGGTAAACGAAAAAAACTAGAGGGTACACCATGCTGGTACCGAAGCTTAGAATCTCGTATTCGTCCCCGTGACCTTGACATTTGACCTCTGGATGACTTTTTGTTTTTCTTGACGCAAGCTAACGTGCCGACGAGTCCCTTTTTGCCCATTGCGAGAAAATCGGACCTTAAACGAAAAAAATAGACGGTACACAAGCTGGTACCGAAGCTTAAAATCTCGTATTCGTCCCCGTGACCTTGACCTTGGACCTCTGGATGACTTTTTGTTTTTCCTTACGCAAGCTAACGTGCCGGTGAGTCCCTTTTTGCACATTGCAAGCAAATCGGACGGTAAACGAAAAAACTAGAGGGTACACAAGCTGGTACCGAAGCTTAAAATATCGTATTCGTGCCCGTGACTTTGACCTTTGACCTCTAGGTAATGTTTTGTTTTTCCTGACGCAAGCTATGGTGCCGGTGAGTCCCTTTTTGCCTATTGCGAGCAAATCGGACGGTAAACGAAAAAACTAGAGGGTACACCATGCTGGTACCGAAGCTTAGAATCTCGTATTCGTCCCCCTGAACTTGACCTTTGACCTCTGGATGACTTTTTGTTTTTACTGACGCAAGCTAACGTGCCGGTGAGTCCTTTTTTGCCCATTGCGAGCAAATCGGACGGGAAACGAAAAAAACTAGAGTGTACACCATGCTGGTACCGAAGCTTAGCATCTCGTATTCGTCCCCGTGACCTTGACCTTTGACCTCTGGATGCCTTTTTGTTTTTCCTGACGCAAGCTAACGTGCCGACGAGTCCCTTTTTGCACATTCCGAGCAAATAGGACGGTAAACGAAAAAACTAGAGGGTACACAAGCTGGTACCGAAGCTTAAAATCTCGTATTCGTCCCCCCGTGACCTTGACTTTTGACCTCTAGGTGATGTTTTGTTTTTTCTGACGCAAGCTATGGTGCCGGCGAGTCCCTTTTTGCCCATTGCGAGCAAATCAGACGGTAAACGAAAAAACTAGAGAGTACACCATGCGGGTACCGAAGCTTAGAATCTCGTATTCGTCCCCCTGACCTTGGCCTTTGACCTCTGGATAACTTTTTGTTTTTCCTGACGCAAGATAGGGTGCCGGCGAGTCCCTTTTTGCCCATTGCAACCAAATCGGACGGTAAACGAAAAACCTAGAGGGTACACAAGCTGGTACCGAAGCTTAAAATCTCGTATTCGTCCCCTTGACCTTGACCTTTGACCTCTGGATGCCTTTTTGTTTTTCCTGACGCAAGCTAACGTGCCGGCGAGTCCCTTTTTGCACATTGCAAGCAAATCGGACGGTAAACGAAAAAACTAGAGGGTACACAAGCTGGTACCGAAGCTTAAAATCTCGTATTCGTCCCTGTGGCCTTGACCCTTGACCTCTAGGTGATGTTTTGTTTTTCCTGACGCAAGCTAGGGTGCCAGCGAGTCCCTTTTTCCATTGCGAGCAGATCGGACGGTAAACGAAAAAAAAACTAGAGGGTACACCATGCTGGTACCGAAGCTTAGAATCTCGTATTCGTCCCCCTGACCTTGACCTTTGACCTCCGGATGACTTTTTTTTCCTGACGCAAGCTAACGTGCCGGCGAGTCCCTTTTTGCCCATTGCGAGCAAATCGGACGGTAAACGAAAAAACTAGAGGGTACACCATGCCGGTACCGAAGCTTAAAATATCGTATTCGTCCCCGTGACCTTGACCTTTGATCTCTGGATGACTTTTAGTTTTTCCTAACGCAAGGTGGGGTGCCGGTGAGTCCCTTTTTGCCCATTGCAAGCAAATTGGACGGTAAACGAAAAAAACTGGAGGGTACACCATGCTGGTACCGAAGCTTAGAATCTCGTTCATCCCCGTGACCTTGACCTTTGACCTCTAGGTGATGTTTTGTTTTTTCTGACGCAAGCCGGGGTGCCGTTGAGTCCCTTTTTGCACATTGCAAGCAAATCGGACGGTAAACGAAAAAACTAGAGGGTACACAAGCTGGTACCGAAGCTTAAAATATCGTATTCGTCCCCGTGACCTTGACCTTTGACCTCTAGGTAATGTTTTGTTTTTCCTGACGCAAGCTATGGTGCCGGTGAGTCCATTTTTGCCTATTGCGAGCAAATCGGACGGTAAACGAAAAAAACTAGAGGGTACACAAGCTGGTACCGAAGCTTAGAATCTCGTATTCGTCCCCGTGACCTTGACCTTTGACCTCTGGATGTTTTTTGTTGTTTTTCCTGACGCAAGCTAACGTGCCGGCGAGTCCCTTTTTGCCTATTGCGAGCAAATCGGACGGTAAACGAAAAAACTAGAGGGTACACCATGCTGGTACCGAAGCTTAGAATCTCGTATTCGTCCCCCTGAACTTGACCTTTGGCCTCTGGATGACTTTTTGTTTTTACTGACGCAAGCTAACGTGCCGGCGAGTCCTTTTTTGCCCATTGCGAGCAAATCGGACGGTAAACGAAAAAACTAGAGGGTACACCATGCTGGTACCGAAGCTTAGAATCTCGTATTCGTCCCCGTTACCTTGACCTTTGACCTCTGGATGTTTTGTTTTTGTTTTTCCTGACGCAAGCTAACTCGCCGGCGAGTCCCTTTTTGACCATTGCGAGCAGATCGGACGGTAAACGAAAAAATTAGAGGGTACACAAGCTGGTACCGAAGCTTAAAATCTCGTATTCGTCCCCGTGACCTTGACCTTTGAACTCTAGGTGATTTTTTTGTTTTTTCTGACGCAAGGTGGGGTATCGGCGAGTCGTTTTTTGCCCATTGCGAGCAAATCGGACGGTAAACGAAAAAACTAGAGGGTACACCATACTGGTACCGAAGCTTAAAATATCGTATTCGTCCCCGTGACCTTGACCTTTGATCTCTGGATGACTTTGTGTTTTTCCTGACGCAAGGTGGGGTGCCGGTGAGTCCCTTTTTGCCCATTGCAAGCAAATTGGACGGTAAACGAAAACACTGGAGGGTACACCATGCTGGTACCGAAGCTTAGAATCTCGTATTAGTCCCCGTGACCTTGACCTTTGACCTCTGTTTTTTTTTCCTGACGCAAGCTAACGTGCCGGCGAGTCCCTTTTTGCCCATTGCGAGCAGATCGGACGGTAAACGAAAAAAATAGAGGGTACACAAGCTGGTACCGAAGCTTAAAATCTCGTATTCGTCCCCGTCACCTTGACCTTTGACCTCTAGGTGATTTTTTTGTTTTTCCTGACGCAAGGTGGGGTACCGGCGAGTCCTTTTTTGCCCATTGCGAGCAAATCGGACGGTAAACGAAAAAAACTAGAGGGTACACCATGCTGGTACCGAAGCTTAGAATCTCGTATTCGTCCCCCTGACCTTGGCCTTTGACCTCCGGATGACTTTTTGTTTTTCCTAACGCAAGCTAACCTGCCGGCGAGTGCCTTTTTGCCCATTGCGAGCAAATCGGACGGTAAACGAAAAAACTAGAGGGTACACCATGCCGGTACCGAAGCTTAAAATCTCGTATTCGTCCCCGTGACCTTGACCTTCGATCTCTGGATGACTTTTAGTTTTTCCTGACGCAAGGTGGGGTGCCGGTGAGTCCATTTTTGCCCATTGCAAGCAAATTGGACGGTAAACGAAAAAACTGGAGAGTACACCATGCTGGTACCGAAGCTTAGAATCTCGTTCGTCCCCGTGACCTTGACCTTTAACCTCTGGATGTTTTTTTTTTCCTCACGCAAGCTAACGTGCCGGCGAGTCCCTTTTTGCCCATTGCGAGCAGATCGGACGGTAAACGAAAAAATTAGAGGGTACACA
The DNA here is from genome assembly GCA_036785665.1 of Chirona hameri. NCBI lineage: Eukaryota > Metazoa > Arthropoda > Thecostraca > Balanomorpha > Balanidae > Chirona > Chirona hameri. Next base: position 464,117 of record JAXIVJ010000066.1, read on the forward strand.
AGCTGTTACCGAAGCTTAAAATCTCGTATTCGTCCCTGTGACCTTGACCTTTGACCTCTAGGTGATTTTGTGTTCTTCCTGACGCAAGGTGGGGTACCGGCGAGTCCTTTTTTGCCCATTGCGAGCAAATCGGACGGTAAACGAAAAAACTAGAGGGTACACCATACTGGTACCGAAGCTTAAAATCTCGTATTCGTCCCCGTGACTTTGACCTTTGACCTCTGGATGACTTTTTGTTTTTCTGACGCAAGCTAACGTGCCGGCGAGTCCCTTTTTGCCTATTGCGAGCAAATGGGACGGTACACGAAAAAACTAGAGGGTACACCATGCCGGTACCGAAGCTTAAAATATCGTATTCGTCCCCGTGACCTTGACCTTTGATCTCTGGATGACTTTTAGTTTTTCCTGACGCAAGGTGGGGTGCCGGTGAGTCCCTTTTTGCCCATTGCAAGCAAATTGGACGGTAAACGAAAACACTGGAGGGTACACCATGCTGGTACCGAAGCTTAAAATCTCGTATTAGTCCCCGTGACCTTGACCTTTGACCTCTGTTTTTTTTCCTGACGCAAGCTAACGTGCCGGCGAGTCCCTTTTTGCCCATTGCGAGCAGATCGGACGGTAAACGAAAAAATTAGAGGGTACACAAGCTGGTACCGAAGCTTAAAATATCGTATTCGTCCCCGTCACCTTGACCTTTGACCTCTAGGTGATTTTTTGTTTTTCCTGACGCAAGGTGGGGTACCGGCGAGTCCTTTTTTGCCCATTGCGAGCAAATCGGACGGTAAACGAAAAAAACTAGAGGGTACACCATGCTGGTACCGAAGCTTAGAATCTCGTATTCGTCCCCCTGACCTTGGCCTTTGACCTCCGGATGACTTTTTGTTTTTCCTGACGCAAGCTAAGGTGCCGGCGAGTCCCTTTTTGCCCATTGCGAGCAAATCGGACGGTAAACGAAAAAACTAGAGGGTACACCATGCCGGTACCGAAGCTTAAAATCTCGTATTCGTCCCCGTGACCTTGACCTTTGATCTCTGGATGACTTTTAGTTTTTCCTGACGCAAGGTGGGGTGCCGGTGAGTCCCTTTTTGCCCATTGCAAGCAAATTGGGCGGTAAACGAAAAAACTGGAGGGTACACCATGCTGGTACCGAAGCTTAGAATCTCGTTCGTCCCCGTGACCTTGACCTTTGACCTCTGGATGTTTTTTTTGTTTTTCCTGACGCAAGCTAACGTGCCGGCGAGTCCCTTTTTGCCCATTGCAAGCAGATCGGACGGTAAACGAAAAAATTAGAGGGTACACAAGCTGGTACCGAAGCTTAAAATCTCGTATTCGTCCCCGTGACCTTGACCTTTGACCTCTAGGTGATTTTTTGTTTTTCCTGACGCAAGGTGGGGTACCGGCGAGTCCTTTTTTGCCCATTGCGAGCAAATCGGACGGTAAACGAAAAAAACTAGAGGGTACACCATACTGGTACCGAAGCTTAAAATCTCGTATTCGTCCCCGTGACTTTGACCTTTGACCTCTGGATGACTTTTTGTTTTTCTGACGCAAGCTAACGTGCCGGCGAGTCCCTTTTTGCTTATTGGGAGCAAATCGGACGGTAAACGAAAAAACTATCGGGTACACAAGCTGGTATCGAAGCTTTAAATCTCGTATTCATCCCCGTGACCTTGACCTTTGACCTCTAGGTGATGTTTTGTTTTTCCTGACGCAAGCCGGGGTGCCGTTGAGTCCCTTTTTGCTCATTTCAAGCAAATAGGACGGTAAACGAAAAACCTAGAGGGTACACAAGCTGGTACCGAAGCTTAACATCTCGTATTCGTCCCCTTGACCTTGACCTTTGACCTCTGGATGCCTTTTTGTTTTTCCTGACGCAAACTAACGTGCCGGCGAGTCCCTTTTTGCACATTGCAAGCAAATCGGACGGTAAACGAAAAAACTAGAGGGTACACAAGCTGGTACCGAAGCTTAAAATCTCGTATTCGTCCCTGTGGCCTTGACCCTTGACCTCTAGGTGATGTTTTGTTTTTCCTGACGCAAGCTAGGGTGCCAGCGAGTCCCTTTTTTCCATTGCGAGCAGATCGGACGGTAAACGGAAAAAAACTAGAGGGTACACCATGCTGGTACCGAAGCTTAGAATCTCGTATTCGTCCCCCTGACCTTGACCTTTGACCTCCGGATGACTTTTTGTTTTTCCTGACGCAAGCTAACGGGTCGGCGAGTCCCTTTTTGCCCATTGCGAGCAAATCGGACGGTAAACGAAAAAACTAGAGGGTACACCATGCCGGTACCGAAGCTTAAAATATCGTATTCGTCCCTGTGACCTTGACCTTTGATCTCTGGATGACTTTTAGTTTTTCCTGACGCAAGGTGGGGTGCCGGTGAGTCCCTTTTTGCCCATTGCAAGCAAATTGGACGGTAAACGAAAAAACTGGAGGGTACACCATTCTGGTACCGAAGCTTAGAATCTCGTTCGTCCCCGTGACCTTGACCTTTGACCTCTGGATGTTTTGTTTTTGTTTTTCCTGACGCAAGCTAACGTGCCGGCGAGTCCCTTTTTGCCCATTGCGAGCAGATCGGACGGTAAACGAAAAAATTAGAGGGTACACAAGCTGGTACCGAAGCTTAAAATCTCATATTCGTCCCCGTGACCTTGACCTTTGACCTCTAGGTGATTTTTGTTTTTCCTGACGCAAGGTGGGGTACCGGCGAGTCCTTTTTTGCCCATTGCGAGCAAATCGGACGGTAAACGAAAAAACTAGAGGGTACACCATACTGGTACAGAAGCTTAAAATCTCGTATTCGTCCCCGTGACTTTGACCTTTGACCTCTGGATGACTTTTTGTTTTTCTGACGCAAGCTAACGTGCCGGCGAGTCCCTTTTTGCCTATTGTGAGCAAATCGGACGGTAAACGAAAAAACTAGAGGGTACACCATGCTGGTACCGAAGCTTAGAATCTCGTATTCGTCCCCCTGAACTTGACCTTTGGCCTCTGGATGACTTTTTGTTTTTACTGACGCAAGCTAACGTGCCGGCGAGTCCTTTTTTGCCCATTGCGAGCAAATCGGACGGTAAACGAAAAAACTAGAGGGTACACCATGCTGGTACCGAAGCTTAGAATCTCGTATTCGTCCCCGTGACCTTGACCTTTGACCTCTGGATGTTTTGTTTTTGTTTTTCCTGACGCAAGCTAACTCGCCGGCGAGTCCCTTTTTGACCATTGCGAGCAGATCGGACGGTAAACGAAAAAATTAGAGGGTACACAAGCTGGTACCGAAGCTTAAAATCTCGTATTCGTCCCCGTGACCTTGACCTTTGAACTCTAGGTGATTTTTTGTTTTTCCTGACGCAAGGTGGGGTACCGGCGAGTCCTTTTTTGCCCATTGCGAGCAAATCGGACGGTAAACGAAAAAACTAGAGGGTACACCATACTGGTACAGAAGCTTAAAATCTCGTATTCGTCCCCGTGACTTTGACCTTTGACCTCTGGATGACTTTTTGTTTTTCTGACGCAAGCTAACGTGCCGGCGAGTCCCTTTTTGCCTATTGTGAGCAAATCGGACGGTAAACGAAAAAAACTAGAGGGTACACCATGCTGGTACCGAAGCTTAGAATCTCGTATTCGTCCCCCTGAACTTGACCTTTGGCCTCTGGATGACTTTTTGTTTTTACTGACGCAAGCTAACGTGCCGGCGAGTCCTTTTTTGCCCATTGCGAGCAAATCGGACGGTAAACGAAAAAACTAGAGGGTACACCATGCTGGTACCGAAGCTTAGAATCTCGTATTCGTCCCCGTGACCTTGACCTTTGACCTCTGGATGTTTTGTTTTTGTTTTTCCTGACGCAAGCTAACTCGCCGGCGAGTCCCTTTTTGACCATTGCGAGCAGATCGGACGGTAAACGAAAAAATTAGAGGGTACACAAGCTGGTACCGAAGCTTAAAATCTCGTATTCGTCCCCGTGACCTTGACCTTTGAACTCTAGGTGATTTTTTGTTTTTCCTGACGCAAGGTGGGGTACCGGCGAGTCGTTTTTTGCCCATTGCGAGCAAATCGGACGGTAAACGAAAAAACTAGAGGGTACACCATACTGGTACCGAAGCTTAAAATATCGTATTCGTCCCCGTGACCTTGACCTTTGATCTCTGGATGACTTTGTGTTTTTCCTGACGCAAGGTGGGGTGCCGGTGAGTCCCTTTTTGCCCATTGCAAGCAAATTGGACGGTAAACGAAAACACTGGAGGGTACACCATGCTGGTACCGAAGCTTAGAATCTCGTATTAGTCCCCGTGACCTTGACCTTTGACCTCTGTTTTTGTTCCTGACGCAAGCTAACGTGCCGGCGAGTCCCTTTTTGCCCATTGCGAGCAGATCGGACGGTAAACGAAAAAAATAGAGGGTACACAAGCTGGTACCGAAGCTTAAAATCTCGTATTCGTCCCCGTCACCTTGACCTTTGACCTCTAGGTGATTTTTTTGTTTTTCCTGACGCAAGGTGGGGTACCGGCGAGTCCTTTTTTGCCCATTGCGAGCAAATCGGACGGTAAACGAAAAAAACTAGAGGGTACACCATGATGGTACCGAAGCTTAGAATCTCGTATTCGTCCCCCTGACCTTGGCCTTTGACCTCCGGATGACTTTTTGTTTTTCCTAACGCAAGCTAACCTGCCGGCGAGTGCCTTTTTGCCCATTGCGAGCAAATGGGACGGTAAACGAAAAAACTAGAGGGTACACCATGCCGGTACCGAAGCTTAAAATCTCGTATTCGTCCCCGTGACCTTGACCTTCGATCTCTGGATGACTTTTAGTTTTTCCTGACGCAAGGTGGGGTGCCGGTGAGTCCATTTTTGCCCATTGCAAGCAAATTGGACGGTAAACGAAAAAACTGGAGAGTACACCATGCTGGTACCGAAGCTTAGAATCTCGTTCGTCCCCGTGACCTTGACCTTTGACCTCTGGATGTTTTTTTTTCCTCACGCAAGCTAACGTGCCGGCGAGTCCCTTTTTGCCCATTGCGAGCAGATCGGACGGTAAACGAAAAAATTAGAGGGTACACAAGCTGTTACCGAAGCTTAAAATCTCGTATTCGTCCCTGTGACCTTGACCTTTGACCTCTAGGTGATTTTTTGTTCTTCCTGACGCAAGGTGGGGTACCGGCGAGTCCTTTTTTGCCCATTGCGAGCAAATCGGACGGTAAACGAAAAAACTAGAGGGTACACCATACTGGTACCGAAGCTTAAAATCTCGTATTCGTCCCCGTGACTTTGACCTTTGACCTCTGGATGACTTTTTGTTTTTCTGACGCAAGCTAACGTGCCGGCGAGTCCCTTTTTGCCTATTGCGAGCAAATGGGACGGTACACGAAAAAACTAGAGGGTACACCATGCCGGTACCGAAGCTTAAAATATCGTATTCGTCCCCGTGACCTTGACCTTTGATCTCTGGATGACTTTTAGTTTTTCCTGACGCAAGGTGGGGTGCCGGTGAGTCCCTTTTTGCCCATTGCAAGCAAATTGGACGGTAAACGAAAACACTGGAGGGTACACCATGCTGGTACCGAAGCTTAAAATCTCGTATTAGTCCCCGTGACCTTGACCTTTGACCTCTGTTTTTTTTCCTGACGCAAGCTAACGTGCCGGCGAGTCCCTTTTTGCCCATTGCGAGCAGATCGGACGGTAAACGAAAAAATTAGAGGGTACACAAGCTGGTACCGAAGCTTAAAATATCGTATTCGTCCCCGTCACCTTGACCTTTGACCTCTAGGTGATTTTTTGTTTTTCCTGACGCAAGGTGGGGTACCGGCGAGTCCTTTTTTGCCCATTGCGAGCAAATCGGACGGTAAACGAAAAAAACTAGAGGGTACACCATGCTGGTACCGAAGCTTAGAATCTCGTATTCGTCCCCCTGACCTTGGCCTTTGACCTCCGGATGACTTTTTGTTTTTCCTGACGCAAGCTAAGGTGCCGGCGAGTCCCTTTTTGCCCATTGCGAGCAAATCGGACGGTAAACGAAAAAACTAGAGGGTACACCATGCCGGTACCGAAGCTTAAAATCTCGTATTCGTCCCCGTGACCTTGACCTTTGATCTCTGGATGACTTTTAGTTTTTCCTGACGCAAGGTGGGGTGCCGGTGAGTCCCTTTTTGCCCATTGCAAGCAAATTGGGCGGTAAACGAAAAAACTGGAGGGTACACCATGCTGGTACCGAAGCTTAGAATCTCGTTCGTCCCCGTGACCTTGACCTTTGACCTCTGGATGTTTTTTTTGTTTTTCCTGACGCAAGCTAACGTGCCGGCGAGTCCCTTTTTGCCCATTGCGAGCAGATCGGACGGTAAACGAAAAAATTAGAGGGTACACAAGCTGGTACCGAAGCTTAAAATCTCGTATTCGTCCCCGTGACCTTGACCTTTGACCTCTAGGTGATTTTTTGTTTTTCCTGACATAAGGTGGGGTACCGGCGAGTCCTTTTTTGCCCATTGCGAGCAAATCGGACGGTAAACGAAAAAAACTAGAGGGTACACCATACTGGTACCGAAGCTTAAAATCTCGTATTCGTCCCCGTGACTTTGACCTTTGACCTCTGGATGACTTTTTGTTTTTCTGACGCAAGCTAACGTGCCGGCGAGTCCCTTTTTGCTTATTGGGAGCAAATCGGACGGTAAACGAAAAAACTATCGGGTACACAAGCTGGTATCGAAGCTTTAAATCTCGTATTCATCCCCGTGACCTTGACCTTTGACCTCTAGGTGATGTTTTGTTTTTCCTGACGCAAGCCGGGGTGCCGTTGAGTCCCTTTTTGCTCATTTCAAGCAAATAGGACGGTAAACGAAAAAACTAGAGGGTACACAAGCTGGTACCGAAGCTTAAAATCTCGTATTCGTCCCCGTGACCTTGACCTTTGACCTCTAGGTAATGTTTTGTTTTTCCTGACGCAAGCTATGTTGCCGGCGAGTCCCTTTTTGCCCATTGCGAGCAAATCGGACGGTAAACGAAAAAACTAGAGGGTACACCATGCTGGTACCGAAGCTTAGAATCTCGTATTCGTCCCCCTGAACTTGACCTTTGACCTCTGGATGACTTTTTGTTTTTACTGACGCAAGCTAACGTGCCGGCGAGTCCCTTTTTTCCCATTGCGAGCAAATCTGACGGTAAACGAAAAAACTAGAGGGTACACCATGCTGGTACCGAAGCTTAGAATCTCGTATTCGTCCCCGTGACCTTGACATTTGACCTCTGGATGACTTTTTGTTTTTCTTGACGCAAGCTAACGTGCCGGCGAGTCCCTTTTTGCCCATTGCGAGCAAATCGGACCTTAAACGAAAAAAATAGACGGTACACAAGCTGGTACCGAAGCTTAAAATCTCGTATTCGTCCCCGTGACCTTGACCTTTGACCTCTGGATGACTTTTTGTTTTTCCTTACGCAAGCTAACGTGCCGGTGAGTCCCTTTTTGCACATTGCAAGCAAATCGGACGGTAAACGAAAAAACTAGAGGGTACACAAGCTGGTACCGAAGCTTAAAATATCGTATTCGTCCCCGTGACCTTGACCTTTGACCTCTATGTAATGTTTTGTTTTTCCTGACGCAAGCTATGGTGCCGGTGAGTCTCTTTTTGCCTATTGCGAGCAAATCGGACGGTAAACGAAAAAACTAGAGGGTACACCATGCTGGTACCGAAGCTTGGAATATCGTATTCGTCCCCCTGAACTTGACCTTTGACCTCTGGATGACTTTTTGTTTTTACTGACGCAAGCTAACGTGCCGGCGAGTTCTTTTTGGCCATTGCGTGCAAATCAGACGGTAAACGAAAAAACTAGAGAGTACACCATGCTGGTACCGAAGCTTAAAATCTCGTATTCGTCCCCGTGACCTTGACCTTTGACCTCTGGATGACTTTTTGTTTTTCCTTATGCAAGCTAACGTGCCGGTGAGTCCCTTTTTGCACATTGCAAGCAAATCGGACGGTAAACGAAAAAACTAGAGGGTACACAAGCTGGTACCGAAGCTTAAAATATCGTATTCGTCCCCGTGACTTTGACCTTTGACCTCTAGGTAATGTTTTGTTTTTCCTGACGCAAGCTATGGTGCCGGTGAGTCCCTTTTTGCCTATTGCGAGCAAATCGGACGGTAAACGAAAAAACTAGAGGGTACACCATGCTGGTACCGAAGCTTAGAATCTCGTATTCGTCCCCCTGAACTTGACCTTTGACCTCTGGATGACTTTTTGTTTTTACTGATGCAAGCTAACGTGCCGGTGAGTCCTTTTTTGCCCATTGCGAGCAAATCGGACGGGAAACGAAAAAACTAGAGGGTACACCATGCTGGTACCGAAGCTTAGAATCTCGTATTCGTCCCCGTGACCTTGACCTTTGACCTCTGGATGCCTTTTTGTTTTTCCTGACGCAAGCTAACGTGCCGACGAGTCCCTTTTTGCACATTCCGAGCAAATAGGACGGTAAACGAAAAACCTAGAGGGTACACAAGCTGGTACCGAAGCTTAAAATCTCGTATTCGTCCCCCCGTGACCTTGACTTTTGACCTCCGGATGACTTTTTGTTTTTCCTGACGCAAGCTAACGTGCCGGCGAGTCCCTTTGTGCCCATTGCGAGCAAATCGGACGGTAAACGAAAAAACTAGAGGGTACACCATGCCGGTACCGAAGCTTAGAATCTCGTATTCGTCCCCCTGACCTTGGCCTTTGACCTCTGGATAACTTTTTGTTTTTCCTGACGCAAGATAGGGTGCCGGCGAGTCCCTTTTTGCCCATTGCAACCAAATCGGACGGTAAACGAAAAACCTAGAGGGTACACAAGCTGGTACCGAAGCTTAAAATCTCGTATTCGTCCCCTTGACCTTGACCTTTGACCTCTGGATGCCTTTTTCTTTTTCCTGACGCAAGCTAACGTGCCGGCGAGTCCCTTTGTGCCCATTGCGAGCAAATGGGACGGTAAACGAAAAAACTAGAGGGTACACCATGCCGGTACCGAAGCTTAAAATATCGTATTCGTCCCCGTGACCTTGACCTTTGATCTCTGGATGACTTTTAGTTTTTCCTAACGCAAGGTGGGGTGCCGGTGAGTCCCTTTTTGCCCATTGCAAGCAAATTGGACGGTAAACGAAAAAAACTGGAGGGTACACCATGCTGGTACCGAAGCTTAGAATCTCGTTCGTCCCCGTGACCTTGACCTTTGACCTCTGGATGTTTTGTTTTTGTTTTTCCTGACGCAAGCTAACGTGCCGGCGAGTCCCTTTTTGCCCATTGCGAGCAGATCGGACGGTAAACGAAAAAATTAGAGGGTACACAAGCTGGTACCGAAGCTTAAAATCTCGTATTCGTCCCTGTGACCTTGACCTTTGACCTCTAGGTGATTTTTTGTTCTTCCTGACGCAAGGTGGGGTACCGGCGAGTCCTTTTTTGCCCATTGCGAGCAAATCGGACGGTAAACGAAAAAACTAGAGGGTACACCATACTGGTACCGAAGCTTAAAATCTCGTATTCGTCCCCGTGACTTTGACCTTTGACCTCTGGATGACTTTTTGTTTTTCTGACGCAAGCTAACGTGCCGGCGAGTCCCTTTTTGCCTATTGCGAGCAAATGGAACGGTAAACGAAAAAAACTAGAGGGTACACCATGCCGGTACCGAAGCTTAAAATATCGTATTCGTCCCCGTGACCTTGACCTTTGATCTCTGGATGACTTTTAGTTTTTCCTGACGCAAGGTGGGGTGCCGGTGAGTCCCTTTTTGCCCATTGCAAGCAAATTGGACGGTAAACGAAAACACTGGAGGGTACACCATGCTGGTACCGAAGCTTAGAATCTCGTATTAGTCCCCGTGACCTTGACCTTTGACCTCTGTTTTTTTTCCTGACGCAAGCTAACGTGCCGGCGAGTCCCTGTTTGCCCATTGCGAGCAGATCGGACGGTAAACGAAAAAATTAGAGGGTACACAAGCTGGTACCGAAGCTTAAAATATCGTATTCGTCCCCGTCACCTTGACCTTTGACCTCTAGGTGATTTTTTGTTTTTCCTGACGCAAGGTGGGGTACCGGCGAGTCCTTTTTTGCCCATTGCGAGCAAATCGGACGGTAAACGAAAAAACTAGAGGGTACACCATGCTGGTACCGAAGCTTAGAATCTCGTATTCGTCCCCCTGACCTTGGCCTTTGACCTCCGGATGACTTTTTGTTTTTCCTGACGCAAGCTAACGTGCCGGCGAGTCCCTTTTTGCCCATTGCGAGCAAATCGGACGGTAAACGAAAAAACTAGAGGGTACACCATGCCGGTACCGAAGCTTAAAATCTCGTATTCGTCCCCGTGACCTTGACCTTTGATCTCTGGATGACTTTTAGTTTTTCCTGACGCAAGGTGGGGTGCCGGTGAGTCCCTTTTTGCCTATTGCAAGCAAATTGGGCGGTAAACGAAAAAAAAACTGGAGGGTACACCATGCTGGTACAGAAGCTTAGAATCTCGTTCGTCCCCGTGACCTTGACCTTTGACCTCTGGATGCTTTTTTTTGTTTTTCCTGACGCAAGCTAACGTGCCGGCGAGTCCCTTTTTGCCCATTGCGAGCAGATCGGACGGTAAACGAAAAAGTTAGAGGGTACACAAACTGGTACCGAAGCTTAAAATCTCGTATTCGTCCCCGTGACCTTGACCTTTGACCTCTAGGTGATTTTTTGTTTTTCCTGACGCAAGGTGGGGTACCGGCGAGTCCTTTTTTGCCCATTGCGAGCAAATCGGACAGTAAACAAAAAAACTAGAGGGTACACCATACTGGTACCGAAGCTTAAAATCTCGTATTCGTCCCCGTGACTTTGACCTTTGACCTCTGGATGACTTTTTGTTTTTCTGACGCAAGCTAACGTGCCGGCGAGTCCCTTTTTGCTTATTGCGAGCAAATCGGACGGTAAACGAAAAAACTATCGGGTACACAAGCTGGTATCGAAGCTTTAAATCTCGTATTCATCCCCGTGACCTTGACCTTTGACCTCTAGGTGATGTTTTGTTTTTCCTGACGCAAGCCGGGGTGCCGTTGAGTCCCTTTTTGCTCATTTCAAGCAAATAGGACGGTAAACGAAAAAACTAGAGGGTACACAATCTGGTACCGAAGCTTAAAATCTCGTATTCGTCCCCGTGACCTTGACCTTTGACCTCTAGGTAATGTTTTGTTTTTCCTGACGCAAGCTATGGTGCCGGCGAGTCCCTTTTTGCCTATTGAGAGCAAATCGGACGGTAAACGAAAAAACTAGAGGGTACACCATGCTGGTACCGAAGCTTAGAATCTCGTATTCGTCCCCCTGAACTTGACCTTTGACCTCTGGATGACTTTTTGTTTTTACTGACGCAAGCTAACGTGCCGGCGAGTCCCTTTTTTCCCATTGCGAGCAAATCTGACGGTAAACGAAAAAAACTAGAGGGTACACCATGCTGGTACCGAAGCTTAGAATCTCGTATTCGTCCCCGTGACCTTGACATTTGACCTCTGGATGACTTTTTGTTTTTCTTGACGCAAGCTAACGTGCCGACGAGTCCCTTTTTGCCCATTGCGAGAAAATCGGACCTTAAACGAAAAAAATAGACGGTACACAAGCTGGTACCGAAGCTTAAAATCTCGTATTCGTCCCCGTGACCTTGACCTTGGACCTCTGGATGACTTTTTGTTTTTCCTTACGCAAGCTAACGTGCCGGTGAGTCCCTTTTTGCACATTGCAAGCAAATCGGACGGTAAACGAAAAAACTAGAGGGTACACAAGCTGGTACCGAAGCTTAAAATATCGTATTCGTGCCCGTGACTTTGACCTTTGACCTCTAGGTAATGTTTTGTTTTTCCTGACGCAAGCTATGGTGCCGGTGAGTCCCTTTTTGCCTATTGCGAGCAAATCGGACGGTAAACGAAAAAACTAGAGGGTACACCATGCTGGTACCGAAGCTTAGAATCTCGTATTCGTCCCCCTGAACTTGACCTTTGACCTCTGGATGACTTTTTGTTTTTACTGACGCAAGCTAACGTGCCGGTGAGTCCTTTTTTGCCCATTGCGAGCAAATCGGACGGGAAACGAAAAAAACTAGAGTGTACACCATGCTGGTACCGAAGCTTAGCATCTCGTATTCGTCCCCGTGACCTTGACCTTTGACCTCTGGATGCCTTTTTGTTTTTCCTGACGCAAGCTAACGTGCCGACGAGTCCCTTTTTGCACATTCCGAGCAAATAGGACGGTAAACGAAAAAACTAGAGGGTACACAAGCTGGTACCGAAGCTTAAAATCTCGTATTCGTCCCCCCGTGACCTTGACTTTTGACCTCTAGGTGATGTTTTGTTTTTTCTGACGCAAGCTATGGTGCCGGCGAGTCCCTTTTTGCCCATTGCGAGCAAATCAGACGGTAAACGAAAAAACTAGAGAGTACACCATGCGGGTACCGAAGCTTAGAATCTCGTATTCGTCCCCCTGACCTTGGCCTTTGACCTCTGGATAACTTTTTGTTTTTCCTGACGCAAGATAGGGTGCCGGCGAGTCCCTTTTTGCCCATTGCAACCAAATCGGACGGTAAACGAAAAACCTAGAGGGTACACAAGCTGGTACCGAAGCTTAAAATCTCGTATTCGTCCCCTTGACCTTGACCTTTGACCTCTGGATGCCTTTTTGTTTTTCCTGACGCAAGCTAACGTGCCGGCGAGTCCCTTTTTGCACATTGCAAGCAAATCGGACGGTAAACGAAAAAACTAGAGGGTACACAAGCTGGTACCGAAGCTTAAAATCTCGTATTCGTCCCTGTGGCCTTGACCCTTGACCTCTAGGTGATGTTTTGTTTTTCCTGACGCAAGCTAGGGTGCCAGCGAGTCCCTTTTTCCATTGCGAGCAGATCGGACGGTAAACGAAAAAAAAACTAGAGGGTACACCATGCTGGTACCGAAGCTTAGAATCTCGTATTCGTCCCCCTGACCTTGACCTTTGACCTCCGGATGACTTTTTTTTCCTGACGCAAGCTAACGTGCCGGCGAGTCCCTTTTTGCCCATTGCGAGCAAATCGGACGGTAAACGAAAAAACTAGAGGGTACACCATGCCGGTACCGAAGCTTAAAATATCGTATTCGTCCCCGTGACCTTGACCTTTGATCTCTGGATGACTTTTAGTTTTTCCTAACGCAAGGTGGGGTGCCGGTGAGTCCCTTTTTGCCCATTGCAAGCAAATTGGACGGTAAACGAAAAAAACTGGAGGGTACACCATGCTGGTACCGAAGCTTAGAATCTCGTTCATCCCCGTGACCTTGACCTTTGACCTCTAGGTGATGTTTTGTTTTTTCTGACGCAAGCCGGGGTGCCGTTGAGTCCCTTTTTGCACATTGCAAGCAAATCGGACGGTAAACGAAAAAACTAGAGGGTACACAAGCTGGTACCGAAGCTTAAAATATCGTATTCGTCCCCGTGACCTTGACCTTTGACCTCTAGGTAATGTTTTGTTTTTCCTGACGCAAGCTATGGTGCCGGTGAGTCCATTTTTGCCTATTGCGAGCAAATCGGACGGTAAACGAAAAAAACTAGAGGGTACACAAGCTGGTACCGAAGCTTAGAATCTCGTATTCGTCCCCGTGACCTTGACCTTTGACCTCTGGATGTTTTTTGTTGTTTTTCCTGACGCAAGCTAACGTGCCGGCGAGTCCCTTTTTGCCCATTGCGAGCAGATCGGACGGTAAACGAAAAAATTAGAGGGTACACAAGCTGCTACCGAAGCTTAAAATCTCGTATTCGTCCCCGTGACCTTGACCTTTGACCTCTAGGTGATTTTTTGTTTTTCCTGACGCAAGGTGGAGTACCGGCGAGTCCTTTTTTGCCCATTGCGAGCAAATCGGACGGTAAACGAAAAAACTAGAGGGTACACCATACTGGTACCGAAGCTTAAAATCTCGTATTCGTCCCCGTGACTTTGACCTTTGACCTCTGGATGACTTTTTGTTTTTCCTTACGCAAGCTAGCGTGCCGGTGAGTCCCTTTTTGCACATTGCAAGCAAATCGGACGGTAAACGAAAAAACTAGAGGGTACACAAGCTGGTACCGAAGCTTAAAATATCGTATTCGTCCCCGTGACCTTGACCTTTGACCTCTAGGTAATGTTTTGTTTTTCCTGACGCAAGCTATGGTGCCGGTGAGTCCCTTTTTGCCTATTGCGAGCAAATCGGACGGTAAACGAAAAAACTAGAGGGTACACCATGCTGGTACCGAAGCTTAGAATCTCGTATTCGTCCCCCTGAACTTGACCTTTGACCTCTGGATGACTTTTTGTTTTTACTGACGCAAGCTAACGTGCCGGCGAGTCCTTTTTTGCCCATTGCGAGCAAATCGGACGGTAAACGAAAAAACTAGAGGGTACACAAGCTGGTACCGAAGCTTAAAATCTCGTATTCGTCCCCGTGACCTTGACCTTTGACCTCTAGGTGATTTTTTGTTTTTCCTGACGCAAGGTGGGGTACCGGCGAGTCCTTTTTTGCCCATTGCGAGCAAATCAAACAAACGAAAAAACTAGAGGGTACACCATACTGGTACCGAAGCTTAAAATATCGTATTCGTCCCCGTGACCTTGACCTTTGATCTCTGGATGACTTTTTGTTTTTCCTGACGCAAGGTGGGGTGCCGGTGAGTCCCTTTTTGCCCATTGCAAGCAAATTGGACGGTAAACGAAAACACTGGAGGGTACACAATGCTGGTACCGAAGCTTAGAATCTCGTATTAGTCCCCGTGACCTTGACCTTTGACCTCTGTTTTTTTTCCTGACGCAAGCTAACGTGCCGGCGAGTCCCTTTTTGCCCATTGCGAGCAGATCGGACGGTAAACGAAAAAAATAGAGGGTACACAAGCTGGTACCGAAGCTTAAAATCTCGTATTCGTCCCCGTCACCTTGATTTTTGACCTCTAGGTGATTTTTTGTTTTTCCTGACGCAAGGTGGGGTACCGGCGAGTCCTTTTTTGCCCATTGCGAGCAAATCGGACGGTAAACGAGAAAAAAAAAACTAGAGGGTACACCATGCTGGTACCGAAGCTTAGAATCTCGTATTCGTCCCCCTGACCTTGGCCTTTGACCTCCGGATGACTTTTTGTTTTTCCTAACGCAAGCTAACGTGCCGGCGAGTCCCTTTTTGCCCATTGCGAGCAAATCGGACGGTAAACGAAAAAACTAGAGAGTACACCATGCCGGTACCGAAGCTTAAAATCTCGTATTCGTCCCCGTGACCTTGACCTTTGATCTCTGGATGACTTTTAGTTTTTCCTGACGCAAGGTGGGGTGCCGGTGAGTCCCTTTTTGCCCATTGCAAGCAAATTGGACGGTAAACGAAAAAACTGGAGAGTACACCATGCTGGTACCGAAGCTTAGAATCTCGTTCGTCCCCGTGACCTTGACCTTTGACCTCTGGATGTTTTTTTGTTGTTTTTCCTGACGCAAGCTAACGTTCCGGCGAGTCCCTTTTTGCCCATTGCGAGCAGATCGGACGGTAAACGAAAAAAAATAGAGGGTACACAAGCTGGTACCGAAGCTTAAAATCTCGTATTCGTCCCTGTGACCTTGATCTTTGACCTCTAGGTGATTTTTTGTTCTTCCTGACGCAAGGTGGGGTACCGGCGAGTCCTTTTTTGCCCATTGCGAGCAAATCGGACGGTAAACGAAAAAACTAGAGGGTACACCATACTGGTACCGAAGCTTAAAATCTCGTATTCGTCCCCGTGACTTTGACCTTTGACCTCTGGATGACTTTTTGTTTTTCTGACGCAAGCTAACGTGCCGGCGAGTCCCTTTTTGCCTATTGCGAGCAAATGGGACGGTAAACGAAAAAAAATAGAGGGTACACCATGCCGGTACCGAAGCTTAAAATATCGTATTCGTCCCCGTGACCTTGACCTTTGATCTCTGGATGACTTTTAGTTTTTCCTGACGCAAGGTGGGGTGCCGGTGAGTCTCTTTTTGCCCATTGCAAGCAAATTGGACGGTAAACGAAAACACTGGAGGGTACACCATGCTGGTACCGAAGCTTAGAATCTCGTATTAGTCCCCGTAACCTTGACCTTTGACCTCTGTTGTTTTTCCTGACGCAAGCTAACGTGCCGGCGAGTCCCTTTTTGCCCATTGCGAGCAGATCGGACGGTAAACGAAAAAATAGAGGGTACACAAGCTGGTACCGAAGCTTAAAATCTCGTATTCGTCCCCGTCACCTTGACCTTTGACCTCTAGGTGATTTTTTGTTTTTTTTGACGCAAGGTGGGGTACCGGCGAGTCCTTTTTTGCCCATTGCGAGCAAATCGGACGGTAAACGAAAAAAAACTAGAGGGTACACCATGCTGGTACCGAAGCTTAGAATCTCGTATTCGTCCCCCTGACCTTGGCCTTTGACCTCCAGATGACTTTTTGTTTTTCCTGACGCAAGCTAACGTGCCGGCGAGTCCCTTTTTGCCCATTGCGAGCAAATCGGATGGTAAACGAAAAAACTAGAGGGTACACCATGCCGGTACCGAAGCTTAAAATCTCGTATTCGTCCCCGTGACCTTGACCTTTGATCTCTGGATGACTTTTAGTTTTTCCTGACGCAAGGTGGGGTGCCGGTGAGTCCCTTTTTGCCCATTGCAAGCAAATTGGGCGGTAAACGAAAAAACTGAAGGGTACACCAAGCTGGTACCGAAGCTTAGAATCTCGTTCGTCCCCGTGACCTTGACCTTTGACCTCTGGATGTTTTTTTTGTTTTTCCTGACGCAAGCTAACGTGCCGGCGAGTCCCTTTTTGCCCATTGCGAGCAGATCGGACGGTAAACGAAAAAATTAGAGGGTACACAAGCTGGTACCGAAGCTTAAAATCTCGTATTCGTCCCCGTGACCTTGACCTTTGACCTCTAGGTGATGTTTTGTTTTTCCTGACGCAAGCCGGGGTGCCGTTGAGTCCCTTTTTGCTCATTTCAAGCAAATAGGACGGTAAACGAAAAAACTAGAGGGTACACCATGCTGGTACCGAAGCTTAGAATCTCGTATTCGTCCCCGTGACCTTGACATTTGACCTCTGGATGACTTTTTGTTTTTCTTGACGCAAGCTAACGTGCCGACGAGTCCCGTTTTGCCCATTGTGAGCAAATCGGACCTTAAACGAAAAAAATAGACGGTACACAAGCTGGTACCGAAGCTTAAAATCTCGTATTCGTCCCCGTGACCTTGACCTTTGACCTCTGGATGACTTTTTGTTTTTCCTTACGCAAGCTAACGTGCCGGTGAGTCCCTTTTTGCACATTGCAAGCAAATCGGACGGTAAACGAAAAAACTAGAGGGTACACAAGCTGGTACCGAAGCTTAAAATATCGTATTCGTCCCCGTGACCTTGACCTTTGACCTCTAGGTAATGTTTTGTTTTTCCTGACGCAAGCTATGGTGCCGGTGAGTCCCTTTTTGCCTATTGCGAGCAAATCGGACGGTAAACGAAAAAAAACTAGAGGGTACACCATGCTGGTACCGAAGCTTGGAATATCGTATTCGTCCCCCTGAACTTGACCTTTGACCTCTGGATGACTTTTTGTTTTTACTGACGCAAGCTAACGTGCCGGCGAGTCCTTTTTTGCCCATTGCGTGCAAATCAGACGGTAAACGAAAAAACTAGAGAGTACACCATGCTGGTACCGAAGCTTAAAATCTCGTATTCGTCCCCGTGACCTTGACCTTTGACCTCTGGATGACTTTTTGTTTTTCCTTACGCAAGCTAACGTGCCGGTGAGTCCCTTTTTGCACATTGCAAGCAAATCGGACGGTAAACGAAAAAACTAGAGGGTACACAAGCTGGTACCGAAGCTTAAAATATCGTATTCGTCCCCGTGACTTTGACCTTTGACCTCTAGGTAATGTTTTGTTTTTCCTGACGCAAGCTATGGTGCCGGTGAGTCCCTTTTTGCCTATTGCGAGCAAATCGGACGGTAAACGAAAAAACTAGAGGGTACACCATACTGGTACCGAAGCTTAAAATCTCGTATTCGTCCCCGTGACTTTGACCTTTGACCTCTGGATGACTTTTTGTTTTTACTGACGCAAGCTAACGTGCCGGTGAGTCCTTTTTTGCCCATTGCGAGCAAATTGGACGGGAAACGAAAAAACTAGAGGGTACACCATGCTGGTACCGAAGCTTAGAATCTCGTATTCGTCCCCGTGACCTTGACCTTTGACCTCTGGATGCCTTTTTGTTTTTCCTGACGCAAGCTAACGTGCCGACGAGTCCCTTTTTGCACATTCCGAGCAAATAGGACGGTAAACGAAAAAACTAGAGGGTACACAAGCTGGTACCGAAGCTTAAAATCTCGTATTCGTCCCCCCGTGACCTTGACTTTTGACCTCTAGGTGATGTTTTGTTTTTTCTGACGCAAGCTATGGTGCCGGCGAGTCCCTTTTTGCCCATTGCGAGCAAATCAGACGGTAAACGAAAAAACTAGAGAGTACACTATGCGGGTACCGAAGCTTAGAATCTCGTATTCGTCCCCCTGACCTTGGCCTTTGACCTCTGGATAACTTTTTGTTTTTCCTGACGCAAGATAGGGTGCCGGCGAGTCCCTTTTTGCCCATTGCAACCAAATCGGACGGTAAACGAAAAACCTAGAGGGTACACAAGCTGGTACCGAAGCTTAACATCTCGTATTCGTCCCCTTGACCTTGACCTTTGACCTCTGGATGCCTTTTTGTTTTTCCTGACGCAAGCTAACGTGCCGGCGAGTCCCTTTTTGCACATTGCAAGCAAATCGGACGGTAAACGAAAAAACTAGAGGGTACACAAGCTGGTACCGAAGCTTAAAATCTCGTATTCGTCCCTGTGGCCTTGACCCTTGAACTCTAGGTGATGTTTTGTTTTTCCTGACGCAAGCTAGGGTGCCAGCGAGTCCCTTTTTTTCATTGCGAGCAGATCGGACGGTAAACGAAAAAAAACTAGAGGGTACACCATGCTGGTACCGAAGCTTAGAATCTCGTATTCGTCCCCCTGACCTTGACCTTTGACCTCCGGATGACTTTTTGTTTTTCCTGACGCAAGCTAACGGGCCGGCGAGTCCCTTTTTGCCCATTGCGAGCAAATCGGACGGTAAACGAAAAAACTAGAGGGTACACCATGCCGGTACCGAAGCTTAAAATATCGTATTCGTCCCCGTGACCTTGACCTTTGATCTCTGGATGACTTTTAGTTTTTCCTGACGCAAGGTGGGGTGCCGGTGAGTCCCTTTTTGCCCATTGCAAGCAAATTGGACGGTAAACGAAAAAACTGGAGGGTACACCATGCTGGTACCGAAGCATAGAATCTCGTTCGTCCCCGTGACCTTGACCTTTGACCTCTGGATGTTTTGTTTTTGTTTTTCCTGACGCAAGCTAACGTGCCGGCGAGTCCCTTTTTGCCCATTGCGAGCAGATCGGACGGTAAACGAAAAAGTTAGAGGGTACACAAGCTGGTACCGAAGCTTAAAATCTCGTATTCGTCCCCGTGACCTTGACCTTTGACCTCTAGGTGATTTTTGTTTTTCCTGACGCAAGGTGGGGTACCGGCGAGTCCTTTTTTGCCCATTGCGAGCAAATCGGACGGTAAACGAAAAAAACTAGAGGGTACACCATACTGGTACAGAAGCTTAAAATCTCGTATTCGTCCCCGTGACTTTGACCTTTGACCTCTGGATGACTTTTTGTTTTTCTGACGCAAGCTAACGTGCCGGCGAGTCCCTTTTTGCTTATTGCGAGCAAATCGGACGGTAAACGAAAAAACTATCGGGTACACAAGCTGGTATCGAAGCTTAAAATCTCGTATTCGTCCCCGTGACCTTGACCTTTGACCTCTAGGTAATGTTTTGTTTTTCCTGACGCAAGCTATGGTGCCGGTGAGTCCCTTTTTGCCTATTGCGAGCAAATCGGACGGTAAACGAAAAAACTAGAGAGTACACCATGCTGGTACCGAAGCTTAGAATCTCGTATTCGTCCCCCTGAACTTGACCTTTGGCCTCTGGATGACTTTTTGTTTTTACTGACGCAAGCTAACGTGCCGGCGAGTCCTTTTTTGCCCATTGCGAGCAAATCGGACGGTAAACGAAAAAACTAGAGGGTACACCATGCTGGTACCGAAGCTTAGAATCTCGTATTCGTCCCCGTGACCTTGACCTTTGACCTCTGGATGTTTTGTTTTTGTTTTTCCTGACGCAAGCTAACGTGCCGGCGAGTCCCTTTTTGACCATTGCGAGCAGATCGGACGGTAAACGAAAAAATTAGAGGGTACACAAGCTGGTACCGAAGCTTAAAATCTCGTATTCGTCCCCGTGACCTTGACCTTTGAACTCTAGGTGATTTTTTGTTTTTCCTGACGCAAGGTGGGGTACCGGCGAGTCGTTTTTTGCCCATTGCGAGCAAATCGGACGGTAAACGAAAAAACTAGAGGGTACACCATACTGGTACCGAAGCTTAAAATATCGTATTCGTCCCCGTGACCTTGACCTTTGATCTCTGGATGACTTTGTGTTTTTCCTGACGCAAGGTGGGGTGCCGGTGAGTCCCTTTTTGCCCATTGCAAGCAAATTGGACGGTAAACGAAAACACTGGAGGGTACACCATGCTGGTACCGAAGCTTAGAATCTCGTATTAGTCCCCGTGACCTTGACCTTTGACCTCTGTTTTTTTTTTCCTGACGCAAGCTAACGTGCCGGCGAGTCCCTTTTTGCCCATTGCGAGCAGATCGGACGGTAAACGAAAAAAATAGAGGGTACACAAGCTGGTACCGAAGCTTAAAATCTCGTATTCGTCCCCGTCACCTTGACCTTTGACCTCTAGGTGATTTTTTTGTTTTTCCTGACGCAAGGTGGGGTACCGGCGAGTCCTTTTTTGCCCATTGCGAGCAAATCGGACGGTAAACGAAAAAAACTAGAGGGTACACCATGCTGGTACCGAAGCTTAGAATCTCGTATTCGTCCCCCTGACCTTGGCCTTTGACCTCCGGATGACTTTTTGTTTTTCCTAACGCAAGCTAACGTGCCGGCGAGTGCCTTTTTGCCCATTGCGATCAAATCGGACGGTAAACGAAAAAACTAGAGGGTACACCATGCCGGTACCGAAGCTTAAAATCTCGTATTCGTCCCCGTGACCTTGACCTTCGATCTCTGGATGACTTTTAGTTTTTCCTGACGCAAGGTGGGGTGCCGGTGAGTCCATTTTTGCCCATTGCAAGCAAATTGGACGGTAAACGAAAAAACTGGAGAGTACACCATGCTGGTACCGAAGCTTAGAATCTCGTTCGTCCCCGTGACCTTGACCTTTGACCTCTGGATGTTTTTTTTTTCCTGACGCAAGCTAACGTGCCGGCGAGTCCCTTTTTGCCCATTGCGAGCAGATCGGACGGTAAACGAAAAAATTAGAGGGTACACAAGCTGTTACCGAAGCTTAAAATCTCGTATTCGTCCCTGTGACCTTGACCTTTGACCTCTAGGTGATTTTTTGTTCTTCCTGACGCAAGGTGGGGTACCGGCGAGTCCTTTTTTGCCCATTGCGAGCAAATCGGACGGTAAACGAAAAAACTAGAGAGTACACCATACTGGTACCGAAGCTTAAAATCTCGTATTCGTCCCCGTGACTTTGACCTTTGACCTCTGGATGACTTTTTGTTTTTCTGACGCAAGCTAACGTGCCGGCGAGTCCCTTTTTGCCTATTGCGAGCAAATGGGACGGTACACGAAAAAACTAGAGGGTACACCATGCCGGTACCGAAGCTTAAAATATCGTATTCGTCCCCGTGACCTTGACCTTTGATCTCTGGATGACTTTTAGTTTTTCCTGACGCAAGGTGGGGTGCCGGTGAGTCCCTTTTTGCCCATTGCAAGCAAATTGGACGGTAAACGAAAACACTGGAGGGTACACCATGCTGGTACCGAAGCTTAGAATCTCGTATTAGTCCCCGTGACCTTGACCTTTGACCTCTGTTTTTTTTCCTGACGCAAGCTAACGTGCCGGCGAGTCCCTTTTTGCCCATTGCGAGCAGATCGGACGGTAAACGAAAAAATTAGAGGGTACACAAGCTGGTACCGAAGCTTAAAATATCGTATTCGTCCCCGTCACCTTGACCTTTGACCTCTAGGTGATTTTTTGTTTTTCCTGACGCAAGGTGGGGTACCGGCGAGTCCTTTTTTGCCCATTGCGAGCAAATCGGACGGTAAACGAAAAAAACTAGAGGGTACACCATGCTGGTACCGAAGCTTAGAATCTCGTATTCGTCCCCCTGACCTTGGCCTTTGACCTCCGGATGACTTTTTGTTTTTCCTGACGCAAGCTAACGTGCCGGTGAGTCCCTTTTTGCCCATTGCGAGCAAATCGGACGGTAAACGAAAAAACTAGAGGGTACACCATGCCGGTACCGAAGCTTAAAATCTCGTATTCGTCCCCGTGACCTTGACCTTTGATCTCTGGATGACTTTTAGTTTTTCCTGACGCAAGGTGGGGTGCCGGTGAGTCCCTTTTTGCCCATTGCAAGCAAATTGGGCGGTAAACGAAAAAACTGGAGGGTACACCATGCTGGTACCGAAGCTTAGAATCTCGTTCGTCCCCGTGACCTTGACCTTTGACCTCTGGATGTTTTTTTTGTTTTCCTGACGCAAGCTAACGTGCCGGCGAGTCCCTTTTTGCCCATTGCGAGCAGATCGGACGGTAAACAAAAAAATTAGAGGGTACACAAGCTGGTACCGAAGCTTAAAATCTCGTATTCGTCCCCGTGACCTTGACCTTTGACCTCTAGGTGATTTTTTGTTTTTCCTGACGCAAGGTGGGGTACCGGCGAGTCCTTTTTTGCCCATTGCGAGCAAATCGGACGGTAAACGAAAAAAACTAGAGGGTACACCATACTGGTACCGAAGCTTAAAATCTCGTATTCGTCCCCGTGACTTTGACCTTTGACCTCTGGATGACTTTTTGTTTTTCTGACGCAAGCTAACGTGCCGGCGAGTCCCTTTTTGCTTATTGGGAGCAAATCGGACGGAAAACGAAAAAACTATCGGGTACACAAGCTGGTATCGAAGCTTTAAATCTCGTATTCATCCCCGTGACCTTGACCTTTGACCTCTAGGTGATGTTTTGTTTTTCCTGACGCAAGCCGGGGTGCCGTTGAGTCCCTTTTTGCTTATTTCAAGCAAATAGGACGGTAAACGAAAAAACTAGAGGGTACACAAGCTGGTACCGAAGCTTAAAATCTCGTATTCGTCCCCGTGACCTTGACCTTTGACCTCTAGGTAATGTTTTGTTTTTCCTGACGCAAGCTATGTTGCCGGCGAGTCCCTTTTTGCCTATTGCGAGCAAATCGGACGGTAAACGAAAAAACTAGAGGGTACACCATGCTGGTACCGAAGCTTAGAATCTCGTATTCGTCCCCCTGAACTTGACCTTTGACCTCTGGATGACTTTTTGTTTTTACTGACGCAAGCTAACGTGCCGGCGAGTCCCTTTTTTTCCATTGCGAGCAAATCTGACGGTAAACGAAAAAACTAGAGGGTACACCATGCTGGTACCGAAGCTTAGAATCTCGTATTCGTCCCCGTGACCTTGACATTTGACCTCTGGATGACTTTTTGTTTTTCTTGACGCAAGCTAACGTGCCGGCGAGTCCCTTTTTGCCCATTGCGAGCAAATCGGACCTTAAACGAAAAAAATAGACGGTACACAAGCTGGTACCGAAGCTTAAAATCTCGTATTCGTCCCCGTGACCTTGACCTTTGACCTCTGGATGACTTTTTGTTTTTCCTTACGCAAGCTAACGTGCCGGTGAGTCCCTTTTTGCACATTGCAAGCAAATCGGACGGTAAACGAAAAAACTAGAGGGTACACAAGCTGGTACCGAAGCTTAAAATATCGTATTCGTCCCCGTGACCTTGACCTTTGACCTCTATGTAATGTTTTGTTTTTCCTGACGCAAGCTATGGTGCCGGTGAGTCCCTTTTTGCCTATTGCGAGCAAATCGGACGGTAAACGAAAAAACTAGAGGGTACACCATGCTGGTACCGAAGCTTGGAATATCGTATTCGTCCCCCTGAACTTGACCTTTGACCTCTGGATGACTTTTTGTTTTTACTGACGCAAGCTAACGTGCCGGCGAGTCCTTTTTGGCCATTGCGTGCAAATCAGACGGTAAACGAAAAAACTAGAGAGTACACCATGCTGGTACCGAAGCTTAAAATCTCGTATTCGTCCCCGTGACCTTGACCTTTGACCTCTGGATGACTTTTTGTTTTTCCTTACGCAAGCTAACGTGCCGGTGAGTCCCTTTTTGCACATTGCAAGCAAATCGGACGGTAAACGAAAAAACTAGAGGGTACACAAGCTGGTACCGAAGCTTAAAATATCGTATTCGTCCCCGTGACTTTGACCTTTGACCTCTAGGTAATGTTTTGTTTTTCCTGACGCAAGCTATGGTGCCGGTGAGTCCCTTTTTGCCTATTGCGAGCAAATCGGACGGTAAACGAAAAAACTAGAGGGTACACCATGCTGGTACCGAAGCTTAGAATCTCGTATTCGTCCCCCTGAACTTGACCTTTGACCTCTGGATGACTTTTTGTTTTTACTGATGCAAGCTAACGTGCCGTTGAGTCCTTTTTTGCCCATTGCGAGCAAATCGGACGGGAAACGAAAAAACTAGAGGGTACACCATGCTGGTACCGAAGCTTAGAATCTCGTATTCGTCCCCGTGACCTTGACCTTTGACCTCTGGATGCCTTTTTGTTTTTCCTGACGCAAGCTAACGTGCCGACGAGTCCCTTTTTGCACATTCCGAGCAAATAGGACGGTAAACGAAAAAACTAGAGGGTACACAAGCTGGTACCGAAGCTTAAAATCTCGTATTCGTCCCCCCGTGACCTTGACTTTTGACCTCTAGGTGATGTTTTGTTTTTTTTCTGACGCAAGCTATGGTGCCGGCGAGTCCCTTTTTGCCCATTGCGAGCAAATCAGACGGTAAACGAAAAAACTAGAAAGTACACCATGCGGGTACCGAAGCTTAGAATCTCGTATTCGTCCCCCTGACCTTGGCCTTTGACCTCTGGATAACTTTTTGTTTTTCCTGACGCAAGATAGGGTGCCGGCGAGTCCCTTTTTGCCCATTGCAACCAAATCGGACGGTAAACGAAAAACCTAGAGGGTACACAAGCTGGTACCGAAGCTTAAAATCTCGTATTCGTCCCCTTGACCTTGACCTTTGACCTCTGGATGCCTTTTTGTTTTTCCTGACGCAAGCTAACGTGCCGGCGAGTCCCTTTTTGCACATTGCAAGCAAATCGGACGGTAAACGAAAAAACTAGAGGGTACACAAGCTGGTACCGAAGCTTAAAATCTCGTATTCGTCCCTGTGGCCTTGACCCTTGACCTCTAGGTGATGTTTTGTTTTTCCTGACGCAAGCTAGGGTGCCAGCGAGTCCCTTTTTTCCTTTGCGAGCAGATCGGACGGTAAACGAGAAAAAAAACTAGAGGGTACACCATGCTGGTACCGAAGCTTATAATCTCGTATTCGTCCCCCTGACCTTGACCTTTGACCTCCGGATGACTTTTTGTTTTTCCTGACGCAAGCTAACGTGCCGGCGAGTCCCTTTGTGCCCATTGCGAGCAAATCGGACGGTAAACGAAAAAACTAGAGGGTACACCATGCCGGTACCGAAGCTTAAAATATCGTATTCGTCCCCGTGACCTTGACCTTTGATCTCTGGATGACTTTTAGTTTTTCCTAACGCAAGGTGGGGTGCCGGTGAGTCCCTTTTTGCCCATTGCAAGCAAATTGGACGGTAAACGAAAAAAACTGGAGGGTACACCATGCTGGTACCGAAGCTTAGAATCTCGTTCGTCCCCGTGACCTTGACCTTTGACCTCTGGATGTTTTGTTTTTGTTTTTCCTGACGCAAGCTAACGTGCCGGCGAGTCCCTTTTTGCCCATTGCGAGCAGATCGGACGGTAAACGAAAAAATTAGAGGGTACACAAGCTGGTACCGAAGCTTAAAATCTCGTATTCGTCCCTGTGACCTTGACCTTTGACCTCTAGGTGATTTTTTGTTCTTCCTGACGCAAGGTGGGGTACCGGCGAGTCCTTTTTTGCCCATTGCGAGCAAATCGGACGGTAAACGAAAAAACTAGAGGGTACACCATACTGGTACCGAAGCTTAAAATCTCGTATTCGTCCCCGTGACTTTGACCTTTGACCTCTGGATGACTTTTTGTTTTTCTGACGCAAGCTAACGTGCCGGCGAGTCCCTTTTTGCCTATTGCGAGCAAATGGAACGGTAAACGAAAAAACTAGAGGGTACACCATGCCGGTACCGAAGCTTAAAATATCGTATTCGTCCCCGTGACCTTGACCTTTGATCTCTGGATGACTTTTAGTTTTTCCTGACGCAAGGTGGGGTGCCGGTGAGTCCCTTTTTGCCCATTGCAAGCAAATTGGACGGTAAACGAAAACACTGGAGGGTACACCATGCTGGTACCGAAGCTTAGAATCTCGTATTAGTCCCCGTGACCTTGACCTTTGACCTCTGTTTTTTTTCCTGACGCAAGCTAACGTGCCGGCGAGTTCCTGTTTGCCCATTGCGAGCAGATCGGACGGTAAACGAAAAAATTAGAGGGTACACAAGCTGGTACCGAAGCTTAAAATATCGTATTCGTCCCCGTCACCTTGACCTTTGACCTCTAGGTGATTTTTTGTTTTTCCTGACGCAAGGTGGGGTACCGGCGAGTCCTTTTTTGCCCATTGCGAGCAAATCGGACGGTAAACGAAAAAACTAGAGGGTACACCATGCTGGTACCGAAGCTTAGAATCTCGTATTCGTCCCCCTGACCTTGGCCTTTGACCTCCGGATGACTTTTTGTTTTTCCTGACGCAAGCTAACGTGCCGGCGAGTCCCTTTTTGCCCATTGCGAGCAAATCGGACGGTAAACGAAAAAACTAGAGGGTACACCATGCCGGTACCGAAGCTTAAAATCTCGTATTCGTCCCCGTGACCTTGACCTTTGATCTCTGGATGACTTTTAGTTTTTCCTGACGCAAGGTGGGGTGCCGGTGAGTCCCTTTTTGCCCATTGCAAGCAAATTGGGCGGTAAACGAAAAAAACTGGAGGGTACACCATGCTGGTACCGAAGCTTAGAATCTCGTTCGTCCCCGTGACCTTGACCTTTGACCTCTGGATGTTTTTTTTTTCCTGACGCAAGCTAACGTGCCGGCGAGTCCCTTTTTGCCCATTGCGAGCAGATCGGACGGTAAACAAAAAAATTAGAGGGTACACAAGCTGGTACCGAAGCTTAAAATCTCGTATTCGTCCCCGTGACCTTGACCTTTGACCTCTAGGTGATTTTTTGTTTTTCCTGACGCAAGGTGGGGTACCGGCGAGTCCTTTTTTGCCCATTGCGAGCAAATCGGACGGTAAACGAAAAAAACTAGAGGGTACACCATACTGGTACCGAAGCTTAAAATCTCGTATTCGTCCCCGTGACTTTGACCTTTGACCTCTGGATGACTTTTTGTTTTTCTGACGCAAGCTAACGTGCCGGCGAGTCCCTTTTTGCTTATTGGGAGCAAATCGGACGGAAAACGAAAAAACTATCGGGTACACAAGCTGGTATCGAAGCTTTAAATCTCGTATTCATCCCCGTGACCTTGACCTTTGACCTCTAGGTGATGTTTTGTTTTTCCTGACGCAAGCCGGGGTGCCGTTGAGTCCCTTTTTGCTTATTTCAAGCAAATAGGACGGTAAACGAAAAAACTAGAGGGTACACAAGCTGGTACCGAAGCTTAAAATCTCGTATTCGTCCCCGTGACCTTGACCTTTGACCTCTAGGTAATGTTTTGTTTTTCCTGACGCAAGCTATGTTGCCGGCGAGTCCCTTTTTGCCTATTGCGAGCAAATCGGACGGTAAACGAAAAAACTAGAGGGTACACCATGCTGGTACCGAAGCTTAGAATCTCGTATTCGTCCCCCTGAACTTGACCTTTGACCTCTGGATGACTTTTTGTTTTTACTGACGCAAGCTAACGTGCCGGCGAGTCCCTTTTTTTCCATTGCGAGCAAATCTGACGGTAAACGAAAAAACTAGAGGGTACACCATGCTGGTACCGAAGCTTAGAATCTCGTATTCGTCCCCGTGACCTTGACATTTGACCTCTGGATGACTTTTTGTTTTTCTTGACGCAAGCTAACGTGCCGGCGAGTCCCTTTTTGCCCATTGCGAGCAAATCGGACCTTAAACGAAAAAAATAGACGGTACACAAGCTGGTACCGAAGCTTAAAATCTCGTATTCGTCCCCGTGACCTTGACCTTTGACCTCTGGATGACTTTTTGTTTTTCCTTACGCAAGCTAACGTGCCGGTGAGTCCCTTTTTGCACATTGCAAGCAAATCGGACGGTAAACGAAAAAACTAGAGGGTACACAAGCTGGTACCGAAGCTTAAATATCGTATTCGTCCCCGTGACCTTGACCTTTGACCTCTATGTAATGTTTTGTTTTTCCTGACGCAAGCTATGGTGCCGGTGAGTCCCTTTTTGCCTATTGCGAGCAAATCGGACGGTAAACGAAAAAACTAGAGGGTACACCATGCTGGTACCGAAGCTTGGAATATCGTATTCGTCCCCCTGAACTTGACCTTTGACCTCTGGATGACTTTTTGTTTTTACTGACGCAAGCTAACGTGCCGGCGAGTCCTTTTTGGCCATTGCGTGCAAATCAGACGGTAAACGAAAAAACTAGAGAGTACACCATGCTGGTACCGAAGCTTAAAATCTCGTATTCGTCCCCGTGACCTTGACCTTTGACCTCTGGATGACTTTTTGTTTTTCCTTACGCAAGCTAACGTGCCGGTGAGTCCCTTTTTGCACATTGCAAGCAAATCGGACGGTAAACGAAAAAACTAGAGGGTACA